>JAPWDM010000005.1:44575953-45063453 GCA_035578155.1 Brachynemurus nebulosus
TGAAAATTTAGCATTCCTTAAATCACTAGGTCTTAAAGTGAAAAGAACCTGGTACTCACAAATGTGCTAAATATTATTATCAGTTTGTAATTTGATGGTAAACTAACAATAGCTATTAATAGCCATTTTCGAATACGTTCCACAAATTAACTAACTACCCCCACCACTTTTAATTATTCTATATAAAGTTGTGGATTGTGTGAATAATTTCAGTTCTACGGTGGCGGTAAAAAATGGCGTTTCTTGACATACAAGGCTATCAAGGAGCTAACAACGAATTTTATTTTAAAGAAGTTGGTATTGCTGCAGAAAATTCGGATGATATATTACATCTTATATTCGACGCACCGTTTGATTTCAACGAGTTGCCGAAGAAATATCAACGAGTAGCCAGTTGGCTTTACCGAAATTGGCATGGGATACCTTGGTCGTATGGATTTATTCCATACAAAAAACTTCATACCATATTGAAACCTATATTAAAGAAGTATGATGTTATATACGTCAAGGGTGGTGAAAAGAAGAAATGGATATCAAGTTTGTTTGATGGTACCGAAAACCAGCCGTGGATTTTGAATTTGGAAGAAATATTTGATGTACCGAAGATTTCCATTCTGCGAGATGAATATTATTCAAGACGCTGTATGCTTCATTCAGATAAAATTTGTTCATTAGAAAATTGTATTCTTTTAAAAAATTTTTATATGGAAAATAAATAGATTTTAAGTAATATATAGATTTAAGCAATTTAATTTTTTGTATACATAGTCTATAAATAAAATTAAAAAAAAAAAATATGTGCGTTTTATTTAATTATTACCCTGCATTCCCCTACTTTTTTACAGCAAAAAGTTTCTTTCGTTAACCTATAAGAGTATTAACAAAAATCTTATGAAATTTATTATTCTAATTGAAAAGCATATTTCATGATACACCCTGTATACTAAAATATTTATTAAAAATACTAAATATACACCCGTTATATATACATGATATTATTTGTATGTTAATGATAAAGTAGCAAATTCAAAATGTTCTACTCTATAAAAAATTTTGATTTTACAGACTTAAAAATTTAGTAAAACTCAATGCTGTTATCATTTTTATATTAAGCGACGTGTTTATAGTAATTTAAAACCAAAAATTGAACTTTTATTCTGTTTAAAAATGTTAAATACAATACTATTATACCCTAATATAAATATATATCAGTATTAAAATGATATACATTGATTTTGCTGATTAAACAAATTTTTTGCAATATTTATAAATTATTTTATAATTAGATTTAATACTTATTCATAAATGGCTATACAATTCGTTTACTAGTATTCATAAAAATTAAAATTATATACAAATTTTCTTTCTTACTCTCAATATACAGAGTGTATACATAAAATATTTTTAATATACAGAGTCTATACATATGTACATACTGAATTATTTCAGATAATTTTCGTTTGATATAGAAACAGTTTTGTGCTACAGTCAAATTCAAAAATGTTGTGCACCATAAGAAGTAATATTTTTTGTAACTTGTTAAAATTTCAAGAACTTTTGTTAGTTAACTAAAAAATTGGTCACTGTAGGTTAAATGTTAAAGTATTAAAACTGATAAAAATAATTTCTTGCTTGAGGCCTACAATGGGTGATATTTTTTACTAAACAATTTTTTAACTCATTAATATTCCATGACGTCATCTTTCTTATACCAAAAAAACTCCATATATGAGTCATATGATCATAATTCAGCTAAAATAAACATTTAATTATTAGTTGTTTGTTTATTTTAATACTGATAAAAATTCCTGGAATTTTCCAAGGTTAAATATACAAAAAAAACCCTGAGTTACAGTTGACACCCAAATTTCCGGCAGTACAGTAGCGGTCAGACATCTGGACCCTGGAGTCTGAAATTAGTTTTGCGGTAGCGCTTGGTACAGTGCCCCCACAAAATTTAGCGGCCGCCCCTTGGGTTAGGGTATTCCCCACATTTTTGACTTGGTAGTTCGTTTAAAATGATGCAATTAAGGTAAGCGCGTGTTGGGGTTAAGGTTTGCACGTACAGTACGCTTCAAAAAGTGATCGGACACCTTTTTGCTCAGGGGGGCCCGCACTTTTGACACGGCAGTGTACCAAAAAATTTAGTAAAGTACGGCGTCAAAAGTTTGGGGCCACCCCTTTATGTTAGGGTATTCCCCACATTTTTTGACGTGATAGTTCGTTTAAGATGGCGCAATTAATGCAAGCGCGTGTTGGGGTCAAGGTTTGCACGTACAGTACGCTTCAAAAAGTGATAGGATACCTTTTTGGCCAGGGGGGTCCACACTTTTGACACGGTAGTGTACCAAAAATTTAAGTACAGTACGGTGTCAAAAGTTTGGGGCCACCCCCGAGTTAGGGTATTCCCCACATTTTGACGCGGTAGTGTTCCCCATCTATCAAGTTATAACCTAAAATTCACTCTGCGCATGCGTCGTGTACTTAAATTCAATCTGCGCATGCGTTAGGTTTGCATTCAAAAACTACGTCAGTGCCGGCGCATAATGGGTTAACACAAAACCAAATTGTGATAAGTAAATTGTGATGACGCATAATGGGTTAACATAAATTAATTTGGCTGCGGGTAATGACTCATCTCTTACGAATTTCAAGGCTAACAGTATGAGCGCGTGTGGGGTCAAATGTCAACAACAAATTTTAAATACATGTACCTGGTACGTGCCGGGTCAAAGGTTAAGGTTTGCACTAGTACCGTAAAGTTACACGATTTCAAACATTGGCAAAAGGGTTCAAGTTGGTTAGTTTTACGGTGTCACAGAACTCTTATAGCCTATCTACTGACTTTGTTTCTTGGATGACATGCAACGCATGCCGGAACTCGCTTTCTTGTAAACAAACACAGGATAACCCAGTTTTTCTATTTTGTTCGTTGCATTCGTTCTCTAGAACACCCTCATTTCTCGACAACATTATCATCATCCGCATTGTCAACACACTTTAGTTTTCCATATTTTACTAGGGAAAAAGTCGGTGACAGTCGAAAAATACGGTGACAGTAAAACTAAGTTTTACAAGAGGTGAACTTGTATGTTCTACCTACCATACATATGTATAATATGCACATATGGTCTCCTCAAAACTTAACGGGGACTTAAAGTAATAACATTTATATATACCTATAAAAGATAATAATAGTACGAGTACAACCAACTGCAGAGTGGCAGACAGTGTCACATGACCGAAAAAAACTCTGTGACAATGTTCTGTACTGTGACATGTTGTAAGTAAATGTAGTTTTATGTAATACTACATAATGCCCCTGAACAATGGAATGTTAATGTTGTTGAAATAATGTTATAAACTTTTTTTTCCAACAAAATTTGTTAGGGTATCGTAGAAAAAATCTCAAAACATGTCCAATTTCCCCAGTAATTCCTGCATCTTTCGACTTACTGAACATGAAATTTTGGATGTGCATGATACAGGTGTAAGTCCCAATTGAATCTCGTTACGTAACAAATAGACAAATACTTCGTTAAAATTTCTGACAAAAAGCACTTAAAAAAATTAATTTTTTTGCGATTCCGGAACAAAAACACATACATATACTTTAGTCTCAAGATATTGTAACTTTTAGTTCAAAGAGGCTAAAGATACTTTCACTTTCGCTTTTAAGCCAATCAGCAAGCAGAATTTATAAGACGATCACCAATCAGCAGGCGCAATTCCAAAAAGTGAAAAGTGGTCCCTAGTAGATAAATTTTTACTTGGCGGTATATTTTGATATTAAAAACATCCCTTAAAAGCCAAGTCTAAATTAACAGTGAAAATTCGGGAAAATGAATAAAAATTTCGTTTATGCCTTTTGCATATTTTGTGGTTGGTTATTACCAGACTTGGGAAAAGAGTGATCCCTAACAGAATCGCCATATAAAATATTTTGGATTGGGGGGCTATAAATTTTATTACAAGGCTTAAGATTTTCCTCTGGATTTGAATACTAGCCTAAGGAAACTTTTGAGAACAAATCAGTAAAAATTAAAAATTACCTATTTTTAATAATTTAATATATAATTCTAACTTTAAAAATAATTTTAAAAAATTAATGTTGAATAAATAAGTTGTCAACTGTAATAGAAATTAATTAAGTGGAATTGAAAATATTTATAATATAAACATATCTCTATTTCCTCTGTGATTATTTAAATAACATGTATATCTCACCTTCTTTATACCTGCTTTAATGTAAACAAAATTGATTGTATTAGTAGATTGTATCACTCCAATATACCCGAAGTAATATATTTAGACAATTACGTCACAAATTAGTTCAACCCTTCAAAATGACGTCATATAGATTTTAAACCAATAACTGAATACAAAATTTTTAATACTCCTTAAAAATACTCCTTCTCGATTTAACACTACGAGTTAGAAAAAGATAATATAATAATATAATCCAACCTAATTAAACAAAAACAACTGAAATATTAATGATAATAATATAAAGAGGCGACTTACGTCGTTACCTATTTGTAACCACACTCCAGAAGAAGACGTAATTATAATGAGTTGTCTGTCAAATGTTACTCTTAATAAGATTTTCAAATGTGTTTAATTTTGTACAGTAAGGCTCAACGTAATGGTAAACTAGTAATTAGATTTTACCGTGCAAATGGTTTAAATAGTTATAAATTATAGCTATTTAATGACAAACAAATCAACCAAACTTTTCAATCTTATACCTAAACTTTTTCTATCAATAACAACTCACTCATATTTTATTTTAAAAATGCCTACTTTTTTAGCTTATCGTACTTTTTAACTTGACCTAGTAGTGTACTTTTAAATAGTTTTAGAAATCAGTTTACTTATTGCAATTCAAATGTTTGATGAATTTCTGCCAGGAAAATTCAGCTACTACACCATATCTCACCAGGTCACCATAAAAAACGCTTTTATATTCTCCAGCCGCCATATTGAAATCACTGTTGTGTGAGGAGAATTTTGCCACGCATATTTGAAAAATAGAGTCCATAACCTTTAATTTGAGATATTGCAGATCTATTTTAAGCAACACCAATTTTTGAAAGCAGGGTGTCCCGTTCAGAAAGAATGTCATATATATATATATATATATATATATATATATATATATATATATATATATATATATATATATATATATATATATATATATATATAATGAAGTGAAGTGCGTGCTGTAATTCGTTTTCTCTGTGCTAAAGGCTTAAAAGCAATTGACATTCATCGTCAAATCAGTGAAGTTTATGGTGAAAACATTATGAGTGAAGGAATGGTGCGGAAATGGGTTAGGGCCTTCAAAGATGGCCGCACAAACGTTCATGATGAGGAACGAAGTGGGCGACCTTCAGTCATTACCGATGATCCCATTCAAAAAGTGGACTGTAAAGTGAAAGAGAACAGACGGTTCACAATTTCGTCCTTAGCTGAAAAATTTCTTGCTGTATCAAGAAGTGTTTTCTACGAAATTGTGTCCGAACGTGATGAAGAAGTAAAAACGTCTGTGCAGCAGTGGTTGTCCAGTATGGCGGCAAGCTTCTTTGACGACGGCATACAAAAGCTGCTCCCAAGGTACGACAAGTGCCTTAATAATAATGGAAATTATGTAGAGAAGTAGAGGAAAGAATGCTCTTTCAGATAAATAGTTTTGTTTGAAAAATTTACTTGTTGATTTTTTTATATCAAAACAGTACTTACTTTAAAAACATGCCTCGTATATATATATATATATATATATATATATATATATATATATATATATATATATATATATATATATATATATTCTTTCTAGGACATTCTTTCTGAACGGGACACCCTGCTTTCAAAAATTGGTGTTGCTTAAAATAGATCTGCAATATCTCAAATTAAAGGTTATGGACTCTATTTTTCAAATATGCGTGGCAAAATTCTCCTCACACAACAGTGATTTCAATATGGCGGCTGGAGAATATAAAAGCGTTTTTTATGGTGACCTGGTGAGATATGGTGTAGTAGCTGAATTTTCCTGGCAGAAATTCATCAAACATTTGAATTGCAATAAGTAAACTGATTTCTAAAACTATTTAAAAGTACACTACTAGGTCAAGTTAAAAAGTACGATAAGCTAAAAAAGTAGGCATTTTTAAAATAAAATATGAGTGAGTTGTTATTGATAGAAAAAGTTTAGGTATAAGATTGAAAAGTTTGGTTGATTTGTTTGTCATTAAATAGCTATAATTTATAACTATTTAAACCATTTGCACGGTAAAATCTAATTACTAGTTTACCATTACGTTGAGCCTTACTGTACAAAATTAAACACATTTGAAAATCTTATTAAGAGTAACATTTGACAGACAACTCATTATAATTACGTCTTCTTCTGGAGTGTGGTTACAAATAGGTAACGACGTAAGTCGCCTCTTTATATTATTATCATTAATATTTCAGTTGTTTTTGTTTAATTAGGTTGGATTATATTATTATATTATCTTTTTCTAACTCGTAGTGTTAAATCGAGAAGGAGTATTTTTAAGGAGTATTAAAAATTTTGTATTCAGTTATTGGTTTAAAATCTATATGACGTCATTTTGAAGGGTTGAACTAATTTGTGACGTAATTGTCTAAATATAAAATTTCAGGTCTAGGTCGCTCATAATTTTCGACATAGTTTAATTTTTGCATTAGAAAAATATAAAGATAGGTATGTATACACGGAGAGAAAATTCCTATAAAAATTACTGTGCTCATACTACAATCGACGTGTAACAGGCGAACATATCCAATTTTACCGTACAAAAATTAGATATGTTCGCCTGTTACACGTCGATTGTAGTATGAGCACAGTAATTTTTATAGGAATTTTCTCTCCGTGTAGATAACAGACAAAATGATTCATATTGGAAATTAAAAAACACAAACGACACACACAACATAGATGATGTAGTAATTAGCAATTAAATGTCGTAAATCTGATTTTTAAAGAGATTGATAATATTTTTACGTTTTATGACAGCACTCCAGCTACATTCGTAGCCCCCCAGTATAAAATATTTTATATGGCGATTCTGTTAGGGATCATTTTTCCCATTTCTAGTTATTACCTAATGCTTAATGTTATGCACTAACATAAGTAGTGTTTGTCTGCTGGCCTAAGCTATATTCAGCACTCCTAAAGAAAATATCTTTTTTTAACGGGATATAGGGAGCCAAATTATCAGATGATTTAACTTTTTAGTAACATTATCAAATATATTTATTTATTTTTATTATAAACCTTAAAACATATATTTAAATGTCCACTATATTATCCCAAAAACTACTAAGGAGTCCTAACTTACTGCGTGTCCAACATACACTTTAAAAAATTTTGAAATTTAAAACTATTCTTGACGAAGTTTCCATTCTTCTAATTTTGAATTCACTATTTGGATGATTATTTGACAGTAAAAAATCTCCCATAAAATTTTAAATGTGTTTGATCCAATATTCTCTGTATCCACTTTTATGGATACAGATATATCAGATATGGTATACCAGATCTAATGGTTTTTGTTAGACTAACGTAAATAGATTTAAAAATTATAAAAAAAAAAAATGTATACCAAATACAAAGTTGTAGTTTTACATTTCAAATATTTTATAATCCAAAATTGTTACAATTTATTTATATTAATAACAATGATAATGTAAATAATAAAAGATTATAATAATAATAATTATTTTAGCACAATTATAATAATAAAATATACACAAAATGATTGCATTAAAACTTTATCTATAAACAAAAAACGCATTAAAATAGGGAAACCACTGATACTCTTATACTATGAAAATTTCCACTTTATAATATAGGCAAACAATTCAACATTTACGTTAACTGTGTTGTATGAAAACTTTCAGTTGTTGTGGCGCACTCATTGTCAGTTTAGCAAGTTATTTATGATTTTACAAAGTCGAAATAAGTGTTTTGGAGTTGAAAACCCACATTTTCCCTTCAATTTTTACTAATTTTGGTTAATAAATTTAATATTAATAAATAATAATTATATAATGTTAATTATAATTTTAAATATTAATTCTTTCCTCGTCATATAGAATAAGGGAAACGTACCAGAAATCAATAGAAACTCATATTACCAAATATTTTCGTGTGTAAATTTCTAATCGATTTACTTCGTGAAACGAAAAATAAAATAGACAAAAATTCAATTTTCACTGTGTAGTGAAAGTTTTTTGATGTGTAAATAATATTTTTGGTGTCAGTGCAATGATTCGTACTTTTACAGAAATCATTTTTATCGATATGTAAATTTTATGTCTGTCGTTTCGTCTGTCACACTTGAATAAAATGATATTTTGCTATATATAGATAGACAGTTAGATAGAGCAATGTGCAGCTATGAGTAAGGTATACATGATGTAAAATGCTTATATTCTAGCATTAGTTTAAAATGAGCATAGTGATAAGTGGGATACGGGAATACGGGAATACGAATGCTGCATTTATATATAGGTAGGTATGCATAATATCAGAATACTAGGAAATATAAGGGGAATTCTCGTAAACCTGTAAGTAGGGGTAGACATAGCTAAAAATTTCTTAAATACAATCGAACCTCCTATAACGCGATTAACTGATACCGTGTTATATGGAAACTACATAGGGAAAGGTGGGGTAAGACAGAGTAGAAAGGTAAGACAGAATACGCGTATTAGCACGCCACCCAAACGCACCAACTATAAACAAGCACACATATTCGATCTGTCCTCTCAGTTAGAGTTAATCATAGGGAAACGGTGGAAATGTATTTTCATTTGTATGTTAAAGCCAAAAAAATTATTTCACATTGTTGTAATATTATTTTCATAAATTTTCTACGTTTGAAAAAAAATTAAAATAATGAAACTATATTTTATTCCTTTATCTATCTTTCTATATGAGAGGTTAAATAGGACACATCTTCGTCTGAGCAAAATCGCATTTTGGCTCTCACCTTTCAACATAACTGAATTTCAATTGCTTATTTTTTAATACTTTGTTTAATTATTTATTTATTAAACAGATGAAGGGTACCGGGGAGTGTCAGTATTTACTGATAAAAATAATGAATCATTATTTTTATTACTTCAGTATTTTTATGATACCGTACACTATCATTATTTTCTTCAGTATTTTAAAACAAACTGTCAAGTTTAATTTTTCGGAATTTTTAAATTAATAAAATTTTGGAATTGTTATTATTATGGAAGAAGCGCGTTTAACTATAGTACTAGCCGTACTAGCGTTTGCAACTCAAAACAAGAAAACAAAAAAAAAAAACGTTATGCTCGTTTTGTTTTTTCTAGCTAAGCCGTACATATACGCATGTATGTACATACAGTACATATCGTACATATCGTACATACTAATCAATAATATAGTTATGTGATATATGTACAAGCCTACTTTTCCATGATGTACATATTATATGATCTACAATCGATTTGTATTTATCTCGGCTGGTACCGCTGGTACATAATGTACATAATATACCAGAAATATGTTTTAACGGTTTTAACTGTCATTAATGTCACTGTCCCCTTCACGTCTTAGTACTGAAATGAATACTGATGGAATTATAAGCCATTCTTCAATACTTTCATCATTATTTCAGTATCGTCAATACACGATCAATAAAAGTGTCAGTATTTTGAAATACTGACAGTATTACTGATCGTGTACAGGCAGCCATACAGTCGAAACATTTCATTTCAGTTCATGTTGCAACATCAAAAAAAAAATCAAATTTTGTCCACAGATTGTCTCAATTACCTGTACGTGTTCAATAAACAACACGCAATCAAATCGATCAAGACCACCAGTCAGAATCCTATATTAAACAATAAAAACAATACACCACACCGCACCTTACCTCACCGTCCTCTCGGTCCCACCAGTCCCCCAGTACACTCCCGAGTCCTGTAATAAAAATAAGTTACATCACTCCTACTATTTCTACATTCAATTGTTACCAAACATAAACCAACAAGAACTACACTGATATATTTTTATACATATCAATAAAAAAAAAAGTCGGCATATCCGGCCACCAGCGTTTCCGGGCTACCAATGTTGGCACCGTTAGTTATTGGGTGGCTCCCTCTATGGCTGGAATTTATATACGTAGATGAGTGTAAATAGTGAAATAGATATACAAACATTTTCTAGGACAATAAACCGAACTAGTATTGTACACATAGTTATATACATATTGAAATCAAATATATATGTATTTGTCCCAGCGTATCCGTGTTTGTACATATTTACAAATCTAAATATATTTATTTGTTCATTTCATTGGCAAAGCTTATTTTTCTAATGAATTTGCATTTTTTTGTTGCCCTCGTTGCTTGCTGTCCAATTCGTTGTGGCATAAAAGCAGCTCGAATTAAACTCGAATTGGTGATTCGAGCAAATTTTTTCTTTATTAATTATATCAGATTGTAATAATTATTAATGTAGACGCCATGCCAGAATAATTTATTATTTAGAATAAAAAAAAAACGAATGTTTGTTTTAAAAAAAAAAAAACAACGCAATCTTGTGTTTTGGCTTGAACTAAGTGTATCAATGAAACAGTGTCAATAAGCGTCACATAGTTTTGCTTGTAATGTTTATTCAAGACCTTTTTCAAAACCTGCGGGCCGATTTTTCATCATTTTGATAGGATCTACCTATTCCAAGGGAGATTTTTACGTAAAAAATTGTAATGTTTAAGAAATTATTGTTTTTATTTAACTGAATTACATTTTAGACTAAGTGGTCGTAATACGGCATTACATATTACACGAGCTAATGTTATTCCAACTAACGCAACGGTAGAAATGCTATTAAACATTTTTCTAATATTTAAGAAAATGTCGATACTTGTGTCAACTGCATTCTAGACCAAGTGGTATCTAAATTTCAAGAACTGCTTTTAACCATTTCGGTACTGCTTAAGGAAGTGTCGATATTTATTTGATTTATATTTTAGCCTAAGTGGTCGGAATATCATATTTCATATTACAAAACCTAAGGTTATTCCAACTCACGGTGGAGATGAGCTTAAAAGTTGCCAGAATTCTGTTTAAAATTAAAAAATTGTTCCAGTTAAGTGTTTGGAATTATTTTTAACAAGTTCTTGTTCATACACGGAGAGAAATTTCATATAAAAATTACTGTGCTCAGCACTACAATCGACGTGTGAAAAAGGCGAACATATTCAATTTTGTACGGTAAAAATATAAAAATTATAATTAATCATAGAAAATTTAAAGGATAGAATATTGTTTCCGTAATATTAGCTCCGTAAAATTTGTAAAACAGCACAGTAAAAAGTTCCATTGCCGACAAAAAAATATTTTTTAATTGTTTTTCTTACAAAAATTACCATGCTGTATTATAAAATTTGAAATGCTATCTGCTAATACTAGAAAGAAAAAAAGAGAAAGAAGGTTGTGTGTGTTGTGAGCGCTATTGAAATCTACCTCACTCATAACAAGTCACATAGCCAACCGTAGGTGTGGACGACCAACTTGGTTCATTAGACTGTCTTACAAGCAGCAAGCAGTATTCATTACACTGTCTTAGAGGACGGGGATGTTACCGTTTAATTCATCATTTTGTTACTTCACTATCTTTAGTATTAGAATATATTGTTGGCAATCATTTTTGTACGCATCATAAAGAATCGAAAGTCGGAAAAGATCGGGCATCTTCGAAGTTTTTACAGGTACAGCCCAAGCAATATAAGGTTGCGGGTCAGATGCGCAAATGAAACAGTACAACAATAAGAATTAAACTATAATATATATGCATAAGACTGTGATAAAAGTTGTGTTAGCACATTAATTTTTACCATGCTAGCACATATTTTTTATTTTGGTCGTCGATCGCGCACGCATTATAAGAGAGCATGGTAATTTTTCTGAAATTTTATCTACAAAAATTATATGATTTTTCTCTCCGTATATGATTTTTATTGCATCGAATAACCCGGTATTTTTGTTCACTTTTTATATACTTTTAAATTTTCCTGATATTATGTCTGGGAATATTTTACATTTTACTGTTTAAAAAAGAAAAAATTATTTTTAATAAACTATTCTAAAATTTAATATTGAGTTTTATGTGAGATTTATAAGACAAAAACATTTTTAAATGTGTATTTATTAAGCTTTTTAAAACGAAAGGAAAGTCAAAAAGAGTAAATTTGATTTACTTTTTTCAATTTTGTTCACCTATTATTAAACGAGAGGTTTGTATTTTTTCGAATAAATTTGTGTTTATAGAGAAGTATAACAAAAATTTTTTGCCTAGAAAATTTAGGAGAGCTGTCGACTAAAACCAAAATACGACAGCGCAGCTGGAGTATTTTTAAGTTGACAGTTCATTGAGTTAAATTGTTTTCAGATAACAAATTTGAGTTGCAGAAAACAAATGTATTCAGAAAAAATACCTATATAATTCGTGTGTAATACGGCGAGACAATTTAACGAATAAAATAATTTAGTATAATTCATATCGCAATTTAATATTTTTACCAATAAGAACTTTCGTTTAATTTTTATTGTGTTTGTGTTTATAACTGCAACTAAATGACCAACAAAAAATTTCTTACCATTTTTTCGCTAAGTATTTATCAAATTTTTTTTTCATGGCAAAAGTGAAAAAAACTACAATTTTTACCTACCTTTAAGGGTAGGTTTACTTAAGCGTCGTTAAAAAAAAATCGATTCTTTTTTTTTGCAGAAATTGGTAGCTAAGTATGTGTAGAATATGTTCCAAAAGTGATTTTGCTGAAAATAATTTAAAAAAAAAGATTTTTGCATATTAATAACCGAATCCAGCTAACTACAAAAAAAAAAAAAACGTAGTTCACGCAATAATGAGTATTAAATAAAAAATTTTGAAAATACGTTTCTTTATACATATATATTTTATAATATGTCGAAACCACATTTTTGAAACTGGTTGACGCGATAACTCAAAAACTATTTAATGGATCCTTTTTTTAATTTTTTATTTTAAAGATAATTCAGTTCTCCAGCACCTACACCTAAGTCTGATACACTTTCAATATTTTTTATCTTTTTTATTTTACTTTAAAGAGCGAAAAATAAGACAAAAATCGGAACCAAAAGTTCACATATCCGCCATTTTTTTTTCTTTCAGCAATTTATTGATATTATAGGTATAGGTGCCGGTACTCTTCATATATTTTATAAATCTTTTTTGTTTTTGGATTTCAGTGGTTTAATACCGGCGCTATGATGTCAACAAACAAGGCATCGGATTTTCGGATCGTCACGCTGCACTATCTATAAAATGGACAATTTTTTATATTTTTCCTTGAAAAATTTTGTTTGTATAGTCTAATGCTTAATAAATATGTCTACCGAATTTGAAATGGATATTTACTTCCATTCTTGAGAAAAAAATTCCAGAAAAATATATAATTTTTAAGGACTCTCAAGTAAACCTCCCCTTAAAAAAATATGAACAAAACTGTACGTACAGTTATTCGTATTTTAATAAGCTTTTTTTGATACCCTATTCATTGCTCCTAAGTTTTTCCCCACTTTTCGGTGGAACTTTTCCACTTTTTTTACTCTCTTTAATTTCACGTCTATAATTAATCGGATCACCACACTTTATCTCTGTATGCTAAATTTCAAATTTTCACGTCGGTAATGGTTTCAGAGAAAATCGCCTGTGATATAGACACCGGAGTGAATGCATAAGTGTTCCGTTTTGCCAATTCCGGTACGAAACACTAAAAAAAGGTAAAATTCATTTTAAGTGTAAAAGCGACATTCAATTATCGGTGAGGAATGAAAAACGTACATTTTCTTTAATTTTAAAATACAATTTACTTTTTTTTTTAATTAAAGAAAAATTAAATAACATGCTACAAAACGTATGCTACGTCAAAGTAGTCCAGTCAAGTAAGGCCTGAAATGGCAATTTTTCAACCTCGATGAAACTTGGCTGAAATATTCCTAGGCATACTAGATTTGACTAGGGATAGTTTTAAGGGGTTTGCTAACCCAGCGTCAGAGTGAAAAAGGAGTGAAATTGCTCCAAAAGCCCTTTTTGCACATTTTTCGCGTAAACTGTTATAGATATAGAGAAATGCTTCAAATAAAAGTTGTAGAGAATGTTAAGATCTACAACTTTTTACGAAAAATTTTTTAGCATCTTTTGCAGTTTTCGCGAAATATCAATTTAAAGTTTAAAATTTTTAAAATTAAAAATTTTTTTTTTCATAAAATTAATAAACAAAATTTTTCGCGAAAACTGCAATAGATGCAAAAAAATGTTTTGTACAAAAGTTGTAGATCTTAACATTGTCCACAACTTTTCTTTGAAACATTTCTCTATATCTATAATAGTTTACAGGAAAAATGTGAAACAATGGCTTTTGAAACAATTTCACCTCTTTTTCACCCTGACGTTGGGTTCGCAGCCCCCTTAAAACTATCCATAGTCAAAGCTAGTATGCCTCGGAATATTTCAGCCAAGTTTGACCGAGGCTGAAAAATTGCCATTTCAGACCTTACTTGACTGGACTAAAAGAATTAGTTGAATTAATGTTATAATAGAGTGAATGCAATATAGGAAGTGGTGTAGTGTCGTGTTCTTCGATGTTTTGCAGTGGAGGTAGTAGCTAGGGATAGAAAATTACGAGTGGAAATTGAAACAATAATAATTTTCTTAAAATGTGCCAAGCGCAACAGAAGTAAAAACAGAAATTTAATATCAATTGTTTATTGCATCTGTAATAATAATAAGGTTTTTTGTTCAACTCAAAACAATATATATTTGACACTTAATTACTTGTATAGTGAAACCTCATTATAACAAAAACAGTTAAATATATTTGATATTTTTTTTTTTTTTTGAGAAAATATATGTTTAAAATATTCTGTATTTTAACCTTAACTATACAACGTAAATATTATCTAAATGTTACACAGAGCGCCCGCCCCTAAACGGAGATTAATTCAAATTTTTTCGTGGTTTATTTGATGACATCATCAAAATTCAAATAACTAAAAAATTTTATTGGATTAAAAACCGTATATAAAATGACAGAATGACGAAAATAGAAAAGAATTATAGGTTTTCGAAGTCATTCTTTTCATTTTTACCAAATTATTAGGCACGTTAGGTCAATAGAAAAATAAAACTTCTGTCGGATCAGTTATGTTTATAAAAGGAATTTGGTCATTTTGATGGCACAAATGAAAAGTTTACATAACGAAACTTACTCTAATTTAACCAATCATTCTAATTCAAATCAATCCAATGTGCTTTGCTTTGAAAAAATGGAATTTTTTTGATTGAGTGACGTCATCAAGTTTACTAAAACTTTTCAATGGCTTGAAAACCATAAATAAAAAATCGCAGAATTATTGATTTTCCAAATCATTCTCTTAGTGCTAACTTGGGTATATTTTTTTTTAAATTTGCAATGTCAAAAAAGATTATTAAACCTTTAGGAAAATGTGACCTACTCCTAATCCGAAAGTTAGATTCGCCCCTGTCTCGTAAGGCTTTAATTTCGTTCCGACCATAATAGCAAAATTGTCAATAAGCCAATAATACTCAGAAGCCAAAAAAAGAATTCTAAAATACAGTATTGAAACTATCTGTACCGTTCAGATAGTTTTTTAAAAATTAAAGAAACATGAAAAGTGTTGCTAGAGATAGATAAGGTAAAAATTATACAGAAATAAAAAAAAATTGACTTAAATTCAAACACAATTTATTCACTTGCGCTTTCAACTGTTACAATATTATTTTTTTATTGTTAAAATTTTTTTGTATGTCTCAAGGTCGTTGGAATTTTCAAAGAGAAATTTCAATTTAGCCTAGTGGTAGTAATTATTAAAGTTTGAAGAAATCAAAATAACAATGAGTTAGCACTTGAATAACAAAAAAATTATTCGAATGTTATCACAAAAAGCATAGTAGAATAAATACTTTAAAAAATAAAACTAAACAAAAAACTTTTAATGATTAAAAAATTGATTGAAAGCACATAAAAAAAAAGTCAATTAGATATATCCAATAAATTCTGATTGGAAATTAAACATTTCAGTAAAATTATAAGATAACTAAAAATAATTATTTTAAAAAAGGCAAATAAGGGATAAATAAAAGAAGTGCTCAATTTTCAAGAGAATACAGGTACACAAAAGCATTACCAATAATGATTGTATAAATTTTGTTAGTAACAAATTTATGAATAAAGAAAAGTTAATTAAATTAGTAAAATATTTGAAAAGTGCCAAATTTAGTTTGGTTCAATTTAGTTGGGGTACTTAAGCGATTTCATATTAAAATAAAAATAGGGAAAGTTTAGGTGATTTTTGGATTATTATTATATCTAAGGAATTTTTGGAATAAATGATCACCCATCTTACGTCAAAAATTTTTTGTTTTTTATTGGGTACGTACGTTTTGAGAATAAAATCTCATCTTCAGGCCATAATCTTAAAATATTAAAAACAAACATATTAAAGTACTAAATGTTAATACATACAATAAATCAAATACTTACAATTTTTTCAAAAAACAAATCAATATGAAGTTATTAAAACAAAATTTTTTTTAAAAAATACACAATTTTACCGTCAAAAATAAACTTTTTTACTAAATTAAGACAAAAAATTTTTTTTAAGAAAATTATATTATTGAAAAAATAAATAAAATTGAAGTTTATTTTTTTTTATGTTTTCGAATGTTTTTCATATTGTAGCACCTTTGTATTACTATAGTGGAAGACATGGTCCAAATTATATCCGTGTTGTGCCAAACCAGTGCGAAATTCACCTCTACCCAAATCCCACCTGTGTTGTTTTAGACGATACTCGAGTGCCTTAGACGTCTGACCAATGTACGAAGAGCCACAATTGGAACAAGGGACTGAATAAATTAGATGGCTTCTTTCTCCAATTGGAGTTACTCCTTTTAGGTTTGAGTAGGGGGAATTTTTTATGGAAAAGGGGTAAAGGAGAGACTTAATGAATGGAACATTTTATGAATGAAAAACTTTATTCTTTTTAAATAACAGTAAATTTTCTTGTTTGAAAAAATTAGTTTTTTGTCCCACTCAGTAATTCTATTCTCATTGAATGGGACAAAAAGAATATTGAATGGAACTAATGTAATACAATGTAAAATTCATGCCGTTATACAGGTTAGTAAAAATATGGAAATGGTAAAAAATATCAGCGGGGAAGCATTTTTGGGATAATTGATGAGAACAAAAGTCTCAGCATTTTTCACGGCGCATCTGATGGTAACCTTGACTTTGAGGTCAAGATCAAAATTCAAGGTCATATTCATAATGTCCCATTCAATATCCCTTGTCAAGTAATAAGATAAAGGCAAGAAATAAAAAGTACATAACCTTAATGTACAAACAATACTTGCATAATTATAGTCTATACAATGGTGATTATAGAATATTTGGTAATATGTAAAAAAATAAAAGTTCCTTTTTCTGTTTAAAATCGTATTTTTTAATTTTTATTGAAATGAACGGAAAATCATTAACTCATATATCGCACATAAAAATAGTTATATAAAAGACACCTAGTGACTGTAAAACAATTTTCCACTAACGGTTTCTTTTTAAGGAAAACTCATTTGTCCCATTCAATAATCGTCCCATTCATTAAGTCTCTCCCCTACTTATACACTGGAGAAAACCGTTGAGATTTTAGGAAAGAGAAGACTGGAATATTGTCTCCAGTCTCCTGTATGTATTCCAGTCTCTTCTTTCCTAAAATCTCAAGGGTTTTCTCCAGTGTATAAGTACCCCTTTTCCATAAAAAATCCCTCTACTCAAACCTAAGAGGATTACAATTTCGCTATGTAGAAAATAGTTTTACTGTACATGATGACAATAACTTTAATATTAGAAAACTTTGTACATATTACATGTACATACAGATGTAGTGTAAGCAATTAAGAACATTCTATGCAGCACCAGCACCGACACCAGTACCAACCCCAGCAACATTTCAAAGTGCACATAAATTTTATTATACATATTTTAAATTGAATTTTCTAATAGTAATAGATTATTATGTCATCTTATAAAACTATTGTTACCTCTCTACGGCACGACACGACTGTCACATTACTCATACATGCATACTGTGACACTGTACAAGTGACGACAACAACGTGTCATCCACATCTTTGATTGTGTCATTGTCACCAATTCACCGCTGCGCTGCTAGTAGGTACATAGAACATCAGTCAGCCAGTGAATTACTGAAATATGTAGCGTGACATAAAAAAAAAATCAAAAAAACTATAATAACCCACATTTTTGTGCCATTATCAGTTTGTGTATACGGATGACGTAGATAGGTACTCGATTTCAGTTAACTGTATGAATTTAAAAAAATAGTATATTTTTGTGGAAAAAATATGTATACGTGTAAAATACATTTCTAGAGTTCTAAAGAAAAAGTTTCGAAACAGCAAAAAACAATTTTTTGACCTACACGGAGAGAAAAATCATATAATTTTTGTAGATAAAATTTCAGAAAAATTATCATGCTCTTTTATAATGCGTGCGCGATCGACGACCAAAATAAAAAATATGTGCTAGCATGGTAAAATTTAATGTGCTAGCACAACTTTTATCACACTCTTATGCATATATGTTATAGTTTAATTCTTGTTGTCGTACTCTTTCATTTGCGCATCTGACCCGCAACCTTATGTTGCTTGGGCTGTACCTGTAAAAACTTCGAAGATGCCCGATCTTTTCCGACTTTCGATTCTTTATGATGCATACAAAAATGATTGCCAACAATATATTCTAATACTAAAGATAGTGAAGTAACAAAATGATGAATTAAACGGTGACATCCCCGTCCTCTAACACAGTGTAATGAATACTGTTTGCTGCTTGTAATACAGTCTAATGGATCAAGGTGCTTGGTCCAACCCGTCCGACCAAGTTGGTCGTCCACACCTATGGTTGGCTATGTGACTTGCTATGAGTGAGGTACATTTCAACAGCGTTCACAACACACACAACCTTCTTTCTCTTTTTTTCTTTCTACTATTAGCAGATAGCATTTCAAATATTATAACACAGCATGGTAATTTTTGTAAGAAAAACAATTAAAAAATATTTTTTTGTTGGCAGTGGAACTTTTTACTGTGCTGTTTTACAAATTTTTATATTTTTACCGTACAAAATTGTGTTCGCCTTTTACACGTCGATTGTAGTGCTGAGCACAGTAATTTTTATATGAATTTTCTCTCCGTGTGCCATATCGTTTGAAACATTACAAGGAACGGCTGTTACACCTCATTTACGAAATATTGAGCTTCATACTGATGTTTTTCAACTAGAATTTGAACCACTTACAGACACGTTTATGGACTCAAAATTTTCCTTAAAGAGATATCAACGTGTACAATATATGTATGCACTCACCATTAAATAGTTCAAAATATGTGAAAAAACAATTCAAAAAATTTAACAGTTTCTTTAGACGCAGCTTTGGGAAATGGGAAAAACTGTTTTGGGTCTACTTTGACTGTTATTTTGAGGAACTTCAATGTTTCAATACAACGTGCTTTTGTCCAATTTCTTATGGCAAAAATTGGTAAATTTCTTAAATTTTATTTTTGAAAAAAATTATTATAAAAGTATTACCAACCATATAGAAAATTAATAGTAATTCAGAATTTCAAAGTGGGGTTCGCGACTCACGAGGTCGCAAAATCTATTTGAGGGGGTCGCAGAAACAATTGATTATAGATTACATATATGTCCATTTTCTGGACATTTCCTAATACACATTTCTACATGTTTCCAGAGTATTTTGAAATTTTTAAATACAAAGGCGGGTCGCGGATCAAAAAGTTTGAAAACCACTGATTGAAATACTTCCGGCTTCGATAAAAATCAACAAATAAATAATTTTTATTTAATATTTATTTATTTATTTATAGTTCAAAGTACCATTAAACATTAAAGCAGGAAAGAATTTTTCATATCTATTTCTTCCAAATTTGGAAAATTTATAAAAACATACTTACACTAATGAAGTTTCAATCTACTTTTTCTTTCAAACTTTTTCTATGCAAAATTTACTATTACTGAGAAAAAACTATCTTTATACCATAAAAGAAAAAATGTACAAAGCTTCCAAGAAAAATTTATGTCCAAAATTAACGCATTGCAGTTCTTCAGTCTGTCCTTCCATCCGCTCGTGAACTACTATATCTACTAACTATTTGTAACAAACTAAATTGTTTATAAAAATAAATTCCATTTCTTAGCATGTCTTTTGTCTTATAATCATCCCTCCGAATATACTGGATACGGGATAATAAGTTTGTATACACATATATTATAAAAACATATACATACACCCTAGTAACAAAGAAAGTAAACAACGCTGTATGCCATAAATTCCACCGAAATAAGGCCACGCCACACGAACGGCACGTTGTATGCGAGCACTATTATACTTAGACCAGTACATCGTCGCAAGTAATGGGCGAAGTTTTTTTTTTATTTCTTTTTGATAAGAAAATTCGCACATTAGAGTGATGAAAGACGATTAAAAGGAAAGCAATTAAGTTTAAAAAGATATGTTTATTCATGTTCGTCGTTGTTCTTTTTTTTTCACTCGTAGCCAACTTGATTTTTTTGAGGGGATAAGTTAATTTTAATTAATTTAAGATAGTTTTAAAAGTAATTAATTTAAAGTGAAGGAGGCGGACAGTTAACAATTTTTTTTTCTTTTTCTTTTTGTAAAAACATTTCAAATAATTTTTAAGAGTGTGTATTTTATCTTACTGCAAAACTAATAGGTTAGCAACTTACCCTTAAAAAGTTGCTTAGAAATTGAAAAAGTGACCACGAGCGTTCTAGTGGCTGGTTTTCTTTTAATTGATGCAGAATTCAAAATAAAATATAAAATTCAAATACTATTTTTTGATTAAACGACGGCTTCAATGCCAAAAATTGATAAAAATAAATAATTTGACAAGTATTCTTATAAATGTTTGATTTTAGTCTACGTATTCATTTTAATATATCATATTTGTCCATAATTTTTTTTCTCTCTAAAAAAATGTTATAATTTTTTTTTATATATCAATTGTGCTTAGAGAATACTACAAATACAAAATTTATACATGTACCTTACCTATTACTTTCATTAATTTCAACTTTTCACAGTGACGCCGGCATTTGGTAAAAAAATTGTATTGGAATTTTTCAAAAAATTGTATTGGAATTTTTTAAATTTTGTATCGATTAAAAAAAAAATCAGCCACTAGAACGCTCATGGTCACTTTTTGTTAAAAATTCGGGTTAAATTGCTACTCTATTATGCTTATATTACAGTGTATCTCATTTTTAGGATTTCGTAGTTCCAACAACGAAATCATTATCAATTAGTGATGTCGTTTTTGCGTTAAGTGGTTTTCTCACACTTGACCATTTTTAAAAACAACATAAGCACCCGTTTATATGGGGGCATGGAGGGTTTATTTTACTATGGCTTTCTTTAAAATTACTAAAACATAAAGTTATTTAAGATACGAGAATATAGTAGTGGTTTTAGCGAGTAGGTCCGAACCTGTAAATCGGTGAGAGCGAATCGGGCTCGCATAATTAGGGTTCCGTATGGACCGTAAACAGTCTACCACAATCGTATAAAAAAACCAGAAAAAATATATTCAGAAACTCCATAAATAACTCTAACAAGAATAGTTCATTCCAGATTGAAAAAAAAATGTTTAAGCGATGAATCAGAACCGCATCAAAAATGTTTCATAGAAAATACATAACTCAAAACGATTAAAACCTCACGGTTTCCTTAGCAATTGCTTTCCTAAACAAGGTATAATATTAATTTACACATGATAACATTTTGTTTTATTTTTATAATATTATAAAAATTGTGCTAAATACATCTGTAAAAAAAGCTAAATGTTGCAATTACTTATATTCTTATGCAATGTATTGATTAAATACTTAAAAACAATCAATAAGTACTTTTATCATAAATAAATGCTTAAAATTCTCTCTCTTGCTTTTTATTTTATTAAAGCCAAATTTTAAATTTCTACATTACATAGTTTTCGAGAAAAACCTCTGTGACCTTATAAGGGTTCCGTTTTTCCTTTTAAGGTACGGAGCTCTAAGAACGATAAATAAAACCTTCTGACTTCAGGAAATGATTGACTTATAATAACCTTTAATTTTTTTTAAATAATAATAAAAATAAATATACATTTTACATACCTACTAAAAGTTTCCTACGACTGAATTAATATTTCGTTTCGCTAAGAATTCGATAAAAATAACTTCAGTTTACATTCATTATTAGTACCTATCAGTTAATGTTTGTCCTTGTCAGACTACTAAAATTCAACAAGTTTATAGAAACCAAAATAATTCAAAATAAATTTTAATAAAATTAAAAGAACTGAACTCACGTTTAACGTGCTTTTAAATGATATCAAATATTTTATTTTTTTATGAATATTTTTTTTTATGGTAGAGACAATAAACTATTCTTAAAAACTGCAAACAAATATTTATGGATACTTAAAACGAATTATTAAACTGACTAATATTTTGTTTCCTTATGGATTCTGATTAAAACCTGATGGTATTTAATCTTGAACTCGATTCTTGTTATTGGCTTCGCACGTTTATCGATAACCGCGACTAGCTCAATCAAATATATTTATGTTACTTCAAATCTGTTACGAGATCGCCATAGGAGGTTCCACTTTGGTCCTGTGGTCTTCAGCACATTCACGTTATTTTTTTTATTAGGCATTAACAAATAACAAAAAACTTAATCGTATAGTTATACTGTAATAACGTACTTACTTAATACGAGGATATCGTAAGTTGACAGGAAGTCTGGTAGTTTAATAAAATACACAGCCAAAATAATTTAAACAATTTAACTGGTGCTAGTGATAGGACTGCTGGATAGTAGAAATTACAGCTTTATTATTCGAAACAAAACCAAACAACATCAATCAACTTCACCAGCAAAACTTTTCTCAAAACGCAAAACAAAACTAATCAAATTTTTATTGTACTTTGATGGACTTCTATTGTTTTTCGATTTATTGTAAAAATTTTAAAATATCAAGAAAAATTACTGGTCCGTTCTTGTAATAAAACAACCAACTATTCAAAACGAAACAACAAGATACTAGAAAAAGATAAATGATAAAAATATGACACACATAAAAACTATTCGATCCACCATCAACGAAACGTTGCAAGTACAATCAGCTGCCCTCACACTATTTCATAGCGTCATGGTCCCACTTCGTAACATTTTTCTGAAGAGTATTGTCTGTCTATGTCTAGAGTAGAGTAGCATGTATAGTTTTATATATAGTGGTCATATTTCGTTGATAAAAATATATATTTTTCATAAATAAAAATAAAATAGAAAAGGAGGAAAAACATTGAAAATATTACAGTAATTTGTTATAGATAATATCATATTTCTAAATCATAGAGCATATACTTATGTGAAGCAAAAATTATACTAGACACTAGTGGCATTATTTTTTAACAATTTATGTTATTCTCTTGATTTTTGATAGTATTAGGCAATTTTTCCATATATTTTTAGTATTGCTAAAATAAAAAATTAATCAACTGTATAATTTTCCCGAGGTAACAGTTTTTTTTTTTAGGTCTATAATCATTCTAGACTACAACATATTTTATATACGTGTACGAGGTGAGTCGTTTTAATTTCTATAGAGTCAATTATTTCGGATTGGGGAGGGGAGAGGGGGTTCATTTCGTTCTTTACTTGGCTAGTGGAAATTAGGTTGCTTATAGCTTTTTTCGAAAGTTACCGATAAAACTTAGTCGAAATAATTTCATCAAGTAATATCATTTTGAAACTCAATATTTTGCAAGAGAAAGCTTAAAAATGAAAAATAGTTAACGAAACCTCAGCCAACATTTTAAGAGCCCTTCTTAACGATATTCTGCAAGATGTGAGACTTCCACTTTCCCATATGGAAAAGCAAAAAGGGAAAAATATTTTTGTAATTTCGGAACTAAAGGACATATTTCGTCCCTCATAATACAGATTAAATTGTCTCTTTTAGTTTCAAGGGAATAAAATACTTTTGCTCCCGCTTTTAAACCAATCAGGAAGTAGAATTTATTGAACATCACCAATCAACAAGCAAAATTTAAATTATGTAAAATATTTAAGGGGACATAAACATACAATTTAATTTATAATTAGACCTTACAATACCCCTTGATTTTCTACTTAGGTCCTAGATTTGGAGCTAGGAGCCAAGTAGAATATCAAGAGATATTTTGGGGTCTAATTATAAATTAATCAAAATTTAAATTAAATAGCGTTGCGTTAGGTATTTGAAATAATAAACAAATTCATTTGTATATAAAAACAAACAATTACCTATATCCCAGGTGCTAGGTTACATCGACTATGGATGAAAGAGGTATATAATTTCAACCTCTAGGGTGAAAAGCCGATCGGATGATCGTTTATATATTGCTTATTATTGATCGTAGAGTGATGATTTTTTTTAGTTTATTTGCAATAAAATGATCTAAAATTTATGTTATATGCAAATTTTTGATATACCTAACGGTTTTCGTGTAAAAGCGTTTCGTGTGAAAGCATTTTTGGGATAAATGATGGGACAAAAGTTTCACCATTTGTTATGGCGCATCCGATGATGACCTTTACCGGGACCTGAAAGTCAGGGTTCAAGGCCATATCAAGGTCAAGTCCGTTTTTTTATCTGGAAACCCCTACTTTTGACCCCGGAAATGAAAAGAGCGGAAAATTCCGCATCCGAATATGACCTTGATCGTGATCTTAAGGTCAATGATCAGGGTCAATTCAAGGGCGGAACCGATAAGCAAACACACGTGTCATATGACACATAGAGTAACGTCAAACTAGGAAATATAGAAAGGTTTAAGTATCAGACGTAAATAAAGGATCAAAATACTGTATTCAACAAAAATTGCTTAATATATATATATATATATATATATATATATATATATATATATATATATATATATATATATATATATATATACATATATATATATATATATATATATATTTATTTATTTATTTCTTGTAGTTCTTGAATATATGTATTTCTTTAATGAAGTAAGGAAACATTAAACGCGAGGTGAATTTAAATTGAAAACCAGTCATTCTGTTAATAATAATTTTTGTTATCAGAGGTTTCTTTTCGAAATAACTTCAATTAGTATCAAATTTTACACCATATTTTTTACATTTATCAACAAAGTATAAACACCCCAACTTCAATGTTCAAAATATGTATATAGGTATACTGGTATATACTCCCAATAAAAAGAAAATTAAAACTTTAAGTGGTGAAAATCTTCAGTGGTCACAAAAAAAGCTGTAGTCGGTAACTTAAAGAGCAGTAGATAATTGATTTTGTCATATAGGCAACGTAGCATACATATCTATACAGTATATCGCCAACGTATAAGTGTATTTCACTAGAAAGTTTAAAACGACAAAATATTATTTCGATTACTTTCACAGTTCGTTCAGTTAAATCTCTTGTGGTTTCAAATTATTTTTCACGAACATGATGAAAATTTCTTAATCCTCTGTTGTCAGTGTTAGCAATTTCAACAGAAAATTACTGAGAAGATGTTAAAACTTAATACATTCTGAAAATTAGAAAAAATAAAATTTTGACAAATATCATAATTTATTTGAAACAATAAAAACTAAATTTTTTGGAAATAAAGTGAAAATTATTTATTTTTTCACATAATTTGCCGTGAAAATTATGATCATAAATAAAAAATTACCACCATTTTTCGTGAAGGAATATATTTACAAAAAGAATCTCTCGAGAGTGAGTCGGACTCACATAATTAGGGTTCCGTACAGTGAGTAATTTTTAAATAGACCACATTGAACTTTTTTTATTTATGTTATGTATATTTAAATCTTATCCGCTTGCTATAACTGAAGAATTCGTGAATTGTCGTACGTTGTATTGAAATATTAGTAAATATATTGTCTATTACGGTGTTTCCCTTTGTTATTTGAAATATTTTTTTCAGTAACTATTACAGTATAACTCAATACTTACTTACCCTATCGAAAACAAAATTTTAGACTTAGAGACCTAAACGATAGGCTAGGATGGAGGACGGGAGTAACGGTCATGTCTAGAAAAATTTTAAACTGTTAAAGTCACTGGACCAAAAATTATAAAAAAAAATATTTTTAAAATTCTTATAGGAAACTCTTTGAAAGGTAATTATGCAGAAACACGACTCCACCTATCTTTGACTATAAAAAATCAACCAATTGTCCGATTTTTAATTTTTTTCAAATGTAAACATTTTAAGGCTATGGTCACAGTGTATAAGATAAAGCATAAATAGAACAAGATAAAGTATAAATGGATTTTGTCAGAATTTTTAACACTAGCGTGCAGAGTGGTTAACGGCACAGTGAGACCGAATTACACTGGCGTGAATGGACAAATTTCACTGACCACCGATCAAAATCAAATGAATTTGATTTTTTCGGCAGTATATATATTATGTCAATGTTGTGTTGTATGAAATGAATAAATATGCATAGATAAATAATAAATTTGAAATCATCTTTATCATTTTTATCATTTTTATAACATAATTTATTAGATTTATCAAAAAATCTGCCAAATTTTTCAGCTAAATATAAAAAAAAAAATAGTGTAAAAATTTTTTTCTTGCAAATTTCACTAATTTTTGTATTTTTTTATAGCAAAAAATTAACATTTTTAGTAAAGGAATTTCTAAAACGTGAATTTGTTTTTCTGTTTTTATTTTATTAACGATATCATTTCTAAATTTTACCGTTACACTGCCGAACACGGACACAATGTGACTACACAATTCGTCCGTGTATACACTGCCGAATGCGGATGCACTGTGATCATAGCCTTAAAAAAATCATTAAAATTAGACTATGATAGTTGCTTATAATGGGAAAAGAGTGTATTATAGTCGCATTTTTATCAAATGCAAATGGCTTATGGCTTTGGAATTTAAAAATGAAATTTTGTTATTTATCAAACGTATTATAATTTTTGATCATCCTTTTTCAATACATTTGGTAGTAGATCTTGTAAGAGATAGCTATATTACAAGCATGTCTACTATGTTGTTATACGTGCATTCCTATTGCATTAAAAATTTTCATTTGGTAAAAATATTACTATACATAAATAAATTGTTACCTCTATTTTCGCCAAAAAATTTAAACTTATAATTTCATTATTTGACTTTATTTGGCGATAAACCTCAATATTCAACATGTCGACCGGTTTCGATGTCTTAAAACACCATTATCGAGACAAGAATATAAAAAATCAATAAAAATAAAAATAAAAAATGAAAAAATTTTATAAACAAAAGAAACTAAAAACCTTTTAGTTTGGATCAAAACCAATCAAATCAAACAATGTCAAATATAGCAACTCGTTGGTTGCAAAAAAGGAAATACGTACATCACTAAAAATGATATACGAAAACGGAAATGTGAAACAACAAAACATCTGAAGACCAAACTTGCAATAGAGAACAGAAAAAGTAAAAGAAGAAACGAAAAATCATTTTTAGAAAAAACATCTGTAAAAGCCACAAATCGCCTTATGAATCACCTATTCAAATTAGTTCCAAAACTATTTTTTATTTTTATTTTTATTGATTTTTTATATTCTTGTCTTGATAATGGTGTTTTGAGACACCGAAACCGATCGACATATTGAAGATTGGTTAAAAAATTCTTTTTTTGCTGGTCTTAATATTGAGATTTATCGCCAAATAATGAAATTACAAGTTTATATTACTATGCAACTATTTTTTCTCTGGGTCAAACTGACTCCCATTCTAATCGAAAATAATTTTCCCCTAATCGTTCACTTACAATATATGTACACATCATCAAGACCTAATATCGAATTTCTCAAAAACCTCTGTGACAGACTGACGGGTGGACACGTGTGTGATCTTATAAAAATTCCGCATTTCCTTTTAAGGTACGGAACCTTAATTTTTATAAATTATTTCAACTGACTTCCCAGAATCTTATTTTAAAAATGCCAGTCGAAACTGTGTACCCCGTAGTAATCTCGCTGTCAATGAAACAGAAAATAAAAAAGTAAACACGTAACTAAAAGAAAAAAAAAAGATTTAACGACTCAAGGAGCAGACTATATATTTTCGAAAAATTTCAAGTTAATATTTTTACCGAAAGCAATCTGTTCTAACTCACACGTCTTCCTCCACGATGTCCCCAAGTACCTACTCTCTAAGATGTTAGAAAAACAAATGAGTATGATACGTCGCAGTCGTTTGTCACACGTCACCGTGCGTCGCGAAGAATTTAACAGGAATGACATCCAGACACCGGATACGACATGAAGATACACAATTTGTCATGTTTACAAATAATAAGTATATAACTGCAAAATGAGACTTCGTATACAGTCACCCCTCCTATAACACGATTAATTTGTACCGCTTGTTGCACTTCTTGGAGTTACAGTGCATTGATTTGTACGCCTGTAATCGAAACCACATTTTCCAAGTACCGCGTTATTGGAGGATTGACTGTAATACGGAATTCTTTGAAATACATATATTAAGGGGAGGTTTACTTGAGAGTCGTTAAAAAAAATCGATTTTTTTTTGCAGAAATTGGTAGCTAATTATGTGTAGAATATGTTCCTCAAGTGATTTTGCTGAAAGTAATTTATTAAGGGAAGGTTTACTTGAGCTTTGATGAAAAAATCAATTTTTTTTTTGGCGAAATTGATAGCAAATTATGTGTAGAATATGTTCCCAAAGTGATTTTACTGAAAATAATTTAAAAACAAGATTCTTGCACATTAACCGAATCCAGCTTTCTATAAAAAAAAAAAATTCAAAAAACGTAGTTCACGCAATAATGAGTATTAAATATAAAATTTTGAAAATACGTTTCTTTATATATATTTTATAATATCTCGGAACTACATTTTTGGAACTGGCGGACACGATAACTCAAAAACTATTCGATAGATCCTGTTTTTAATTTTTTGTTTTAAAGATAATTTAATTCTTCGGCACCTCTACCTAAGTCCGATACACTTTCATTATTTTTTTATTTTTAAATTTACTTTAAAGAGCGAAAAATAAGATAAAAATCGTAATCAAAAGTTCACACATCCGCATTTTTGTTTCTTTCAGCAATTTATTGATATTATAAGCAGAGGTGCCGGTACTCTTCATATATTTTACAAATCTTTTTTGTTTTTGGATTTCGGTGGTTTATTACCGGCGCTAGGATGTCCGCCAACAAGGCATTGGATTTTCGGATCGTCACACTGCAGTATCTATAAAATGAACAATTTTTTATATTTTTCCTTGAAAAAATTTTTTTGTACAGATTAATACTTAGTAAATATGTGTACAAAATTTGAAATTGATATTTACTTCCGTTCTTGAGAAAAACATTCTAGAAAAAATACATAATTTTTAAGGACTCTCGAGTAAACCTCCCCTTAATAGACAAGTGTAAATTATTAAGAAAGAAAATGTAGAAAGTCACTTCATTGTTCCTCGTGGTTGGTATTATAACGTTATTCAAGTCTGAGCCAACTTGAGTGAGGAACTTCGGCGAGGAACCTCGTCCTACCTCGGCGAGGATGTAGAACTTGCTTTATGTAACCCGAGATTAAACTTGTGCATGTTCCTTCAGAGGAAATAGAGTTGATCCTTTTTTTGTACGGTAGATAGGAACCGCATAAAAAAATTCGCACAAAAAAAATATATTCAAAAATATCATAAATAGCTATAAAAAGTGTAGTTCGATCCAGGTTGTAAAAAAAAAAAACGTAATTCAAAACGCTCAAAATTTCCTTAGAAGTTGCTTCTATAAACAAGATAAAGCATTAATATACACGTAGAAACATTTTATTTCATTTTATAATATTATGAAAATTTTTAAAAATACATCTGTAAAAAAATCAAAAGATGCAATAACTTATGTTCTTTTGCAATGTATTGATTAAATGCTTAAAAGCCGTTAAAAAATATCGCATAAAAAATCGTACAAAAAAAAATCGCAGTAAAAATATCGCATAAAAAATCGTACAAAAAAAATCGCACAAAAAAGGACCGCATAAAAAAAGGTTCGGCTGTATAATTTCAGCTTTTACAAAATTAAATTTCAATAGTATTTTTCGATAATGTCCAAGTTGTAAAGTTATTGAACTGATTTCTAGGGCGTTAGATAATTGTACCGCTGAAATATATACGTAACCGCATTATTATAAAGATGCAGATAAGAAGATATAATGAGACCACATATTTACCTAGAAAATTTTCTTTTAAATGTTCTAGAGTTTTTTTTTTTTTTGCTATTCCAGCAACCATGTAGGTACCTATATATAATTGAATTCTAAATGCTTATGAGAAAACTACCAGGGCTGGATAAAATGAACGAAATACTTCTATAATTTGTGCTCAGATGTCTGAATTGAAGGAAACAGATTTTTTCAATCTCTTTTCGACAGGTCAGTATCCAAATCTTACAGAAAGTTCTTATTTCAATATTTCAAACAAATAAATAAAACTTTTCTCACAAAATTCTAATAACGTATCTATCTAAAATTGATTATTTACCCTTCCATACCAACATAGGAAAGTAATACCAAATCTACCTGAAAGAAAATACTATAGCGAGAAAATTAGACATATTTATTAACGTCCCAGTTCTCGGTATTAAAGATAATAACATGGATTAAATCCGATCCAATGTTATTTTTGTAGGGTTCTTATTGAATGACCACTTCCAAAAAAATGTAATAACTGTATCTTAATGTACTTTATTACCATACAAAGTTTCATCTAAATTCAAGGGGTGCAACATAATACAAAAAAAATATTTTTAACTCCTAACTTGTCGAAGAGTCCCTCCAGTAGGTCCGACCCTGGAATTAAAAACATGTCAGTCGAAAGCTCTTTAAAAATAAAGTGATGAATAAATTGTTTTTTTCTATTTCCTGTAGTTTCCGAGATAAACCCGACTACACCCTTTAATATTGTACGAAACTCTCAGTAGTAAATGAGTCAGATTGTCACTTCACCGAACTTGTTCCTAGATTTCAATCGAATTTTCATGAGTATATTGTATTAATAAAAATACCCCTGTCGCAGCATCCTGCATAACATAGCGAATTTCCATTTACAAAAGTACATTTTATTTACAATTACTCTTTATCAACTAGTTTCCGAGAAAAACGTACTTTTGTAAATGGAAATTCGCTATGTTATGCAGGATGCTGCGACAAGGGTATTTATGTAATCTTTTCTCCTCTTTTAAATAGTGTAAAAAAATTTCACAAAAATTCTTGAATAAGTGGAAATTTTGGCAAAAAAACAATTTTTTAACCATGTTCCTGGCATCGGACATGTTCTGGCTAACGAACTTGTCCAACGGTTTGGGACTTCCAATATTTTCACTAAATTTCGTAAAGCTAGGACATTTCGTTCGAGAGTTATCGTGCGGACATATATATATATATATATATATATATATATATATATATATATATATATATATATATATATATATATATATATATGTATATATATATATACATATATATATATATATATATATATATATATATATATATATATATACCTATATATATACAGTTGAATTTTTATATTTAGACAATGACGTAATAAATTAGCACAACCCTTCAGAGTCACGTCATATGGATTTTAAGCCAATAATTGAATACAAAATTTTTAATACTCCTTCAAAAATTCCGTCTCGATTCAACATTACGAATTAGAAAAAGATAATATAATAATTTAATCCAACCTAATTTAAAAAAAAAAAACAATTGAAAAATGAATGATAACAATATAAATAACTTACAATATAAAGATGCGACTTACGTCGTTACCTATTTTTAATAACACTCTAGAAGAAGACGTAATTATAATGAGTTGTCTGCCAAAAGTTGCTCTTAATAAGATTTTCAATTATTTTGAATATTGGACAGTAACGCTCAACGTAATGGTAAACTATTAATTAAATTTTACTGTGCAAGTGGATCAAATAGTTATGAATTATAGTTATTTAATCACAAACAAATCAACCAAACTTTCCAATCTTATCTAAATTTTTTTTTATCAACAACAACTCACTCACATTTTATTTTAAAAATGCTTACTTTTTGAGTTTAGCGTACTTTTTCACTTGACCTAGTAGTGTACTTCTAAGTAGTTTTAGAATTAGTTTATTTAAGGCAATTCAACTATTTTAACGAATTTCCGAAAGGAAAATTTAGCTGTTACAACAGCTGTTATGAAACTTGACCTCAGGACTATGCTAGAAATTTTTCACCAGAAACCGAAAATAATACCGATTCGCAAACCTTATATACATATACATATATATATATATATATATATATATATATATATATATATATATATATATATATATATATATATATATATATATATATATATATATATATATATATATAGCCGTCACTGACCCAATAGCCGTCAAGTTTCAGTAGAATGATAAATATTAAGATATTATGCAAGCATATATTTGTAACACAGATAAAGCAGACAATTTGTATCACTTCTTGACAGAGTTTCCCTGTCCAATCATACCGAATTCACTACATAGCCAAATACACATTGAAAGATATTACTCAAAATAACAATCATCTAAAACTATTAAACATTGAATCCAAAAAACAAATGAATAATATTTTTTTCTACATTTTGCCCTGGGAGAATAACCCATAGAGCGAGAAACTTAAAAAATTATAAATAAGAATTTATTTTGTTACAACGTCTTCCTTTAAATTACTGAATATTTGTTATTGATGTTGTTATCTTTTTCACTAGAGATATATTGTTAAATGTTATTTAACACTTCTTGATAACACAAGAAGTACATAATTGTTAAATCATTAAGCTAAAATGGTTAGGCCCGGCATACACGTTACGGTATACCGGAGAGGTATACCTGTACAGGTAAACTGCAGCGGTAATTGAAAATCAGTATTTTCTACCTGCGCAGGTATGTATACCGCAGCGTATATGTGAGTCAAACAACACCTACACAGGTTTGATTTCAATTGTTTATACGCTTTCATAGTAAGCGTCATGAGTAATCATGAGTAAAGTCTGTGCAGTTTACCTGTACAGGTATACCTCTCCGGTATACTGTAACGTGTGTGAGCTCGTTGCCTGTACAGTTTACCTGCACAGGTTTATCTGCGCAGGTATACCGTAACGTGTATGCCCGGCCTTACTTGATACTGTATAGGTATTCTTATTTTGTATTTATGAAAAAGCTCAATTGCCAGTCGATGTTCTATACAAATTGTATTTAAACATTAATAAAATGTTGATATGTTGTTTATACAGAAAGTATTAATGAATCGAATAATTGTGCTGAAATGACAATTCCGCCAGTGGCGTAGAATATAGGAGGTGTTAACCTTATTTGTGACAGTAGTTAGAAAATCTTATTTAACATAGTTTAGTATGGTTTACGGTACCTACACATCCTGCCAAGTATGATAAAGATACGTCAAGTACTGGGAAAAAATAGTTACTAAGTTTTTAAATAAAACACTCGTAGCTTAGTAAAGAGCAATTTTATCTAAGTGATTGGGGTTGAATCTTCATATTCTGAGCCCAGGAATCCTCAATTTAAATATTTCCAATTATTAATGAAACACCTATATATAATATATATATATATATATATATATATATATATATATATATATATATATATATATATATATATATATATATATATATATATATATATATAGGTATATATATATATATATAGGTATATATATATATATATATATATATATATATATATATATATATATATATATATATACAAATTTTGGTGGATCGGCATCATTTTCTGGTGACCTCAAAATAAATTTCTATTATAGTCCCAAGCTCAAGTTTTCCCATGACAGTGGCAGTAGTAGCTGAATTTTTCATTTGGAAGTTCATTAAAACATTTGAATAAAATAATAAAATAAAATTTTAAAATATATTTAGCAGTACACTACCAGCTCAAATGAAAAAGTATAATAAGCTCAAAAAATAAATAATTTTAAAATAATAACATTACATCAAAACAAGGTATTGAACAATTATTACTAGCTGTACTCGGGACGTCGTTTGCGTGAAGCGTTGTTATAAAATCAGTGAGAAATATATATGATATATTTAGTATAATATATATAATATATTGGTATCTAAATCGCCAACTATCTACAGTATCAGTACCTACAATTTTCCAAAAACATTCCATGTACAGATACGGTCTCGTTACAATTTTATGATATGTGTATTGTGTATATAGATTAGTAATGCACTGCATTTTAAATATAATCTTATTTATAAGAACTGAAAATGACTCATTTCAAAAATAAAATTTTGTAACATATATAAAAGTTATTATAATTTCTACTATCCTATTTCAATATATTAGATAGTAGATCTTGTGAGAGATAGTTATATTACGAGCTTGTCTGATACATAAATTAAGGTGAATGAGTTATTTTCACTTGTCGTTGTTTTCACTATAAGTAATAAATATATTATGTACTTGGTAAATAAAATATATTTATTGATTGTTTTTTAAAGGTTTTTTGGATATAAATTTAATATTTTGCGGGTTTTATTGGTCTTATTATATCATACGCATCTGTTTAATCATAAGTTTAACCTTTCGCGTATTATAAAATTTATAAATAATTAGTCTCTTTGTCAAAACCACTAGAATAATATGAACATGCCATATTTAAGTTTGTGGGCTTTTAATATCTGGGTTTTAATATATGGGTTACTATAATACTATTATAATTATATAGTAATTAAACTTTATGTCCTTAAAGAATTACGGTCAGATTAACTGTTATTTACGAGATTAAATTTCAGACTTTTTATTAATTGCTATTCATTTTTGTTGTAGAAGCTCTAATAGCACATTATTTTGCTAACCCGTCAGATGTCAGAAAACTACGGTCCGCGGGCCAGATCTGACCCACCTGCTGTTTTTAATCCGGTTCGCCAATTAATATTTTGTCTTTTTTAACTTTAATAATGTTTTTTGATGGTCAATTTTTTGAATGAATACTTTTAGTAGAAGATAGCTAAATAAATTATTTAAAGTTTAAAGAAATGGGTTAATTCAAATTCTAGAATGATGATACGATCCACTAAAATCACCTGCATGGGGAGTTACATTTGTATTGGAAATGTATACCTCTAATACGAAAAGATATTTTCAAAAACATAAAATAAAGATATAAATTTCCAAACAATTTTATACCAAGCGAAGTCAAGTTTTAGTATTATAAAAAGATTATCTCAAAATTCCATTATGTTATATTTTATTAAATTTTATTAAATTTTTTTTAAACTTACAAATAAATATAGTAACCTGACGAAAATTAGGTGCTTTAAATGTCCCTATCATGTTTAATAATTAACCTTTATGTAGTCAAAATTATTTATCTCCCTGGAAATAGCGGGCTGTGGGTCAGAAAACAAATATAAGCTGTTATTGATAAAAAAAATTTAACTACGATTGAAACATTTGGTTAATTTATTTGCAATTAAATAGTTATAATTTTGAACTATTTGTGTGAGCCTTACTGTACTATGCTTCGAAACATTTGAAATCTTCCAGTGGTGTGATTGTTTACGCTAACAAGAAGAGTATATCAAGTACACTGTTCAAATTTTTGTTGAAGAGTTTTGTTATCTAGTGATTGCTATCTAGCGAATATTATCTCGTTTTCGAAAATGCCGAAATCTAAAGTCATTTATGAGGAAATGAATTCCGTGATTTTAAAATTGATAAACTATTTTATTTTAGAATTGCAAAATCGTGGTCCTTTGATTCCTTTAACTGTCGCACAAGAGGTAAATATAAAATTTTTGCAAATATATTAATTTATTAAGTAACACTCATGATTAATTTTAACATTTTAATTAAATACAATATTGCGCGGTTTTAGAGAGTAGCTTCAGCATTAAATTTAAGTATATCTTCAAGTACAAGAGCAGTTCAAGTGGCAAAAAAACCAGCTGAGCCTAAGGAACGCAAAAAAAGAATGTGTCCCAAAACTACCGACTGCGATTCAGTTGTAAAAAATGATATTATAAGGACCATTTATGATATGCACCGACATGGTATGTGCCATCATTGTAAATTATCTGGATACTTTTTAGAAATTTCACATAATATTAGATATTAAAATAAAAGTATAACATTTTTCTAAACATCATTTTATAACATCAGAAAGACTGTGGACAAAAAAAACTGAATAATATAATTATTATAATACTAAAGTTAGTCATAGCACACTTATTAACATCATAACTTAATTGAGTAAGTAATAGCTATTTCAAAATACTTTCCAGTAGAAAATTGTAACTTTGTTCCTTAAATATGTTGAAATTTTATTCTAATTGCTCAATTAAATTTTTAAATTATATAATTAAGTATTTTTATTTACTGAACTAAATTCACCACAGTATAGATCCATTACTGTATAAAATTTTGTGTTGTGCCAAGATCTGCGAAAGATGAAAGTGACGTTAAAATGATTTTCCGGGGCCTTGGTGCCTTGAAGGGCCTAAAATAGAAACAATTCTAAAACTGCTGGTATAGGTACCCATACTAAGTTCTTACGGTGCGGAAATTACCCATGCTAATAAAATATCAAGATAGTTATTTTAGAGTCATTGGGCGAGCAGGGTCAAGTGCTATAAATAATTGATTTTGCACAGAATTTTGGAATATATGATTGAATTGACCTATAAATTTTACCTATAATTCAGATAATTTTATGCGAATGACCCCGCGGGTCGCAGCTAGTTAGTATTAATTTAATTTTGTCTGTCTGTCCGTCTTGAAATCTTTTAAACACGCCAGTAATATTAAGTACTAATAAAATTTGATTTTGATAGTATTTAATTGAACTGGCAGTCCTAAGCCTGTGTGAAGTGTGAAGGAAAGATTTTTGAATAAAACAAAAATTATTTTATGAAATTCTACTGAGTGCATTTGAGTCCACACTAGGTAAGCGCCTTTTTAACTCATGCAGTGTTTCCCAGCACTATGGAAGAAAATGATTACATGAGACGAAAGTACACTAATAATTTATATTAATAAAGTAAAATTTTTGCGAAGTAATTTATTTGCTATTATGAGCTGAATTTCCACAAAGTCACGCTCACAATCAAGGCCGTGGACGAGTAAAAAAAGCTCCTTTTATATTCTCCCGGGCTCCCGACCGATAGCTATGAATCCGCTCATAAAGCAAAAGTCCTTTTCCGATGCTGCAACCCCGACTACCCCCTCTTGTTGGGCCTGCAACACAATTCTAGGCATTTTTAGGGAATTACTTCCGTTAAAATAACTAACGATTCATCCTCAAAATTGACACTTTGACTTACAAAATCTTATTTAAAATAAAGATAATAAATAAAGTTGATTATATCAAAATTGTAAATAAATACAGCAGTACAAAAAAGAAATTGAAAATATTTTAACAGTGTACTTTTAAGATACATTATTTATACCAATACCTAGATGCGCATGTCATTTATTAAGAGCAACTTTTGGCAGACAACTCATTATAATTACGTCTTCTTCTGGAGTGTAATTAAAAATAGGTAACAACGTAAGTCGCCTCTTAGTAAATAATTCATATAATTATCATTCATACTTCTATTGTTTTGGTTTAATTAGGTTGGATTAAATTGTTATATTATCTTTTTCTAACTCGTAATATTGAATAGAGAAGAAATTTTTTAAGGAGTGTTAATAATTTTGTATTCAATTATTGGTGTAAAATTCATATGATGTCACTCTGAAGGGTTGAGTTTATTTATTACGTAATTGTCTAAACATATTAATCGGACGATACATATATACCTATATATATATATATATATATATATATATATATATATATATATATATATATATATATATATATATATACATATATATATATATATATATATATATATATATATATATATATATATATATATATATATATATATGTATTAGTGAATATTATTTTCGGTTTCTAGGGACCTCAAAACATATTTCTGTCATAGTCCCGGACTAAAGTCGCGTCATGACAGTGCCTGTAATAACTGAATTCCATTCTGGAAATTCGCTAATAATAAATTCAGTTTATATAAATTATAGAACAATAAGGTTCAGTTAGGTTTGACACCAAATTTTCTTAGGTTCGGTTAGGTTAGATCAAGTTCCGTTAGTTCAGTTATATTAGAAAAAATTTTCGTTCACATTACTCCACCCACCGCCGGAGGTTTCTAGAACCGCCCCGGTAGAGGATTTTCTTATTTTCTTATTTTCTCAAAAACTAGCTAACCTAGAATAATAGTTCAAAAACCTTTTTTATGTGATTTTTTTCCGTCTTTGCAATGGTGTATAAAAATGTGGCAAAAACTTTCAAATTTTATAGCAAATTTTGGCAAAAAACTAATTTTTTGCAAGAACAAAAACCATGTTCCTGGCATCCGACGTGTCTGGCTGAAGAACTCATCCAAGATTTTTGGATTCCCAACGTTCTCACCAAATTTGGTAAACCTAGGACATTTCGTTCGAGAGTTATCGTGCTGATACATAAATACATACATACATATATATATATATATATATATATATATATATATATATATATATATATATATATATATATATATATATATATATATATAAATTTTAGTGAATATTATTTTTGGTGTCTAGGGACCTCAAAACTAATTTCTGCCATATTCCCGGGCTCAAGTCGTGTCATGAGACCTAGTGGAATAGCTGAATTTCTGGAAATTCGCTAAAAAGATAGCATATTATGTAATTGGGGTTGTAAGTTGTATACACATCGACAAAAAAGTTAGGCACAACGGTGAACGCATAATTGCGCGAATGCAATTAAAATTATGTCGAATTTGAAATGTACTAAAAACAAACGCCAATCTTCGGTTGTTAGCTAAAATTTACTCATATAGTATTTTTTACAATAAACAAGCAATTTCATAGTAGGTAGTCAATAATAAAAGTGTAGTAAGCTGTGGTTCTTTACCACCAATCGTATGTAAAGTACAAAACTTCGCACAACTGTATGTAAAACATAACTTACCCAGATAGTATTTTGTACAGTAAATAAGCAATTTCATAGTAGTCGTAGATAGAAGATTTTTTTATTAAAAATTTCCAAATGACACTAAATATTTAGATATAGTAAGTACGACGAAATTGTAGAAAGTACTAGAAAAAAAACAGCGAAACAAGGCCAAATAAGTATTTTATTTGTAAGAATTTCTTCTTCTTCTTCTTTTTGTCTGTCTATGTGTGTGCAGCAATTCGTAGGTATGTATTGTACTCTGAAGATGTCGTCGATTCCACTTAGAAAATATTCACAGCACAATTTAATATAAAAGATCACACAACACCTTTCGTTGCAGGGTGTTACGTCACTCACCCATCAACCTACTCCCTCCTCTCCCACGTCCATGTTGCCTCCCCCTTTTGGGGAATGGGAGGTGAAATTGTCATTCAACAACCGTCACATCCAGGCAGACATAGTATTATATATATAGCAGTGTTCTAACGCTTTGTGTCTTCGGCGGGATGATGATATTCGAGAGAATCATGGCGCAGTTACCGGTAGACACAAACAAATGTACATACATATATGTGAAGTGAAGTGAAAATTAAGGATACAAGAAGTGGTAGAACTGGTAGAAGTGGCACACAAAGTGGTAAAAAGGTGTACAGCGTAAGTCCCTTAAAGCTTCAGTTGTAAATCTCCGTGAGCGACTGTGAACAATTTTGAAAATACTTATTGTTAGTCCAATAAATGCTAAAATTCACAAAGTGCTTAATTTGCCATCTATCTAGATCGAGTCAGGAAGTTTATGAAGAGGGCATTTTAAATGTCTGCCAAACGATAGTAAGCTTGAAAGGTAATCCTATTAAAAGAAATTATGACATTAATCTAAATTTCAAACTTATTTTTCCACGGGAAACTGATGTATTCTCAAGTAATAATAGCCTATAACGTTTTTCTTTTAATAATCAACTATTGTATTCAGTGTCGGCCCAAGGGCATTACAAACGGTGCATTGTACTAGGTGCGCGTTTTTGAAGGCCAAGCGCCACTGACTGATCAAAAACTTAAATGAGACCTTTAACTCGGCAATTGACAAGTCGTGATCTATCGACAAAATATCCTCATTTTGTGCTAGTTTTTATCTTTAGGTACTCAACATATAAAAAAAATAATTGAAAAAAATACCCTTTAGTTTTTTTTTTTAAATGGAGGGTCATCTATAGGTGACACTGGGCGTTATTTGTAGTATGAACTGACTAAAACGGTATGAAATTCCCGGCAAAAAATCACTTTCATTATAAGCTTGAATCATAAATAATAATTTGTTATAACAGTAATAACAGTACCTACTCTTTAGACATTTTTATAACAGCGAAAATACCACAAGATACACTCACGGGCAATAAAATAGCAAACTGTTTGAAACAACAGAATTAATTTGACCGTTAACATAACTTCAGTGTTGCCAAATTAAAACCATGCATACTACTAAGTATTAACATTTTAGTCGTAACACATTTATTTTTAAAATTTGTTATATTGTCTGTAAAAAAAATTTACAAATCACTGTCACCTAGAGGGGAATTCTCGAGTTAAAAGACGACATTGATTTATTTCGTGGAGTTTTTTATTCCATCCTGTTGTTACTATTATAAAAACTATATTAACATTATACAGTATATAAGAGTACAGGGGGCAAACAGCTATTTTGCGTACAGAAATGTGTGCGCCAAGTTAGTACTTCTCCCGCATGAGTAATAAAAAAGTTTTTTTTTTCTCATCGTTTTCTCAGTAGTAAAAGAAAAAATTTTCAAAAAACATTTCGTCAAACGAATGTTGAATATATTTAGAAGCTCTGTACAAAATTTCAAAGCAATCGATCCACTAGAACTTGAGATATCATGTCAACCGTTTCAAAAAACATATTTTCGAAAAAAACGAGTTTAAAGTTTGAAGTCTCGTGTAGGGCAGCCTTAGTCATTTATAAAGTGTTATACTTATACATTTTTTTAATCAGCGATCCTTGCCTCGTACAATGTTCCTTCCTCTAAACTTTGAAAACATGGACAAAAAAAAAGCAATCAATTTTTTTGAATTTCTAGACCCAAATACTGCCTTAAACCACGTTTGTCGTGTCTACTATGATTTCAGTACCTTCTATAGATGTAAATGAACCGGTACCTTAGACAACTTTGACCATAAAATGAATATGCATTCATCGGATTTTCAGTGTACGTTGCATCAAATACGAATGCAGCAATGTACTACGTCGCATATGATATATCATTTTTCTTTCTACGGCTCCAACGAACACATATTCTCCGACAACAAACAAGCAAACGACAGCAGCAATAGCAATGCAAAACCACGATCACAAAATATCATATACGTAGATATAGAAAATAAATCGTGATCGTACAAATATAAGACTCCGGCAGAAGCAGCAATATTCAACGTTATTTCATATTATTGGTATCTGTTTCCCTATAACCATGCTTGTCATAAACTAAAGGTGTTTATTGTATGACCAAATTTATTTGACATCCACTTAGTGTTGCACGCGCAAAATAACAAATATTTTTTTTACCACCTTTCGGATTATTTACCCCCAATCACCATAATAATGAGAATTTATTCGAGTGAATCGTGCAAGAATAGCGTGTATATCGACGGTAATAAGGTGTTTGACATGGGTCGATTATAGGGTCGATTGAACACACAAATTTATGAAAATGGGCAAAATCGAAAAATATATGATTATAGAAAAATTTTTAAATCGAACGAGAATAGATAGGTTTTAATCATGTTTTTGATTAAAACTTAATGTGTTTTTCCAATTTGGTGTAACAATAATTTTTCTAACAATTGTCACAGTGTCTATGGGAAACTTTAATAAGATTTCCTTGTATACAATATATTATTTTCAACTGATTTTTCTTTGTGATCATACGACTGATGAAAATCATGTGATCGTATCAGTGAATGAAGAAAAAAGAATACTAAAATGAAAGTAAAATTCGCCGAGAAAGTACACGCAGAATTTGCATTCTATCGGAATATTTGTAAAAAAAAATATTACGAGGTAATTTAGCGACTAAAGAGGTTTCTCATTATCAAAAATGAAAAAAAAAATTCTAAATTTTGAGTACCACAATAAAATCTTCTGTACTGAAATAGTAAATGGTATTGGTAAATCTAGCTGATAGAAAAGGTGAGTATAAAGCCATCAGTATTCGATTAGTCTATAGGTATTAGAACTATTGCTCAAATTTTTACCGAAAAAATAACCTATTGCACTGTACGTTTTAACAAGTGTAGAGATGCCCCCATGGATGCAATGAGCTGAAATTCAATAAGTGAGGTTATTTCCTAGGCATAATAGTACCATAAGAGTAGGGGTAAATTTTAGGCAAAATTGGGATTCGACCCAACTTTGGGCCGCCAACACGATAAAATTTTAGCAAACTACTTGAATATATACAGTGAAAAAATTTGTGTTAAAATTAACACATTTCACATGCCCAGAACGGGTCCACTCAATTTTTTGTTTTGTTTTAACACAAAGCATATGTGTCAAATCTTTACATAAGATTTGTGTCAATGATTTGACACACAAAACGACATATATTTTATGTTAATTTTACACAACTACTTAGTTATAATTTTACCACAATGATGTGTAAAATTAACTGATTTAGATTGTAGAAGTTTACGGAGCAAATATGTTGGTATATTACTTTTTAAGTTAATATTTTTTTTATTTATTTATTATATAAATGAAAGGAAATAGTAAAAAATAATTTTTCAGTACTTAAACTTTTTTATTTAATATTTCTACAAAATTGTGCTCTGATAAAAATAATGTTGAAGCAATACCCATTGTGAAGATCGTTGTCAAACTGAACGTGGAAGGCAAAATGTAACGACTACTCTTCCTTCTTTACCTGATCTTTGCCGTTTGAATGTGTTCTGGAACGCCGAATATTCGATAATTTTTTAATTAATTGAAGTAAATTCTGCAAACAAAGAAAAAAATTCAATCTATAATATTTTTAATTAACTTAACAGTATTTAATATCTAAATAATTAAAACCAATTTAACCTTAGGAATACGCTTTTGATTTTGAAATATTCCGTCTGTTTCTATACATAGATGTTTCTGTTGAACGCACGTCGCACAGTGTCCAATACTGCAATAATTATGGCAATGATGCTATACCGATGCTGCAAGCTACCACTACCCCCGCTCTTATAACTAAAGGAACAGATGCGAGCGAAACCAGTTTTGTGATGTTCGAAATACACAAATGAGATAATTTATGACATTCTTTCGCATTTAACACAAACATTGTGTTATTTGTGTGTTATTCAAAACAGATTAACATTTTAATTCTGTTAAATCAAAATTTTTGTTAATTTTCATTTAACACAAACACTAAATGTTACATTAACACAGGGTTGGGTTACTTATTTAACACAAAAATTTTAACCACTAGTTTTTTTTTAAGCAGAACACAAATTTTTTCACTGTGTAATGTTTCGATCGATTATCTACAACGTATCCAAAATTCATCTTCCTAGGGCGACTGGAGGGAACAGAGAGGGAAAAAGTGTTTTCGGGAGGTTTGACACGCCTACAGCTCCTCAGAATAAACCTAAAGGTGCTGAAATTTTGTATACTACTTAAGCTAGTACTTACCTTGGAAGTAAGATGCTTACAGCCTCCCTCCCCCAAATATGTAAATCTAGAGGACTGAAATTTTGTATATAAGTTGAGTTAGCATTCAGGGTGTGCCTTTCGGGAGGTTTCAATTTTTGATCTCTACCCCCACGATTTCCATCATGGAGTCGAGTTTTTGATCCAAAAAGGAAACGATAGATTTAACCTTTTTAGTGGAAGACAAAAAAATTAATATGGATCTCGAAGGTTCGGAAAAAATGTTCACCTTGAACAAACAAAAAATAAAATACTAGAAACAATTATGAAGTATGATGAAAGCGACGAAAGTCTTGTCCCACATATTGTTTTCGAAGAGAAAAACACTTATTTATTTTTAACACCACCCGCCTCCCCTTATTTGTCAACAACCGTACTAGTTCACACAATCCTTTGAGTTTATTTTAACCCTGTCTACATCCATCCCCTTCTCCCCTCAAAACACAAACGTTATATATCAAATAACTGAATAATGAAATGACAAAGTCAATATATTTTATTTCTATTATTAAACTTTTGCTGCAAAAGTTGAAAAGGTAACTAACTATAGGTATGAACACACCATCTTGTTGCGGTGGGTAGGAAGACGAGGGGGAAAGTGTCGCGGGATGGAGTGGTAAACGGTGAATGAGTGAATCATTTGTGGTGTTGTATTTCTTTTCTCTTTTATTTACAACAAAAACGTATAGTACTGTCAGTGCAGGATACCTATAGAAAGTGGAGTCGAAGAAAAAGTGAGCACCATACCCGGGCGTGCTGGAACGGGTGGAACAACTTGTAAAGTAATCTTATCTATTCCACATAGCTTTCTTTTTATCCACTTGTATTCGTCTTCTTACTCTGTTTCTCTCCGGACCGGCTTTGTTTGTGCACTAGTTGGCGCTTACCTAGGTCTGTTTGTTGTCTCTGTTTCACTTGATGTGATGACATAAGTTTTCAAAGAAGACACTGTGGATGAACAATTACCGAGCAAATGTTGGTTGGTCGGTGATTGTATAGAAACATGATAAATGGATTGATACTTGGACCAACTCGCTGTTGGGAAATATCACCAAAGAAATATGTTGCAAAGAAGTTTACTTTGATTTGAAATGGATGAATCACTTTTTTTTCGATCGTTGGATCAATTTATTCAAAAATGCTTGAAAATCATCTACGAAGTCAGGTTACCTTCAGTTCAATATTGGCTTGTGCAACTTCTTAAGGGGCACCACTAGTGCGACATTTTGAAATTTTTTTGCATGTTTTGATAATCTATACCTTTAAAAATAACATACTAAAATTTCAAGTGCCTATCTCAAATAGTTTTTGAGTTACAGCCATCTGAAGAGCGAATTCTGATTTTCATTGTTAACTTTGAGGTATTGAGAAATGTATGAAGGCTAATAGTTCGGGAGTTTTTGGATGTAGCTGCCAGTCACATGTTGTGGAGCAGCTAGACCCTGGCACATTTAAACGACTCATCTAGTTTTACTATGACCGTTATAGTGAGTCCATCATAAATAATTTTAGTAAAAATTCTCAGTGATTAAAACTAAAAGGTAAGATAAAGAAAAACTACATTTTTCAAATTTGCTGCAGCTATAACTCGAAGACAAATCATCCGATCGATTTGATTCTCATTGCAGCTTCTTTTATGCCTATATGTTTCTTCGTGTCATGAACCTCCAGTTTTCCGATCGAATAAAAAATGTAATTTTCGCAGGCCAAAAATCATCAAATTTTCGAGTAAAATTTGAAACTTTTTTTAAAAACTCCGCCATTTTGTTTAATTTCAACTTTTTTTTCGATTGAGGTTCACGGCACGAGCAATACCTTCTAGTTTAATAGGCTTTTTGGTTTTTTTTTAATTTCAGGCATTGTGAAGGTCGCTATCACTGCAGCAGTGGGGGAACTTTTTTTTGGGGCCTTGGGAGATCTCGAATAACTCACTGAATTTTCAGTTTTTTTGTACAAAAATTTTATCTTGAATATACATCAACGAATATATCCTTAAAATTTTAAAACATTCAGGCGGTCACACTAGTGGTCCCCCTTAAAGAAACCCAGATAGCACAATCTAAATCAAAAGATTGAGGTTACATTTACGAAATTTTCAAAATGTCTTCAGATTGTCATTAAATTCTCTACTATCTAACAATACTAATTCATGTATGAAATCCAAATATAGTTAAAATCCACGTAGTAAAACGTAGCCTACTTTGCTTACCCCGGTTAACAATATGCTAAATTTGAAGCTATCTAAAAAAAAGAAGGCCCTAGTAACCTTGCTCTTGACCTTCTTCGTACACTGAAAATTTTGATCTTCGTCATCTAAGGTTCAATCTTCGCTTCAGACTTAGTCTTGCTCTTCCTCAGAAATACTGATCTTACTCACACTTGCATTTTAAATTATGTTGTGATGGAAATTTTTAGCAAATTTTCAAAAATTTTAGTAAATTATTTATTAATAAGCCATATTGGAAATTTTCAAAAAATTCTAATAACTGTGGATTATATTTTATTAGCAAGAGTCTTGCTTTTTTATTGGTCTTGTTCACTGGAATTGGTATTGATTTTGTAACCATATTTATAATCTTAGTATTCGTCTTGTAACGATACGTATAATCTTAGCTTGCGTCTTGTTAGATTATGCACATTACTGATCTTAGTCTTCGTCTTGTAAAAATGAGAGATCGAGAATAAATTTGCTTATCACTAGTTGTTATCTTTTAGAGTTCTATCCAAAATTTTAGAGTTACTTTAATTTTTTCTTTTTTGAAAAATATGAACAGAGAAATTTCCAGTGGATCACAGTACTGGTTCAACTATAATATGTTGATTATATCAATTATAATTATTGAATATCAGTCAAATGTGTGGACCTACCTTTACTGTCAATAAATCATTAAAATTCGTATAAACAACTCCAACCGTGCGCACTAAATTAAAATTACATTAGTAAAAAAAAAATTATAAATTTATAATTTATAACTTTTTTATTGTTAGTTTACTCAACAGTGGCGGGTATACATAAAGTTTTTACCACGCAATAACTACTAAAAATTTATTATAAATATAATAACTTATTATATTTAAAAGTTGTTACATATAAACTAAAGTCGGGACGTAACGGCTGTAACGGAATGTAACACGTAATTACACACGTAATACAAATTACGTTTTTATATACACGTAACTCACATAAATAATTTTCATTTACATTAAAACTTACATTACATTTTCTAAGACGAATAATACGAAAATTATATAAAAGGAAATAAAAAACCAAATAGAAAAAGGATAATAGATAACTTCAACTTCCACTTCGACTTGTGTTTCTAACTCAAATAAAAACTTTCTATTGAAGTTATTCTACGGTATACCGTGGGTATACCTACCTAATCTTTTTGTTAGAATACTTAGAATTGTTATCAAATATACTGACTTAATAATTGCTTTTAGTGAATTTTCAAAAGAAAAAAAAATTAGGTATTACAGCGGGTGTAATTGTGGTGGAAATTTCTTTCGATGTCTCCAGATGCCGAAAATAACGTTTACTAAAATTTATATTGTGTCCACAGGATGATTCTCGAGTAAAACAATCCAGTTTTTATAGGAAATTTGATGAAAACGTTGGAAGTCACAAACTTTTCAGTCAGGTATGTTTCAATTCCCAGGAACCTATTTTGGGTAATTTTCGTCAAAAAATTAATTTTTTCTTTAAATCCAAAAATTTTTCTAAATTTCAACCACATGCAAAAAGATTTTGAACCATTGTCTTATGTATGTAAGCTGATTTTCGAGAAAAACTTTTATTCTTATGGCAAAATAGGTATCTGGTTTTGTTTATTTTTAAGACAATATAGTAGTGTTTTAATTATTTTTCTTTGTAGGTCGATAATCTTGTAGATAAAAAAAAAATGTAAGTGGCGTCTGCATTTGATAAAAGTCTGGAAAACGGACGTAGAACCCCACTATTATTAATTTTTATAAATCTTGTAGTATTTTAAAAATATTATACTTAAAACTCTTCGTCAGTCCCATATACTATGCGTGTTGAATTTAAACTTTTAAAACAAAATCGTACGAAATTTTTAAGTAGATACATTATGTCGAATCAGAAAACAAATATTTCCTTTTTACAATCATAAAAATTTACATTAAAAAGTCGTAAAATGAAAATTACGATAAAAAATATCAGAATTTATTTGCGTTCAATTTGAATCTGTTCAAAAAAGTGTCTTGTGTAACCGTATAAAGTTAGTACTGTCGGTTTATCCTTTAACTACAATTGAAACATCATCAAAAATACAAAAAATAACTGTAACTTGTATTCATAACAGTGGCAGTATGTAAAACATTAACGTAATATGAATTGCCTATATGATTAAAATGAACTATACTATACTTATCGTAAGAATCAATATTTGTATTTAACTGTACATATTTCTAGCTGTGCAATTAACTTGATTTAACTTCCCATCAATAAATTTCATTCCTTTATTTGAAATTGTTACTTATTTAGATAATATCACGGTTGAATTACGTATTCATAAGCAATGTTTTGATTGAATCGATGTCAGAGTACCAATAAGGTACCGTCGACTCATGCACTCGCCTCGAACGCAAATAATATTGATACTTGTAGCGGGGTGTCTCTGAGATGGAGATAATATAAAAATGAACATTTTAATATTCAAATCATGCCCAACCAAGCAGCTCGCAGATCGCTCGCACTGTACAAAGTTTTCATTTAAGATTATTCATTCATAATGCCTGAGCACGATGTATGTAATGTAACTGGTCCATGCTCTTATGCCGTCCGTACCTAGTTCTTGGTTTTATCTTATCGTGCAGATAGATATTTGCGTACATGTTGTACGGGCGGAAACGGAAAGACGATAATTTGAAATTTTTTGTGTTATGGAACATCCGTACGTAGTTTTCATTGCTATTGTTTGAATTTTTAAATTTTCAAATATTAAAATTTTTATTGACATTCGAAAAATAATATTGAGAATAATTTGATGAAATAAAATTATAATAAAGTTTATTGATAATTAGCTATTCACTTATTATCTGTTTATTAAATAAAATCAAGTCAAAAGCAGTTTAAAAACTTCAATCAATATTTGTTTAATTAGTGTTAAAATTTAATTGGATTTCTCTGATACTTAACATGAAGTCAAGTTTGAAGAAAAGAAATGTTAAAAAAAGAGATTTATCTTTTTCCAATATTATACTAAAAAAATTTTACTCAATTAAAAACATATTCGAAACAAATTCTATGAAGACAAGCCGTACTTGTAAAAAATAGGATTCCCTACAGTAAATTATTTTTAAACATAGATTTGATGTAACATTCCCTGTGAGGGAAGATAATTTTGAAAATTTTAAATAACGTGTAAAAATTTGTTTCCACATCCTGAGAAATACTTTTTCTCGAAAAACTTTTTGAGCGATGATTTTGGTGTTAAGGGAAAAAACATCAATTTCCAAGCATTTTTTACAGAAAAAAAAAAAAAAACTGTAAATATTGTTGAATTTGTGCTTCAGTAATCTGATCAGATTTTTATTATCGAATAATTTCGAAGAAAATTGCCTATGATGGACAACTGACACCAAAGTATTAAGACGTCTGCTTTTGAAAAATTGTGAGTGTGGTTAAGACCACACGACCAAAGTGAAAGCTTCTACGGTAATCTCATAATCGATTCGAAGTGACAAAAATATATTCTATAGATAGACAAGTCAATAACAAAAGTGCAGAAAGTAAATAATACGATTTTCATTACAGTTTTCATTACACTCGCACGCCTAATTACCCTCGCTATAGAAGGTTTTACATCAAAAAATTTATTAAAAGTTTATTAACCTTTCTACTATCAATTTCCAATCGATACTCCCTTCAACCCAACGTGTCGTTTTCATTCATGATTGATTATTTTATAATAATTATAAAGAGCTTCAGGGTATTCGTAATATTTTATAAATGCATTAACAAAAAAGTTTTCAAATTAAAAAAGTTAGAAATAAGGAAATCAATGGAAATTACTACACCATAAATTACTTACAAAAATTTACAAAATCAATTACAGAAATTTGCATGTTCTGTTGCGAGACCTGAATTCGACCAACGAAAACTTCAAAAGATACGGTTTTGTTTTTAAAAATTCACGAAACTCAAAATTCTTCAAAAATATCTTATTTTATAAAAACTTAATACCTAACCTTAATACCATAACACGGGATATATAAATAACTCAATGTAAAAATTGGTTTAATGAAAAAAACGGCTAAGAACGAGTCGGGCTCGCAAAATTAGAGTTCCGTACAATGACCAGTCTATAAACCAAATTAAACTATTTTTATTTATGTATATTTAAACCTTATCAAAATGTTCGGGCGTCTCCATCTCCGAGGCTAGTTACATTACAGGACTAAATTTTCTCAGGAAGGTGTAGGATTATAAGAGTAATTTTTCAAACAAAATTTCATGTGTTTAGATGGAATGATTTCCAAAATACCAGTGGACTAAAAATTACAATTTCGGGCACTCATTGACTGACTGACTAATAGATTATAAAAAGTCCAGAATACTTCCAATCGAGCTATAGAGCGACTAACAATACTATTTATTAAATAATTTTTACATCCTTGTGCATATTTTCTGTTAAATTCCCATTCGTGCCCATTGACAGCGAAGTGAGTAGGAATTAACGATATTTTATAATTTTCCTGTTAAATAAAAAAGAAAATGGATTTACAAAATAGTAAAAATAAAGAACGATCTACTGGAACTAAAGTTCATCTAATGTGTAATAAAGTGTATAAAAATCGAATTCAAAGGTCAAAAAAGATCCGATTCACTACGTTTACGGTACTCCAACCAGTTGAGATCTCTTCGTGTACCAATGGCGGTACCTACTGTCCTCTCGCCAGTTGTTGGTTTATTCATTTCATAATAATTTTGTCATAAAATTTTTTTACTATTATCAAGAGACTCGGCAAGCGCAAACAAAGTGTAATAAAATTTAAATTATCAAATTGTCCGCATATGATCGTGGATCGTGGTAAGGAAAGAAAAATTGTGGAGAATAAACAAAAATATTACTCACAATATAATAATATTAATTGAAAGAAAATGAGCCACATTGTTATGTTGATAGCCTAGATTCACCGTACTCAACCCGGACTATTCCGGAATATTCCGAAATAAACTGACATTCATCCAATCCTCACCACTATAAAGTACACAACGTGTGTTATTGTTATTTCAACGCAAGGGCTACCAAAGTGTGGTCCGTCAATCCCATAGCAGTTTACAAACGATTACATATGCGTGCTAATTACATTAACTCTGGTTGTTTTCGTTGCTTTCACTTTATTTCTAACGCCGCATTTGCACATGCAATGTTTATGTGGCGCCACTTTTCAGATTGTACATCTGTAAAGTTTACACTACTTACACATCCGTTTACACATGATTTACATGGTATATATGTAAATAAACACAGGTTCCAAAAGGCTGAAATGGTTAAATAATTGTTATACCTACTGGATACTTAGGAATGACCCTGAATAAACGCGTAAAAACTAGGTTTAATTTTTAAAATAACTCTGGAGTCAAGAAAAGTTTACATTTGCACGGTTAAATTTAAGTGGCACATGAATCAAGTGCCTGCATTCACGCATTGTTCCAGTTTGCACACTATTAGATGTTTTTTAATTCAAATTTAAGATGAATCTCTTTTCAGATCATTCTAGGAACTAAAACGGAACGGAATAAGGATCAGTTCGCACACGTTTAATTTAAAACGATTATATAAGGATTTTGTGTAAGTACCTATTTTATAAAGTCCCGTAACGCTATTTAAAAGGTGTGAACTGTCCCTGCTCATTAATCCAAGATTGATTATATTGGAAGTTCGTTATACATGCTTTCCCATCGCTCTATAAATAATTTACAATTTAGTGAACCATAAACATTTTGTTATATACTTTTTACATAAAAAATTTCATTAAGTTTTTAAATTTAATAATATTTTTTTTAAATATAATATTCACTGAGTTAATTTCCTTTTAAGAGTGTTTGTGTTAACTTTTAAACGAGAATTGTAAAGCACAAAAAAACCAGAAATGTCTACTTTTTATATCATGATAACTTGTCAAAATCGTGGTTACTTTACAACTGAATTAATCCTGCAAAAACGAAACCAATATATGTCACTGAACAAACTTCGACTTCACCGAAAGGAAAAGAACACTAGCAGGGATCTCAGTTATAATTCTCTACCACCACTAGATGACGTGAAGTTCGGGCCTTACATCTTTGGTATGATGCCGATGTCAAAATATGCGCTAGATGGGCGCAGTAAAATGGGATTTAGGTCTGTACAAAAATAATCAAAATAAATACAGACAACCATGATTACGTTTGTGTAAAACATGTTGCCTATATACATATTCTCTCCCAATTCGTTTCTTGCTGAATCGTTGAAAATCAGCTGCGCCAGAGTCTTGTTTGGGCCCGGTACAATATCAAAACCGTTGGAGCGCCTGGAGCGTAACGTAAGACACCCTTTAGAAGCCGCAACGTAATGGAAGATGGCTCTCGGTAAATTCCCGTTGGACTCCCGTAGTTGATCCCACTTGAAGAGTTGAACCCTTTCGCTGGAACAGTCTGGATTACGGTAGAGCTCTTCAGTAGTAGGATAATTCCTCTGAATTCTGATTGTAGTACTTTCGGGGCGACGATCCGGAGACTGGCGATTTTCATTGATGATTTGTTTTTCTTCGACGATTAGTTTTCGGCGTTTATATTCTTCTTGGCTGATGTTCTTTCTTCTATTTTCGACGTTTTCTTTTCGTAGCAAAGTTTATTTTTACTCGATGAGTTTTTAATTTTATTCGAAGGTTTTTTATTATTGACAACGAAGATATTTAAGTTTAAAATATATTTATTTATTAAAAATATTACTTACAAAAGTTACAGTAAGATTACAATATATACACTGAGAAAAAATTACAGTAAAAATTACGGAGCTGCCTCCGGTAAACCAGGCTCAAGTGACCAGTCGGTAGGAAATTATCAAGCAAAAATATAAAAAAAATGCCTTTCAAACATTATTTTTTACGATTCATTTGAAAATTTTTCCTGTACAGCTTAAGAATGTTTCCTATACAGCTCCGCAAAATATCGATGGGTTAGTAAAATTTCAAGTGGATACCAGGAAAATTTACTTAATTTTTGTAAAATTATATTAGAAATGGAAGAATTTTTACGGAGCCACACTGTAATTTTTACTAAACTAGAAGGTAGACTCTCTCTCACACAAGCAGCACACATAACTGACGATAAACAGGCCACACCAAGGTCATTTTGAATAACTCACCAGCAGTCCGACCGGCGACCGTTATCAGTTTATTAGCAGTGGACCCATGCTAGTGAGTGGATGTGTACCATGCAGGAGTGTCACCATTATTTTTTTTGTTTGTTTTATAATAGACTATTTAATGGACTTTACATTTAAAACAAAGAATTGTTATTTGTGTTTCATGAATTGTTGATTATTTTGTATTTTAATTGTTGTATGTTTTTTATATGTATTGATGTTTATTGAAACATGTTTTTCCACAAATAATAAAAAACCACAGAACATTTTTTCAATATTAATAATTTTATTTTAATCCTTACCCTTCTATCAATATCTTTTTAAACTATTTTAATTCAATTATTTATTAATAAATTAAAAAAAAAAAAAAAAAAAAAAAAAAAAAAACAAAAACAAAACAAAAAAAAAACCTTATAAACAATACGGTAAGAGAGTAGAATTTTTCCTGTACAGCGCCGAAATTTTTACGGAGGCATAGGGTAATTTTTACTATACTCATCGTACTTTTTCCTTTGCCCGCATTACCAGGGAGCTCCGTAATTTTTTACAAGAGATTTCCGTAAAAATTACCGTATTTTTTTCTCAGTGTATATAAGTAATTCACGAAGACTAAAGTATAATATTTTAACAAAACTCTCGCAAGAACTGAATCTGTAAGAGAAACTTATTCTGTTTATATATTTTTGTTTTACATGTGGGGATTCCACGATGTACTTCCCGGTGCGATAGTTCCCGGTGCTTTTGCTGATGCGGAGAATTCCATCGGTGATTCCCTTTGGATATTGTTTGTCGAATCTGTTGATTGTAGCATACGACATTGATGATGGCATAGGTGATATTTTAAAAATTTTTCCAAACCCTGTTCAAATGTTGGCAACTGATGAACTACATGTGACTGAACCAAACTCGCACTCTGCACTATCCAACACCCCGCTAAACCAACCAAAAAAAAAAATAGATGACAAAATAACCGAAAAAAAAACAAACATATGATATTTTACTCAAGTATGCCGTACGCCGAGCACGTTTACACATTCACAGTCGAACAGAGAACACGACATATATAAGTCGTTACAAATTGGTGGACACATATAAACGAAACATATTGTCAATGGAGACGTGACGTAAATAAACTGCGAATATTATCTATGTGGATATCATATTCCTTTTTTTTTTTTTGTTCCAACGGGATATTATACACAATGTACTGTGAGCCGCAAAAATCGTTACTTTCAATGTTAAACAGCACAGTTGAAACATCATCAAGTACACAAAAAATAATTTAAACTAATATCTATAACAGTAACAATATGTTTACCATAACTGTAACGCAAATTGCCTATATAAACGCTCTTGTACTACTCCATGCCGTTGTACTTTCGAGAAAATATGAAACTCTTATCATTAGAAAATTATTCATTTTGTCCTCTTAAAATGTTATTTATAAATAACTTCTTTTCTTAATATCTTTTTTTCATACTTATTGTATTCTGCTCAATATTGATTCTTAGAAATGAGTATGAATTTATCAAACAATAACGACAGACTAAACGTTACGGTGAAACAGTGTTTCCCAATCGTGGGTCGACAAACCGGTGTCGAGCTGCGAAGGTATTTCACCGGTCCGTAGAAATGTATGTGAAAATATATTCATTACAATTTTGATTTTAACCCAATCAATAAAAAATATTTTTTAGCGTTATTATCTACTTCGATAATATGTACATTTTATTTTACTACATCATCATTTTTAAAATTTCAAAAAATGGTTGTAGAGTCATATTTAACAATTACTTTCAGTCTCATCAATGTAATCGCTCTGTCTCATCACGTGTTGACAATTATTACGTCAGTTTTGTCTACTGAGCCTACTTTACCTCTGAATTAGGGATGGGAAAAACCGACCGGTCTTAAGCGAAAACCGGTTTTTCTATTTCGATTAACCGGTTTATTTCGTTTATTTTTTTGACTCGGTCATAACCGGTGTTTTTCTTCTAATCAATAAAAATTTAAGTCAATATTCAGTAGCCGGTGATTTGTTTTTATTTAAAAAAAAAGTTAATTAATTTCTTTAAAATTCTAATAGTTAATTATGGTTATTATGGTATGGAAAATAATGAAATCATGTTTTATTTTCAGTATTTATTTTTATTTGCTTCAATACCCAATAATAAAATCGATTGTCTCGGTCCAACCTGACAGACCAATACCAAGATTTAAATAAATAAAACAAAGAGGAAAGTAACAAGCAAATTTACCAGATATTATTACCAAAATTTCACTCAACTTTCAAAATTGCTTATTAATTAGTAATTTACTAGAATTTTTAAAAACTTCTCGATCATGAGAAATTTAGGAAAATGATTAAAATTTTCGTTTATCACTATCGAATATTTAGTAATTACATATAGGTAATAATATATGAATTTATCTGTTAATTTGTGTTACCGTATTACACTGGAAATGAGTTCTATTTTTTTTCTTTTTTTTTTGAATAAATTTGTGTTTCCTACAGCTCTTGGTTGCCTAAAGGCAATACTTTGCTTTCGCATTTTTGTTAGTTGATAGTTATTTTTCTCGTTAAATTGCTTAATTTTTTATTTTTGTTCGTATTTATGGTATTAAATTAATTTAAAAATAAATATAATTAAATAATTCACTGTTGAGAGATTTTCTTTGTGAAACTCCATTTTAAATATTGAAAAATATTTAAAGTTCGATTACTTTGTCTATTTCACGAATTAAAAGTTATTTTTACTGAACGCGTTTTCAACCTTTCGGTCATCCTCAGAGTAGAAAGATGAAATAATTAATGGGAATTTATAGGTAAGAAAGATATGTAGGAGGGGTGTAATATTATTGAATTGGGAAAACCCATAAAATTTTTGTGTCGAAGCAACTAAATATACGTGTAAAGAAGAAAGCAATTAAACCAGTTTGTAGGTACCGATATGAAAAAATTTTTATTTTTACCTAATAATATGACTGTTCAGATAAATGACCTGTTTATGAAAACTAAAATAGGGGTGTCCAAAATTATTGAAAGACTGAAGTAATTATATTCGTTCAGAAATTTATTTTTAATAGAGGAGAATTGTTTAGATCATTTTGATCGTTTAAAACTTCTATTTATGGGTCACTGTTTAATCTATTAATTTCTAGAGCCTCTAAAAGATTCAATTTTAAACCATTATTAATAATTAATAATAAATAAAAAATTTTACCTATATAAGTGCTGTTTCTCCTAGAAAAAACCGAAAACCGTTTTTTTTAAAAACCGGTTATTTCAAGCGCTTTTAACCGTCAGGTTAAACCGAGCATAAAATAAACCGAAAACCGGTTATTTTTGAGAAACCGCCATCCCTACTCTGAATTATTACGTTTTAAATTTCATTGTTAAATAAATTAAAGTGTTTCTTATTTTTATAATTTTTCCTTGCGAAACCTCTTGAGCGTAATCGTTTTAGTAATAAATTCGGTAGTGATTATTCTTAGGTAATTAATAAAATTATAAACCTAAAAGGAACTTGCCGAATGAAAAGAAAAGTAATGTTTGAAATATCCAGTTAAAATATTTCGTATACTGTGTACCGTGTACTTTTCTGTGGAAAGCGAAGATCCAATTCTGTTATGACTAGTCCAAATATTGATTTAATTACTGAAAATGAGCAATAGTAATCTAGAAAGCTAATAATCGTCATATGTGATCCTATATTTGACCAATCCGCGCAAAACTATCTGAGATATTACTTTATACGAGGCTGTGACTGAAAACAAGTTGAGAGACGCTGCTCTAGAATATGATATTTCATATAAAAAAAAAATATTTTGAATGACTGAGAGAAGAAATTCTACGATACGTAGCCGTTGAACGAGCCTCGGCTAGAGATATTATTAAAATACGAAATAAAGGAATATTGAAAATAATATACAGAATTACAGAGTAATATCGGTTGGAATGCATTCGTTTTCTTGTTCTGGAAAATTATACATATTTTCGTTAGTGCCGGATTCACACGCACGTCAAAATACGCCAAATATTATCATCTGGTGGAAAATGATTTGTTATCGAACGTATAGGAGACGTGCCGAAATGTGCGTAGTTCAAATAATTACACTATCTTACAAAATTTTGGTTCACCCAATAGTTTTACTGCCTCCTTAAATTGCTTGTTTTTTATCTGTTAGCCAATAAAAAAAGAGAAACGAATACGACTTTAGTAGCTGTAAAACAATCACAACGAGGAGTAGATGATTATTTAGTTTCCTCGTCCCTTCATCTTGCACATATAAAACAAGAAAAAATTGCTTATCTTTTCGTGGAAAATATTTATATTTTAAATTCGAATGTCTAGACTAACAAAACATTCATTATTTGGGTTCTAGAAATTTATTAGAATTTTGTTAGAAAGCTAGAGAAAGGAATTGAAGAGGTGGATTCCAAAACGCGCTAAGTCACTTTTTGCAATTTTTCAGGAAATGTAAAAAACTATCTAAGTAGGCAAACGTAGTAATCTGTTTAAATTATTTTCAAGTTCTTAGATAATAATAATTATTATTGATGTTATTTATTTGTTCTTATTTATACATATAATTTACAATAGATTATATTGAAAAAAAAAACCTTTACAAAGTTGGGTTGAGTTAGTTAAAATAGACCTAGTTTGTTTAAATACAGATATAGTTTATTCAAGAAACATTTTAAACAGTGCATTATTAGCTATTTCATGTGTTTGACATAATAGAAAATCTGTCTACAAGCAAATTTGGAAAAAAATACCAGCTATTATTGGAAAAAAAATGCAATAGTTTACGAGTAAATTTGACTTAGAGCGTTTTGAAATAAAACTGTCACTGACTTAGCGCTTTTTTGGAAAACATTCCATTTTTCATCATTCATTTTACAGTAGACTAAGCTCATTTTGAAGAGTGGCACTACGAAAATCATGTAGAGCTGTACTTGAACATTCTGCATCAACTAAAATCTCACATTAGATAAAAAATGACTTAGCGCCTTTTGGAATCCACCTCTTCAATTGGTCAAATACACGTCGCACTTGCGCAAATAGTGTTCTGTACAATGATTTCTTTTTAAACTCGAAATTTTGAGAAACGTTTAAGGACACATATTTTTTGGTAAAAAATTTTCTCTCTAAAACCAACGACACAGCTTTTCAATCCTTATAATTTGGGTTAACCTCATTATCTTTTTAGTGATACAGGTTGCAGATAATAATTTGGAAGCATTTTTACAAAAAAATCAAAGATCACAAATTATATTTAAGGGGTCGTAGAAATAATTGACTACAAATCATATACCCATTTTTACACATTCTTACACATTTCGAGGATCGTTTAAAATTTTGAAGTGCAAAAGAGAGCTCACGAACAAAAAGATTTGGGAACCACTGTGCTAGAGTATATATTAGTTTCCATAGTATTGGTCTTGGTTTTCCAAGAAAAAACAGCAAGAGAGAGAGACACGACTGCAAAATCATAACCGATTTTGCTCATCATTATAGCCACTGCATTCTATCTATGTGCTAAATTTCAAATTTTTACGTCGAATAATTTTAGAGGAAATCGCCCGTCCATTTTACCAATATTCATACGGAACTTTTCATTTTTACTCGAAATGGTAGTGGGTTTTAAACTAAAATATCTTATCTTGTGGCCGGTAGCTATAACATTGTGTAACAAAAGAATATTTATTCTAATTGTAATGAAAATTTAAAAAAATAAATATTTAAACAACTCCATAGTTGTCTTTTAATTATTACAGCGAATAAAATGAGAGAGAAAATTTATTTGCTAATGTCGTTCTTTGTCTTTCAACGTCCAATTAAACTTGCATAAATAATAATTTTGCTTCGTTCAACAAAAAAAAAAAGAAGCTGAGAAAACTGTAAACAATAGCTGAAACAATTAAATATATACTTATTCTGAAAAATATAATTACATGTATACTATTATATAAAAGGACATGTATGTAAAAAAAAAATACACTCCAAAGATAAGAAATTACTTGAGGGAACGATTTTATTTTCTTCTTATTTTCCAAATTTGTTTTTATACATTCGTTTACTCAACAAATGAATACTATTTACTAATTCTAAAAATGATAATTGCGCAATGAACGAATGAAACTAACGAAAATGTTGAAAACGAATCACGCTTTGAAATGGAGTGTGGTAAAAATGTATCCCTAACTCCTAAGGCTTCTTAAAATTAGACTCTATCGCTGTTCAACTTCAAAATTAAAAAAGAGAAAAAACAGATGCTAATCTGTTTGTTTTTCGCATTTTTGTTATTGGTTTCGCACGTCCATCGGTAACCACAACTTATTCAATAACTTAGAAGCTCTAGAAAATATTTATAGTAGTATAATTCGAATCGATTACAAGATTGCCATAGAAATTTTTGCTTAGGTCGTATGGTTTTAAGAAGACTCACAATTTTTTTTTAAAAGCAAAAGTCTTTACCTTTTGACGTCAACTGTCAATATTAGAATGGATTTTTTTCATTTTTTGGACTTTCGGGTTATTTTTATGTCCCGAACTAACTTCGTGTTAGTTCGGGACATATTAAAATCCTTGAGTGATCGAAAATTTGAGAGAGGTGGTAAATAATTATAGAGTTTTACATTCATATATTGAATAAACGCAAGAGGGCTGTATTGCTTGTGTACTGTATATATTTATGTATCTGTGAACTCTATGGTTTGGTAAGAAAACGATTAAGACGCCGTCCAGTAGCAAGTAGTGACTTTGTATATTTAATATATAGTATAGCATCACGTCAAGTTACTAATTGTTATGCTAGATGGCATTAAATGTATTAGATTAACAAATTATGGTATATTAATCTACCAACTGTTTTGCTACATTAATTTGTATGTATTTGTATGTTAGGTGTGTGTATGTATTACATATATGTGTACGCATGTGTCCGGACTGTTATATTTTAAGAAGTTTTAGTTATGACCACTGACAATGAGTGAGGGACATTACTTATTGCGTGTCAAACACGCACTTGACGAATTTTTTAGTGTTACGTACAAAAATTGTCAAAACGGAACACTTACAGTTAATTTTTGTATTCATCACAATCGATTTTCTCCGAAATCATTTGAGATAAAAATTTGAAATATAGTAGAGTTAAAAATTTAATATACAGTCAATCAATTGTAGACGTGACGTTGAATTTTGATTTTTAGGGTTATTTTTAATGGGTAACTAGGAAGTGGAGAAAAATTTCTTCAAAGTATCCGGTAGCGGTCAAAGAAAAGTTTGAAATTTGAAATAATCAAATGGATCACGAGTATTGGTAACTATTATAAAAACAATTTGTTTCAATATTAAAAATGTAGATATTCAGTTACGTAGTACGTTTTGCTTAGAATCTCAAATATAGTTTCTACTTTCATTATTTATATTTAAAGTATAAAAAAGAAAGATTCATTTCCCAGTTTTATCTATGCATTTGAACCTAAATAAGGCGTCATAGCATCGAAGTGAAAAAAAGCGAGAACTTCGTTTACACAAATAGCATAAGATCGTGATAATTCACTTTGACTGACTTGTAAGACGAGGCAAATTTCTTGAAAACTCGAATCTGCTTACAGGATTTACAAACATATCTACGTTTGTTTGTTGGTGTTTTGCCGAAAAAAGAAAAAATCGCCAAGTTTGTGTCGGATACGCTTTAAGCCAGGGTTCCTTAGCAGGTAGAGATTATCATAGCTTTCGGGGTAAAGCAAGAGATATTCAAGTTGTACTTTTTACAATTTCTTATCAAAATAGATAAATTTAAAAGGGGAGCCAATTTAAAAGAATAGAAAAGTTTACAAGAAGATTTGTTTACAAAACACGAAAGTTTTTAAATTTTCCAGTATTTTCCGAACTTTTGAGGGATGTGTTGTAATACCAAAACATACTTCGACAAAAAAATTTCGTTTATTGGGGATCATTTTATCTACTTTGAACTAAAAAAAGGAATTCAAAGTAATAGGACCGTTAACTTTATTTTATGAGCCCTTTCTAACGATATTATTACAAAAAAAGGAAACGGCGGAGCTAAATTAATGAGCAGATGGTAGACCAAGTGGTCGGAAAACGACATTTCATATTACACGAATTAATGTTATTGCAACTAACGGGGGAAATGATTCCGGGATACAAGAATTATATTTAAAATAGGGAATTTTTGGAATAAATGATCACCGTATTCTTAGTACTATAAACAATATTCATTTTTGCAGCTACTTGTTTATTCTATATAAAAATAAATAGATAAAAAAAACCTCTTTTTCTAAATATATCTACACCAATACCTCGCTTTGCGTCGTTTCGTTTTGCGTTTTTTCGAAGCTGCATCGCTGCTGAATTATTACTAATTTTTTGGGTTTCGATCTTTACATGTTTTGCTATAGAAAATCATAATTCACTCTGCGTCGTTTCAATTCGCGTCGTGTTTTTTTGGAACGTAACCACGACCCAAATTGAGGTATTGGTGTATACTCTATTTTTGTTTCTATAATTTTGGTAAAAATTTTTTCGTTTTAATTCATTTATTATTTTGATTTGATACTATTAAAAAGTATTTCATTTTATTTTGTTACTTTAAAATATTGTCTTTTTTTAATTGTAATTTTAACAAATTGACTTAATAAAAAAAAAAATAGTTTTATAAATGTTTAATTTAATTGTATATTTTAAGAACTTATTGTGATTCGATTCATTTTACTACTTTTTTTAAAAATTGTGAGTAATTGATTTTTGTTCGAAAAATGTATTTTTCTGTTTTTAGATTTTAATATTTTTAAGAATGTGGCCTGAAGAAGAGTTTTTAACTCGAAACGTACGTAGCCAAATATGTAAAAAAAAATTTCAGTAGTATACGGTGATCATTTGTTCCAAAAATTCCCTATTTTAATAGTCCAAAATCACCAAGACTCTCCCTATATAAATTATATTTAAAATTAAAGAATTGCTTTTAAACATTTCTGTACTGCTTAACAAAGTGTCGATACTTATCTGAATTACATAGTAGACCAAGTGGTCGGGAAATGATATTTTATATTACACGATCTAATGTTATTCCAAGTAACGATGGAAATGATTCCCGGATACAAGAATTCCAATTAAAATTAAAGAATTACTTTTAGGAAACATATTAGTAATCGGAAAAACATATTTCATATTAAATATAAATGTAATTTAGATAACTGATATTCATCATATACCATCTATATATATGTGAATGGTCCGCAAAAAATTATCTGAGATTTTACCGGACCGTGACTGAAAAAAGGTTGAGAAACGCAGTTCTACACGATATGCTACGTAAGAAAAAGTTTTAATCTCGAATTTCCAATACAGAAAAATACCTCAGTAAATTAAGAAAAATATTATTATAAATATGGAAAATTTCAAGCTCATATAGGCCACAATATGTAGGCAGAGGCATAACTGCAATGGAACAGGTGAAGCAGTCACTTCAGAACGCAAGAAGGAAAAACAAATTTCTATTAGAAAATGATTCTTTGTCAGTTCTCAGTGTTCATTACTTACAAACAAGGGAATGCATTTTCCTCGTCACCAGTATTTTTGGGGGAAATGAAAAACGATAACATTGCAGTATCAGCTACATTTCTAGGGAAAAATGGACTTTTGAGGCGGGAGCGCCTCCAGACCGCAAAAATTGTAATTACTATAAGCGTAAAACTATAAGCGTTCCGAAATGTTTCTTCGGAACCCTGCGAAAAAGCGAACAAATGAATAAGATTGTGTCTCATGAGAGACAGTTAGTTACTCTTTCGTGTATCAACCACCTTCCGGGTATCTTATAATGAGTGCCTTTTACTCCGACCTACAGACAATCGCACATATTTTCACCATATCCTGTATATTTTCGAGGTCACAGCATGAAAGATTAGACTTTTTCGAATTTGAAGTGACAACAGTACAAATTGACGGAGGAGGAATTTTTGTGAAAATTGAATAAACCACTTCATAACAAACCGATAATATGAACTGATATGACGATATCTATAACATTATTGTGCGGTATAAGTAGAAGTGACAACAAAATTGAAATTACGAAGGATTACAGGGGTGGAATTAGGTATATGAGTTTGTTTGAATTTTTAATGAAAATAAGTAAAAATTAAAATATCATCAAGAATTAAATAGGTCAAAGATATATTTGACATAAAATTCTCTCTTCCAGGAAACACAGAATCGTGAATAATTAATTGATTTCTTTCGTTAGTTGAAATATTCATACTTTATCTTATAACAAAAATATGAATTACTGCTAAAAATCATTTTGTTTATGAATTTTTAATTATTTCCATAAAATATAAGGTTGCAATCTAGTTTTATGTATGAAATATTTAGAAATTATAGAATGATAAAATCACGCACTGTAATCCCTTCTCAACAATGTAATTCGTTTTTTGATGGTAACATACCGAGGTAAATTTATTAAATAAAAAGATATTAATTCCATGTTGGAGTTTACATTTTTATTTGCAAAAGTTATTGATTATAAGTACCAAATAGTCTATTTAATATACCGTCAAGACACGTAACTTTACCATAATTTTCGATTCAAATTTGAATAAAATGAAGACGAACTTAATTTAGTTACATTTCACTGTTTTAATGAAATCAACTAATCAGAAATTTTTAATTTAACTCATAAATAAATTTTCCAGAAACTTAAATTATTAGTCAAAAATAAAAAAAACAGTGTAATAAGTTAAAATGTGAACGAATTCATGACTTGACCCGCCCATGTTTTTTAGTGAGATATAAAGTTACTGTAAAATTGTTAAATATTCCACTACTGATTCATACTTTGATGTTAATTCCAATTAATACAGTCTAATAACGATACGTAATAGATTTTAAATCTTTAGGAGGTACCTACTCCAATTTCTGTATATTAATGTTAAAATGCAAATGTTTTTATCGTTTGTGCTAGGCGTCAGTTGGTAATGTTAGGAATTGTTAAAGAATCCTAACTTTACCAAACCTACAGTAACCATAACTTAAACGAATTATTCGATAATGCGCGAATAAATAAATGTGAAAATTATTTCTAGTTACTTATGAGACTATGTAATTTTTCGCATGGTAAAATTACCTATCCAAATTTTATAATTTTTGATATACCAACTAAAGTCTGCAGACTTTTTGGAAAACAGGAATGTGTTAAAATGAAAAAAAGTTAATGATTTAAAGAAATGGCAACTAACAATGTCAAAAAAAAAAAAAAAATTATAGAACACTAGTAATTTGTTAGAAATAGCTGTGTCACTAAAAAAACTGCTACAGTTATTATAAGCCATGAAATTTTAATTTTTGTTAACAGAAAATGTGTATGGTATGATAAAGTTAGGTTCAATAGGTAAAGTTAAGGGATATTGATTGTACCAGTAAATTTCGAACGGATCTATATGATAAATGGGAAAATCGATAAGTCACTTACGAGGCTGTGTGGAAAAGCCATCAATATTTTTTTTATATTGGGACAAAAAAGAACTGCAGTATAAAGACAGCAGAGATATATATAGTTTTGTAAAAATGAGAATAAAGAAACTTTTTCAATAAAAGTTGCTGATTCATTAAAATCAAAAGCAATTGAAACATGTCCTGACTCCATTTCAATCTTGTTTGAAATCAGCAAAAAAAATTTAACAATTAAACTTCACTCTTTATCCATCGAAAACAAAATACGTTCCTGTCCAACCAAGACAATAATATCGAATTATTCGATTCGACAAACACCAAGAACCGATCTTCGAACGTCGAAAAAAAGTTTCGATAAAAGATATAGAATTAACAATGAATAGACGCTTAATGAACTCCGTCAAGTATTTTTACGTCCTATGCGGTTCACTTATTTCCCTTGACTTGACGTAAACCTTGGTGACTTCGAATGAATTCGAGTCGAATGACTGACTTATTTCATATCTCAAATGTCCATGTATATTCGTCTATTATTTCGGGTAGATAGACGACAGTGAAGAACTATAGATTTTAGTTGGGAATTGATGAAACGGAAAGTTTGAAGAACAAAGATATGATGTTTATATACTTCTTGTCTCTTTTATAAACAGTGTTTTCAAAACATTTTCGAATATATATTGTCATAATTCAGCTATTTAGAGTCACTGATTTACTATTTTAATTCAAAATCACTGATTTATTTAATTAATTGTATGTTTAATTTTATCTAATAATTACAAAAGAATTAATTATTAAAAGCTAATTAAGTGTATTAAAAAACAAACGCAAAAATACATTTAATAAAACGAGAATATTCGAGAGCTTCATAATACCATTTTTGATATGGCAAAATTTAAAGAAAATTGGATTCGAACGTCACCATTTCTTCATTTTATTTATGCTTTTTTTAATCAGTTTTTATAAAAGTAATTCGAATAAGAGTGATTAGTTAAATTAGGCTTATTTGGGTATGAAATTCTCATTTTTGTTGTCAAAATGACGAAATTCCTTTTAATGACATAATTGATATATACCTAATTTTGGAAAAAATGAAAAGAACAGCTTCAAGAATCTTTAATTCACTTCCAATTGACGGTTTTTAAGGTACTAAGAATTTTGAATAAAGGGCAATCCATAAAGTACGTCCCACCATGCAGCTCAAACGTTACAAAAAATTAAAATTTAATTTGCGGTTTTTGGTGATCCTTAATCACTATGATTTCTTTACCCAGTGGCCCAGAATCACTATAATCTTACTATCCACTGGTCCATAATCACTATGACCTTACTATCCGGTGGTTCATAATCACTATGACTTTACTACCCAGTGCCCTATAATCACTATGATCTTATTACTCAGTAGTCCACAGTCACTCTGATCTTACTACCCAGTGGTCCATAGTAACTCTTATATTCTACCCAAGCTCTGTCTAACTGTTTATTTTAAGCACTTTTTGGGTTTGTAACACCCAGACGGTCAGTTTTGACCTCACATTAACTTCTCCCATAATTCAGTAGTATTTAAGAAGAAATTTCTCCAGAATCCTGGGGAACCTAATAAAATATAGCCTATATAAGCCTGGAATTGCTTAGTTTTCCTACAGTAAAAAAATTTTCTAAATCGGTTTGATAGTTAATTTTGAAACTTTTGGTGTCCACAAGACCCTGGCGAGCGCATACAACATAGCCAGTGTCAATTTGGAAAAGTTTAACTTTGTAACAGTGAAAAAAATTTCAAAATCGACTGAATTGTTCACTCTAGATCATTTTGGGTCCCAAGGATCCAGGAGACCTCATAACTTTATGTGACGTAGCCTATGTTAATCTGGAATAGTTTAGCTTTCTAATAATGAAAAAATTTTCAAAATCGGTCGAAGCGTTTATTTGGATTATTTTGTGTCGCCAGGAGTTCGCGGGAACTTATAATCTCATATAACAGTTTGTGTTAATCTGGAATAGTTTCACTATCTAACAGCGAAAAAAATTTCACAATCTATAACTATTTCTGTAAAAAGATTACGTTTTGGTTTATAATTTTCCATCACTAATAAGACATAATATCTTTTTGATAAAAGTAGACACAAACATAAATAAAACTATACATTTATTAAATTATCATTTTATTAACAATTAAATAAATACAAACAAAATACACAGTCTTGAAGTTAAATTTTTATATGCTCATTAATATTACATAAAAGACGCTACTAAAATGAAGGGTCAATCTAACCTACATTTTAATTTTTACATAATTTTATTTTTTACGATATTTTTAAAATTTTTGTCGTATTATCACATATTTTAATTAAAAAACGAATTCCTAATTTACGTAGAATGATTCCGTTTTTGGTATTTCCTTTACTTTATGTAATGTCAAAATGGGTATTTTTCCGCTTATTAATAAACCGGTTTTTTTAAATGAGAAATTTAGAAAAATTAACAAATTTTCGCTAGAAATGGTTGCATTTATTGATAAACACAATACTTACTTACCCAAATATTATATTTATGAAGCATCACGTTTATTAATATTGTTTTAAACTTAATTTTTTGTAGGACTCGATCTTGTGTGCTTATATGCACGTGTTTTAGTGTCTATTTACTCTTTTGTTTTTTATTTTTTGTGGTACATTCAAAAGAATCTACGTATTCATTCTAACATATCATATTATATTATATCTTGTCTTTCTCTTAAGAAATAGTCTCCATCCATATTCTTCTATATCAATGCTTCGGACACATAAACAATCACGCATCATCATGCATTATTATGCTGGGTAATTACGGCATTACTCCTCCCTCTTTTTGTACGTATTTTATGGAGGATCCATAAACTCAATGATGTTATCAAATAAACCACAACGGAATTTTAATTTGTCTCTGTTCAGTAGGTTGGCATAACACCCATGACTACCCCCTGCATCAGCACCTGATATTGCGAGAAACAGGATTAAAAAAGAAATTGACAGATATTTTTCAATTGAATCATGTAAATATTTATAAACGGAAAATAGTCAAATATCGTTCTTTGGTTAGGCAAAAGAGATTTCAGGAAAGTTATTTATAATATATGCAAATCGGATAAAATTATTTATAGAATCCCGTACTATATATTTACTATCGAATGTATTTATTCAATCACCAGACAATCTTTAAAATCGGTTTAATCTCTTAAAAGAAGATCGTTGAATCGATTATCGTACGACGTGAAGCTTTTCACGAACGGTACAAAGCTTTTTGTGTAAGTTGTTACAAAATGATTTCCTACTATCAAATTACAAATCAATATTTACAATAAAGTTATATATAGATATCGAGAAAAAGAAGAAAAAATTCATTTCATTTCACAAGCGATGTATACATGCAATTTACAAACGTCAACGTTACCGTAAGTAGGGACGACTTTGCTCCTAAGGAGGTAACTATGCTCCATAAATGAAGAAAGATTCAATTCTATCTAGGAGACAAACTAATTATTATTTCCGAATGGTTTTTGTATTTTTGGCTACGTAGTACTACCTATTATAACTCTTATGAGAGTGAATATTCTAGTTGCTATTTTTGATTGGGTTTGCAAAGCTTAAAGTTCAAAATTTGTATATCTTTATTTTTTCTAAAATTATTATTCAGAAAAAGTATTATTTTGTTCTTAGAAGAAGAGATTATATGAAGGTATATGTAGTCTCTTTCTGTAGAGAAATTAGTTGTCTTTTGAATGATAACATCTAAATAGTAATTATCTCGACATTTATCAGTTTATCATCCATTATGATTTTAAAGTTATTTTTAAATAAAAAACGGGGTTACTTTGCGCCAGCTCAAAAATTGGTTACACTAGCTCAGAAAGTTTTTTTGAGGCATAGAGTAACTAATTTTTTGTAACAAACATTATTACATTCTTATTATATGTTTGTAATCCTAGATTTTTCTTAAATATTTTAGCATAAATTTCTTCAGTTTTTCATCATTGATGTTACTTGCAAATTTACCATGTTAAATACTATTTATTGAACTCTATAAGTTTCAATTATTTTCTCTTGTTCAGAAAAACAGAAATGAAGTCCTGTCAGTTTCCACTGGTCCTAAGAGGTGTTATGATGTTTCTGAATGAGTTTTCTTTTGCAACAAATAATTTGTTAATTAAAAATAAATTAATATATCAAGTGGCGCAAAGTATCCTGCTCCTATGGTAGACATTACACCACTTTTTAAAAATTAATAAAAAAATACTTAACGGTATAAAAGGGATACGTATAAGGTTGGAACAGTTTCTTGACTGTATAGGAATGTATCAAAGCCGGTTTAATCAGTTGTTTTTCAAAAATTATATTTTTTACACGAATATTTTGAAAAAAACTTCTGAAAGTGGAGCAAAGTCATCTCGTCTTACGGTATACTGATTGCCTAAACGAAAGGTATAACATTGGTGTTAATGTTTTTGCGTGATAACCGTAAAATTGTATCAAACATGAAACAAAGTAGGAAGTAATTTGCATATTTAACCAATAAAAACCTCATATATCGCCCCACCTTTTCCTATTAATTACTTTTTTCCGGTACAATACAGTAGTGCAAATTGTTAACCAATAATTTGTTCAATAATGTAGAATGTGTTTGTACGAACTTGTCTGCATAAATTTCAAGTTAGTGTCAATTTTCTGTAAAGTAAAGCGACACAATTTTCATATAATAATATATTCATCCACATGTTCTTAGCTGACACGGAATGGAATGGTCTACTACCACTTACACATTACAAATCACCCTCAAATCCATTTAGAATTAACGATTCAGCTGGTTGGGAAGGGTGAACTGACGATGAAATATTTACTTAACTTTTCATACACAACAATATAAAAATATACTGATACAGAACATAGTTGTTACATCATTATTTATATAATACTAGCATTTACCCGTGGCTTCACCCGCGTGGTGTTTAAAATTATGACATCGTTAATACGTATAAAATAAATCTTGTCACAATTAAAGGCTGTTATTTTTAGCGAATTTCCAAAACTGGAAGTACGCTATTTTTAGCCTTTGTTAATTATCCGTTTTCTTAATAAACTTTCATAATTTCATTATTTCAATTTAAATACATTTTCCCTCGGGAATCAGATGTTTTCCCGTGGTAAAAATCCCTTAACAGTATGTAAAGGTTAAACAAAGTCAATGAAATGAGATGAAAACGAAGTCGAAATCAGATTTCCCGCAGGAATCGTCCCCTTTGTTAACAACATGCAAAGTTTGAAGTCAATCATTCGTTTTTTTTCCCCGTCTTAATTTCATTGTTTCATTTTAAATACATTTTCTCCCGAAAATCAGTGGCGTACCGAGGGGGAGTCAAGGGGGTCTATCATGCCACGGACGCCACTTACAAAACGGTGCCAAATATGTGCTGAAAGGGTACCAAATATTACTATATGTGTTTCTGGAGGTGAGAAGGGGGCGCCAATAAAGTGTCGTGCCCAGGGCGCCAGTTATATTCACTATACGCCACTACCGAGAATGAGATGTTTTCCCGGGGTAAAAAGTAACCTGTGTTCGTCTCCGTCCTTTCTATTAACATGAGACATTTTTCCGAGGTAAAAAGTAGCCTGTATTCCTTTTCGTCCCCTCTGTTAACAATATACAAAAAGTTTAAAACCAATCATCCGGTTTTGAATAGTTACCTAACTGTCGCAACTGAATACATTTTCCCCTCGAGAATGATATATTTTCCCGGGTTAAAATGTGGCCTATAACCAAGGGGTCAAAATAGTATGTCTGTCAAACTGTGCGAATAACAAATATGCGAATGTGTTAGTGTAATATGTTGACGAATAACTACGCAACTCGCATATACATAGCATATACTATCATGGCCACCTTATGTGACGAACAACCAACAATTAAAAATTTATTTATTTATTTTAAGAAAGATGTCCCTCTATTTTGAGAAATTATTTGTTCAATAGAATTTTTACACTTAAATACGACACACTTGATATTTTTTTTTGTTTAAATTTCACGAGTTGATTAAAAAAACATAATACTCATTACGACGTAAACACCATGACGGACAGTAATAGACTAAATCAGTAGTGGTGTAAATTGCAGCTTAATGCAACTTACAAACGACAGTTTTTTATATGTACACTGCTTCTATTGTTCTGTGCCTATTACCGTCTCTATCCCCCCAAGCTTTGTCGATGCAAAGTTTCATGTTGATTAGTTAAGCCGTTGAGGCGTGAAAGCAAGTCAAACAAACAAACTCACTTTCGCATTTATAATATTAGTTAGGATAGATTTCTGACATTTATTTTTGTTATGTACTGTATGACTTGGATATATTTTATCAACATTTAGAATTATCATATATCTTTACTGTGAAGGTTCAGACACTATCGATGCTATTGTAAACTTCAATTTCAATATTGGAGCATACATCGTGTGACAACAATAATATTGAAGGGTAAATAGATAAAATCTATGAATACGAAAAGTAGATCACTCGTCACTGACGCAAATCTCACCGAATGTGATTTTTTATGCATTAAAAATATAATAAAATTTTCTTTTTATGCTTTCAGCATGATTTTCCATCAACTCATCAACACCTAGGCAAACGATACAACCCAACAATTAATATTTTATCTAACATCGAGAGTATTTGATGCAAACAATATAACATAAATGTTATGTACCAATGTACTATGTACATTGTACATATATTTCCAAGAAAAATTATTCGGTTTGGTCAGAACCCAGAGTACAGAGGTACAGCAACTATCTCTTTTCTGTAATCACCAGTGCAGTCGATGAGTGTAGGTCAATCACAAGACAATGGACTTGATTGTTGTTGGTATTGTTACATCCCCTAGTACATGCGTGTGGTGTCATAACTATGTATGCATCAGCTGAGTCACGTGACCGCCACTACCATCTCCCTTACTCACACAAATACACAATATCTCACCAATACAAAGTAAACCTAGTGCACGTATATAACATATTTTCTTTCTCTTACTGGTTACACAGGTTACAGTAGTATAGAGATAGATATGTTGTCTCTATTACTCTATGGGTCAGAAAATGTGAGAAACCACTAACGAAAATAATATAATTAATTAGTATAAAAATTAAATAACATAAAAAGTAATACGAAAGCCGGTAATTTAATTATTTAAAAATTTAATTTGTAGAAACGATGATAAAATTAAATAAGAAAGTCGATTCCGGAAAATAAATAACAAAAATAGGTAGATTTATTTCGATATTTACCTCTCTGTTTATCGTTATTTCATTTCCCTGTTCCCGGAGAAACCTTAGTAATTATTTTCTGCGTAATATAAACACTGGATATTATATTATTTGTGTAGGTATTGTGTACACTTTTCAAAAAAATTGAGAATACCTTAAGGTATTACATCACTTGGAAAAAAATTGTTCATCTTTTTTTTATTCGCTTAAATAATGCATTAATATCTCTAGAATGATGTCCAAAAGAAATTATGACTACGGAAATATTTTAAAACTCGTTTTGAACTCGATTTCTGGAACGATATCAAACCGTTGAAAACATTCAAAAACGACACTTTACTTCCTGTAGCATTTTGATGTTGTAATTACGCCCCTGTCTTTGAGGAGTTATTAAGCATATCCTAACTAATACATACTATAAATATAAAAGTGAGTGTGTTTGTTTGTTTATTTGACTTTTTTTTATCGACTTTCAGCTTTGCACAGAAAAAACTTGGAGAACAGAGAATGTTGTAGACTATTTTTTACTTTGAGAAAATATTTTATTTCTGTGGAAAAATTTCCAAGGAGAAAATAAAAGCTTTCAGTAGTGACACGATGTAAGTATACTTTGTACGTATTAACCTGATGTCATAATTTCAAACACCACGCGGGAGAAACTGCGGGTAAATCCTAGTTTAAAACAAAACAAATCGGTATTTTATAGGTTTAACTTTCAATAAGTACGATTTCAGATTCTATTAGTTATCGAAATCTATAAAAAGAACAATCTCTAAAAGTTTTTATCTCAAAAATATCTCCAAATATCGTTCAAACTTGAAATTTGGTGTAAAAATATTAAAAAAAAAGTGTCTCTCAGTTTCCACAGATCTTTCATTTGTGTGTTTAAATAAAACAAAACCTCTCCAATTTTATTGTCTGACGATATCTTCTGCGAATTTCAAGCAAATCATAAAATTTATTGGCAAGATATAATAAATTGATATTAGAATTATATAATAATATACGAACAGTTAAAATATAATTTATTTTCTTCAAAGCTATCACTTTATGACTTCTTCACAGTACTTACTTATTAAGTTGAATCATTCATTTCGAAATAGAAATATGTACCAACTTAAAATGATAAACATTAATATGTTTACAAAGCACAATGTAAACAATTTACTTCGCTAACGAACGTTAACGAACCAAATGTCTTGAAAACGTAAATTGAAAGACGATATTAATATTTATAGCATCCAATATATTATGATGTATCAAGAGTATCTGTATTTAATTTTGTATGTTGTATAGATGTATGTATTTATGTGATAGCACGATAATTCTCGAACGGAACATTCTATTTTACAAAAATTTGGGGAAAAAGTTGGAAGTTCCAAGCCCTTGCACGAGTTCTTCAGCCAGATACGTATGATGCCTAGAATATGGTTTTATTTTATCAAGAAATTTTCTGAAAAAATTTGTTGCAATTCAAAATTCTCCCAATTTTGTACACTATCGGAAAGAACAGAAAAAGTTACGCAAGATGGATTTTTGTACTAATGATTTTGGTAAGCTGGTTTTCGAAAAAAATTAAAACAAATTTCAAAAAATCAATAGTTTTTCGAAATTTTTATTACGCTATTATAAAAAGTGAAAAAAATCGCCTAAAATAGATTTTTGAACCATTATTTTATGTAGTATTGAGGAAAAAGTAAGAAAACTGATTTTAGTTTGTTTACATTTTGTCTGTACAGATTTATACAGAGTTTTAGAAAAAATTACCCGTGAAATCCAGAGGGCTGAAGACTGATCTCATTGTACTAATTAGGCAGATATATATGTATCGTTAAATTAATATTTTTAAAATTTTTCACAAATTGTGTTTTTCATATTTAACTTATTGTTAATTGAATTGAAATATAATTATTTTCCCATACAAATCTGAACTAACGTGCTTTCCTATTGTGTGATGGTGCTTAGTAAATTTACTTTCTGTGTTTTCTACTTTTATAATATTTTGTTGCCTCATTGATTTTAGCAGCACTATTCGTTTCTTCAACTTCTGTCATCTAAAATTTTTTTAATCCTGTTTTATAGCAGTCTTAAAAATGCTTTCGTATCATAATGATATCAAAACGAATTGAGCTGTTAGAACAAAAATTTCTGGGAAAATGATTACAACAGTCTTTGTTTACAAACTGTTTACTGCTGCCCAAGTAAAATAAAATCTGCAAAACGTATAGAAAAACTAGTTCTTTATATTTTGAAAAGAATAAAAGTCTAAATATACTGGAAGTAACTTTCTGAATAAAAAATTTTTCTGTTACAAAAGGTAATCGCCTCATCCGTCGGAGAAAAGATACAATATTAATTTTCGTAAATAAAAATCTATTTTATCAACAACAAAGAGAAAATTTCTATTATGATTTTCTTTTTGTTTTTCCTGAAACGCCACCAAAAAGAAGAAAAAAACTTTTCGTTACTGTCACTGAACTTATTAACTTTTCAATTTCCCGTTTGTCTTTTTCAAAACCAACCCCAGCTACTTCGTAAAATATTATTAAATACATTCAAGTTTTTCCCCGCATCTGCAACAACAAAAAAATTTCCATGAAATTTCAACCCGCGCCCTGAAAAGAGTAGAATAATGCTAACCCTAACCATGTTAACAATTGTTGAATCGTTTAAAATAAAGCAATTGTAATCAATATATTACAAAGAGTCCATCCGTTCGCTGAAATTCCCGTGGATGAAAAACGAAATAGAGCAAGTTTATAGAGAATATCGTAAATTGAAATCGAATTGAAAACTTATCTGATACAAAGAATCAATGGATTACTCTGAATTTGTCCGATAACTGAAACAGAACTATTATTAGTCTTTTTGTTCTTATAAAAGCGCAGTACATACTCATGTTTCATGTGTGTATGAACACAATGCACTGTTGGAAATTAAATTATTTTACTATACCAAAATGTATGTACTAGCATTACTGATTATTTCTTGTTAAGGCAAACATAGAACAAGGCACTAGAAAAAAGTGTTTTAATTTGGTAAGTTGCCTTTACTCACCGAGAAAGTCTTGCAAAAACGAGACCCGTAATAATACGAATAAGCAGGGCCGGATCTAGGCGAGGGCAGTCGGGGCACATGCCCCGGGCGGCAGGTCTTGGGGGCGCCAAAAAGTGATTTAATAGGGAGCCAAAATTAGGTATGTGACGTTTCTTTTTTTTATCGTCACTTGTTTTCTACAGGGGCGCCATTTTTTGACCCTTCCCCGGGCGCCACTTAGGCTAGGTCCGGCCGTACGAATAGTTGTCACATCACGTTTTCAAGCGCATGTTACGGTCAGAAGCTAAAACATTCAAAGGACCTCGAACATCACTTTGAAATTTAAAAGTATCTTCTTGAGATGTTTTACTAATATTGTATGAAAAAAGAAATTCGAATTTTTTTTATTTCTAATGGTATTTCTCCCCTTAACACTATAGAATCCGCGCATCTTTGCAGTAATTTCTAACACGATAACGTACCAAACAAACGTTGCAATGTAACACACTAAGAGCGGTCTTCACTACACTGAAACTGTGTTATTCATGTAACCTATCCGCGGTAGCAGCACACATATTACTAATCGCGATTGGCGTCTCTAGTATTCTGGCTATGACACAGATACTATGTCATCGAACGATAAAATGTTAAGAATAAAATTTACCGACATGTATGCGTTACTATTGTGACGGATTTTCGAGCACGGACACTCGACCCGATACGTATCGGAATGTATAAGGACAAATTAACTTAGAACGTCATTCTGTATTGATCATAAGGTCATATAGCCAAAATTTGTCTGTATGACAATTTGTCTACATTTAATATAGAATGACATTTGCGAAGTGATTTACAGTAGGTAATGATTCTTTTTATAATACACATGCGAGAAAGAAAGAAACATATTTCGTAATCTTTTTAAGAAAGAAAGAAATATATTTTTTATTCATTTCAACATGTACTACGAATTTATAATTTGTATACAGAATGTTTCATGTATTAAATATGAAATGCATTTTTAATACCAAATACACCGTATCCTTTTATTTTTTATAAAAGTATAAATTTTTAACTGATTATTAAATATTTTGCACTAAAATGTATTGCAAACAATTATCATATACATTTGTTTTCTATACGCATCGAAATTGCAAGTCGTAGTTATCAACCTGTATGTTCTGAATTTGTATTTGTATTTGCAATATACAGTCGAATGCCCGTTATAAGACTAGTCTAGGGGACGCAGGGGAAATTTTTCTCGAAAATTTTTTGTGCCCTCACTACCACGCACTTAATTTTGTCACTCGACTACTCCTTATAAGACTATTTTATTTCAGTATTGCATTCCTATACGTTCAATTGTTTATGATTTTGACAATTTCAGCATAGTCTTATAAGGAGTGGTCTGGCACAAAACTCGAAAAAATGATTAAGTGGGGAAAGTTTCAACTGCGGATTGAGGGGAAGAGTCTTATAAGGGGCAGTCTTATAACGGGTATTCGATTGTAATTGCATTTCTATCTAATCAGGGTGTATTATAAAAAGAATCTTTGCTGTATATTGTGTAAAACAGAAATGTCTTGATGGCTTTATTCCAGTAAACTAGAGAAACATTTTCGCAGTTTCATCAAACATTTCTGTTAGATTTGCGTCAGTTTAAATAATGTTTGTGTGTTTTCTTATATTCAGTAAAACGAAAAATGGTTTGTAAATTGTACAGAGTCGTTCCTTTACTACACTAAATACTATAAATATGTATAGTGCAAGCAATTGCAGTCTGTTATAAATCTGGACTTAAGGCAAAAACCATTTGATAGACAACATACTCGCTTGTCGCAAAACTTTATTTTTAGCCAAATCTTATCTATTAACGACAAAGTCTTGTACATTTTCTTGTTTTATACTTAAATCGTCCAAACAAATATACTTGAAAAAAGCGTATATGAGAGCATGTAATAGAACTGTTCTAAGTTGTTCCGATTCCATTTATCTTTTAGATATTAATTGAACTAATTGACCAATCACCATGGACATCAATAAGGTTCTGTTCTGAAAATAAGTTTCAAAAACTGAAATCTGTAGCCAAGGGTGTTGCCAGCCAGTAGGGCAAAGATTGTCAAGGTGACAGATAGAAATTTTATGTACAAATTCAATAAAAGCTTCCAATAATACCGTTCCGCTACATCTCAGTAGGAATTCTACTCCCTGCGCCGAGCTGATTTGTTCCTCGAGATATTTCGAATCACTACACACGAATAGTGCCATTCTCAATAAATAATGTCATTCCGAAGCAATAAAAATTAAACATTTTGTTTATTTTTGTATGAAAAATAGGTAATTTTAAACTATTTTTAAATAATTTTTTAATATTCCACCTTGTGTATACATGTAAAGTGTGTGCGCTTGTTATCTATCATTTCACTGTCACAGGACTATGAACGGTGTGAATGAAAATTTCTCCCTATCCCAGAAATAGATACGTATTATCTTCGAATTCAAAAGACGAATTTTTCAGTCATAGGTCATACACAGTGAAAAAATTTATTCTGCGTAAAAAAAAAACTAGTGGTTAAAATGTTTGTGTTAAATAAGTAACCCAACCCTGTGTTAATGTAACATTTAGTGTTTGTGTTTAATGGAAATATTAACAAAAAATTTGATTTAACAGAATTAAAATGTTAACCTGTTTTGAACAATAAAAGAATAACACAATGTTTGTGTAAAATGTGAAAGAATGTCATAAATACACTTATTTGTGTATTTCCAAAACTAAAATAATTTTGCCATTTTTAAATTACTGGTATTATTTAGAAGAAATGAAATGAAATATAACGGTGAAAAACACGGAACTGTTGAGATTTCTTTTTAAGTTTTTGATTCAAGAAAAAATATAAAAATTTTAAAAATTAAAGAGATTACAGAAAAACTTTATTTAACAAAAACATAAAAATCTCGAATTAATTCAATTTTTTCGAACTTCAAGGGAGGGACAGTTGTCGTACTCTACGTCCTCCGCTTGACAACGACGACTAACTGTCGAAGGTACATGTCGTTTTCCAAAAACAAATTCAGATTATTTGAAAGGACAAAATCATTTTCTCCGTGAAAAGCTTCTTTTACCGTAAAAACCCAAGCCTGGTGCGTTAGTCAATAATAGAACACACACCAGAGGCTGCGTTCGCAAAAAAAAAATTTTTTCAAAAAATATTGAAATTTATATTTTTAATATAATATTTAATTTTATAATAAATAATAATAATAATAATAATATAAAACTAATTTTACAGTTTGTAATTGGTTATTAAAAAATTTAATTATTTTTTATAGAAGAAAAAACCGTGTGTTATTTTTTATACGACCACATCATTTAATTTATTATAATTTAAACCATAGTTCCAGTTAGTTAAATCTCATTAGAACTGTTTAGTGAGACATAAGGTAATTTTTTAATTTTAGTAAAATATTTTTTATCCTACACAAAAAAAACCATAATGTTGTGTCAACATATGTTTTTCGTATATATGATAAAAAAACTGTTGATAGCCAACGTTGTCCCGTATTATCCCGGAATTTTGTCCACCGTATCCATACGTATGTATGTCGGTGTTTTTGTTATGCACACTACATGATAATTTCCCTGGAAAGTTATAAACTATCCTACTTGTACATATATGCAAGTTATCTGCTTTTTGTACAACAGATAACTTTTATATTATAATGCAAAGGTATAATAAAAATGCTAACAGTGTTTTATTCAGAATTTTTTTTTCAACTTTTTACATACCGTAGACCCACGTAACTTTACAATAATTTTCTATTGAAATTTGCATAAAATACAGACGAAATTAATTTAGTTATATTTAAATGGTTTAAGGTAGTTACCCTTAGGGGAAGGCTCGCTATAGTGGCCCAGGCAGGTAAAGTTGTCACCACTAGTTTGCCAAATGAACTAATAGCTGTCATCTCTTGTTATTTAGTTTAAATTATAGATTGACAGTTTACATAGTGTCACGGTGCATATCAACTCGTTAGGTGTTACTTAGAAAATTTTATTTAAAAAAAAGTGTTTCTTGTGCCCTCTGATCTAAGGTAAGTACTTACAAATATTGTATAAAATATATTGTATTATGAATACTTGGTTTTTGTGAATATTCCCTGTGTCTGTTGTAGTTCTGAAGTAATTAATTTTATAATAAACAATTATGAATCATACATTGGGGCGGAACTTATTTCAGTTTTACTATTTTACTTAGTTTCGGGTAATGTGGCCCACTATGTATAAAGGTAAAGTGGCCCAGTGGATCTAGTGGTGGTACCAGAATTGTGGCCGGAATCAATAGCAGAAGATGGCTAAGTACGATGTACGTTATGCAAAAGATGTGTCTATGAAGTCTGCTCTGGTTGTAATGAGGAAGAAGGCGATTTTATTTGTGAGTATTGTTTTAAAAATAAATAATTACCATCTGAGTACTTTGGATAATTAAAAATTGTTTTTATGATTGCTAACTAGTAGCAAATTGTAATATTTTTGATTAAAAATTGTAATTTCATCTAAAAATTAAAAAGTCAGTTTTAATCTATGTTAATTTTTAATATTAATAATACTATGCCACTTTATCTACCCAAGGTGGGTAATGTGGTCATTTTGCCACTTACGAAATAATTGATAATTTTTTATTACTGTGAATATGTAAACCGTATGTATATTATAAAATAAAGAATTTATTAAATTTGCAATTGTATTATATCAAAAAATATCAATTAATTAAAACCGTTTAGAAAATATATCAATTCAAACCTTAGGGTGGCCACATTGCCCTACCTTTTCCTACATTCAACTTTTCAACAGAATAGTTTCAAATTTTAATACATAGTATAAAGAAAAATGCTATATCTGATTGTCCTTGTAATTTGGGACAGACTGATGGCTTCTGAGTTAAGATAGTTAGGGTTAAAGTTTGTATCTATTCCATGTATTAGATCCGGAAATTCTGACTATGTACCCTTATTTTGTATTTAAGTTCAATATAATGATTCGGCAGAATTCAATAAAAAACTAGGGAAAGAAAGATTAATAAGTCCTGAATGTAAAGAAAAAATTGAATTATTTGTTGATCGTTTTGAATTGAAGATATCATCAGAGAAATTATAGTATTTTAATAAGAATTTAACATCGACACCAATTTCAAGCAATTGAACCAAAGCAGCTTGACAACACTGTATGACACTACAACTCGCATACAGCAGCGCGAATTTCAAAATTTAAATTACAAATCAGTGTATTAATAAATAATTTTTTTTTTCATATTATCTTTTAAAAAAGATATTAATAAAAAATATTAAATACCGTTAATTTGTAACTCAATTAAGTTTATAAATAATAAATTGATAATTATTACAAATAAAATTACGTAAATTAAAAAAGGATATTTAAACATATAGTATTTAAATAACTGGTTTCTTGGTATTTACTTGCATATAGTATTGACAGATATCATACAGAATACCATCATGTATTGAAAATTATATATGTAACTTTATTTACAACAGTGGTATCTATGCATAGAGAAATAATATGTTTGTTGGGTAAATCACGATGATGCCAGAGTATTTATCATAAAAAACTTTGATGGCATAAGTGTGTATGCACAGGCTATGTTTGAAAGTATGCATACATGTTCGTATGAAAAGTAGTACGTATCAACATCTATCCATTAATACAGACAATAATGACATAAAGTAAGTTTGGTTTGCAATTTTTTCTACTAACATGTTACACGGTAACTACTTTAATAAAATCAACTGACAAAAATCTTTTATTTGACTCAAAAATAAATTTACCAGTAACCTAAGTTACTCTAGTAAAAAAAAAAATACAGTAAGATGTTAAGATGTCAACGAATTTCTAATTTTACCAACCCATTTTTTTAGTGAAATATGAAACAAACTTTGAAGGCATGAATGTACCATAAAAAAAGGAAAAAAACTAACGATTTAAAGAAATAGTGGCTGGCAATGTAAGAAAAAATTCTAGAATACTAGTAGTTTGTTAGAAAGGGCTGTGACACTAAAGAAGATGTTATAATTATTATAAGCCATGAAATTTTAATTTTTTTTAACACAATGTATGGTATGGTATAATTAGGTTCAATGGATAAAGTTAGGGGGTTTTACGGTAATATGTTATTATAAGTGTATAGTTTGTTTATAGTAATTTTTTTTTTTTTTTTTTTGTAAAATCTCTCTTGTCTACAAAATATTCAATTTTATAATTAAAAGGAAAAACGAAAAGTGTATTTTTATGTTGACATGGCGGATGGAAAATTATAATTTTCTTAATTGTGTTTGGGTAGTAAAATTCATAATCTCTTCTTTTACATTTACCTATATAATATGAACCTAATTCAAATCACATGAAACACTGATGTCTAAAATATTTGAAAATTTAAAAAAGATCCAAAAAAGAAATGAAATCTCATAGACACTTTCTTAGGTTTTATAGCTTTTTCACATGTAACGATTTAAATTTTTTTCAGATTGCCAACGCAGTAGGTGGGAGTGACTTGAAATATGCACTTTCTCAACGAACTCAACTAGGGGGTAAAATTTCGAAAAATATTATAAAATTTAATTTTTTAGAAATTAAAAATCTTGTCCCCAACAACTTCTATTAAGTAAACTCAGTATCCCCTAGTTCCTTAAGGTTGTTTAATTAACCCTTGAAAGAAATAATCATTTTAATTTGAGATTTTTTTTAGTTACTGTCTCGAACAAATTGTACCTATAGGACTTTCCCATTACGCAGTTCCTTCAACTTCATCATCAAAAATTTTTACGTTTAAAATTCGGATCGTCTGTTCATGAAACGCAATGCTTACGGACAGAGGCGTAACTAGAAATTTTGCTTCTTAGAGCAATTATAGAGTCAGGCGCCTCCCTATGAAAAGTTCACTTTCTCCGAAAAATAAAAGTGATCTGCCATGTTGCCAAAAAAAGTCATCTGCCGTGTTGCCATATTGTCATGTATGAAAAATAACTTGACGAGTAAAAACAAAAGAAAAAAGAAACAGAAAAACAATTTCCAATTTAAGTTCCCTAAATTTCTCACTACCTCTGTTACGCCTTGTTTATTCTCTCTATTGTACCCCTTTTTATCATGAATCCTGGAGGACTGCTCCACCTGCTCCTTTATAGTTACGCCTCTGCCTGCGAAACATAAAGGTCCCACAACAGGATAGAATTAAAGATACTCGGATCAATTTGGAAAATTGTTACTTCCTAACAATCTATACATACTCCTATAATAAAATTGTAACGAGACCATTTCTGTACATGGAATATTTTTTGAAAATTATATTGGTATTGTAAATAGTTATCGATGTAGATACCAAAACAGCGATTTTTAGAATTTTTGTCTGTCTGTCTGTCTGTCTGTCTGTACACGCATCAGGCAAAAACTATTAGACGGATTTTAATGAAATTTGGTGTGATGATAACTTATTACCTAGGTCAACATCTAAAATACTTTTTACTCCCGGAAACTTTCTCATTCCCACGGGAAAATGGAAAAACCATTTTGAGCATGTGCACATATTAGGCAAAAACTATTGGACGGATTTTAATAAAATTTGGTGTGGTGATAACTTATTACCTAGGGCAACATTTAAGATACGTTTTACTCCGGGCAAATGCCTCATTCCCACGGGAAAATAGAAAAACCATTTTGTGCATCTGCACGTATTACGCAAAAACTATTGGACGAATTTTTATGAAATTTGATGCGGTGATAACCTATTACTTGGGTCAACATTTAATATACTTTTTACTCCGGGCAAATTCCTCATTCCCACGGGAAAATAGAAAAAACATTTTCAGTATGTGCATGCATTACACAAAAATTATTATTCTTTGCAAGTTCTGTATAATTATTACACTTACATACTTCTCATTGAGTTTATAACAATGCTTTGCGCGAACGACGTCGCGGGTACGGCTAGTGAAAGAATATTTAAAATCAGCCTAATGGTTTTTGAGTTGTTTCTAACGTATAGGTAAACAAAAAATTCATATTTTCTCTCTTTATAACATTAGTACCTATTATATAGTAGAAATGAAATTACTTGTAAAAAATTTTCTTGATCCTTCTATATATGATATTTTGTAATTTAATAATGCATCATTTGAAATATTTGATTTCACAGAGAATACAATATTGACAAACTTCGAAAGTATCAATAACCTCGGATATCGTCAAATTTAATTGCCACTTCGAAACATCGAATTGTGAAGTATACTCTTACACATGAGCTAATCCTTATTGATAGTTATTCAAAATGCTTGACACCAATAGTAGTGTCGATCCATGTATAGTTATCGTTACAAATCTCTAATTTTATACTAAAAAGGTAATTGCGGAAAAATGTCAAAAATCTGATATACTGAAAGTTTAGTGCCAGAGGCACATTCAGAATTTTGTCGCCTGTGAGTTATTGGTCTCTGTATACCATCCCTATTCCTATAAGTTATTTATTTTATACAGTAATATTCTTACACATAGGATTAGCGCGAATAGTCAAGCTGGCAAAGACTTGCAAATACAATATTTTTTTGGATTCTAAGGAAAGAATCTCGGAATCGTCATAACTTCGTCATGTCCGTCTGCCGGTCTATGAACATGAAATTTGGCATGTACACGGAGAGAAAAAATTCCTATAAAAATTACTGTGCTCATACTACAATCGACGTGTAACAGGCGAACATATCCAATTTTTGTACGGTAAAATTATAAAAATTACAATAATATAACTATAATTTTTATGTATATATTATGTATATGTATATATATATATATATATATATATATATATATATATATATATATATATATATATATATATATATATATATATATATATATATATATATATATATATACATACATATAGGGGGGGCAAAACGGGGTACTTAAGAAACCGTTATGATTTTAAGGACTGACATATGCTGAATCTTATTATTTTCAGTCGTAATTAAAGTAAAATAATCAAATTTCGAGCGCCGTAATAAAGTCAATTGCGCAATTCAATAAAAAATTTCATATATATATATATATATATATATATATATATATATATATATATATATATATATATATATATATATATATATATACATATATATATATATATATACAAGGTGGTCCAGAATTATGTACCGTAATTACTGGAGCTGGTAGTACGTTTAAAAATAATGGTACCTTTTCATCTACACTTTTTTCCAAAACTCAATAATCAGAGAGATAAGTTAGGGGGGTGAAATATAGAGGGGTGTAACGAAACTTTTTTTTAAATTTTTTAAGCACCTTTGAATAATGGATTCATATTTTAGAGGTGCGTATGAACATCAGGATAATTAAACTTATGATACCAATTATTTCATCACTTATGATTAGGGGATAATTTGGAAATAGATACTTCTACTTTAAATTACACGAAAACGGTATAATTTATCGAAATGTAGCAAGTGTACCTTTTTTGCGTGGAATTGTCTGAGGAATCATACTGTTAAGAAATATATTTAAATAACTGCAAATTAAAAAAGAAAGACGTGATAACTCGCACCTACCACCCAAAACCATCAGTTGACCAAATGTGGTGGAATAAGTGTTAACATAAATTTATTCCTCCTAACACAAAATACGTACCCCTAAACTATCAATCCGTTATTCGGAAGCGTTTGGAATATATTTATGAAAAGATGGTTTTCGTTTCACCCCTTTCCAGGGATGTATCTCCCTTATTATTGAGTTTTGGAAAAAAGTATAGATGAAAAGGTACCATTATTTTTGAAAGTACTATCAGCCCTAGCAATTACGGTAGATAATTCTGGACCACCTTGTATATATATATAGATATATATATATATATATATATATATATATATATATATATATATATATATATATATATATATATATATATATATATGAAATTTTTTATTGAATTGCGCAATTGACTTTATTCAAGTCACTCTGTACTATTTGAATTATATTTTATTTTGGATAAAATAAAACAAATTGCCGAATATGTGGAATAATAGAATATAAAATAATAAAAATTGCATCAAAACCAGACCAACCTCAATAACCAACTTCAAAATTGAAAATTTATTGACCTAATATTTTGAATAAAAATTTTCAAAACTTAAATAATCTGTTCAAATAAATTGCGGCCAATAACCATATTGTAACGCTCATAAAACAGGACGTCACAATACCTACATGTAATAATATACTGTCAATAATAACATTTTGCCAAATAAAATTGTCATGTGACCAATAATAGATAAAAATTTATTGAAAATATTCCCGAAAAGTTTTACAATAATAGAAAAATGTAAATTTAAAAAAAAACTGACTTCAAAGATCGATCAATCTTTTTGTACGCAAATTAACTTTGTCGGTTTTAATTTAAATTTAATTGTTTTCCGGTCACAAAATCAAAACAAAAACAGTTACGAAATAATCATATTTCAAAATAGCATCCCATCTTCTTTTTATTTAAACAACAAAATTTTACGCAACCTAAAAGGAAATCCTCATACAAATTTAAAAAAACAAGTTTAGAGATGTGCAAGTATGCCTCTCGTACATAGGGTGAGGGTTACTGTATTTGTAATTACCATCGTTTACCGTAAACTTCGTAACCATATTATACTTTATCCAATAATTTCTGGGATGACTTTTTGAGAGGGTGTTATTAGTGACCATAAACTTTCGAAAAGTTGAATTATTTTATTACTTACAACAAATACCACCCTATGTTCACTCCAATTCTGTTCACCTATTTATTACCTATTTACCAGTGACGGTTTCTTTAAGCCCTTACATAGATAAGTACATAACCTGCTGCGCACAATAGTGCTGATTATTGCCGTACTTGAAAAATCATTTCATTTAAATATGGTCAAACTCTTCAATAATGCTAAGATCGTCCTCCAACGTATATAAGACCATCTATTTGTTGAAATTATTAAGGGCGAACGAATTTTCGGCTTGTAAGCTTCAGGGAAACAAGTGCGAAAAATGAGATTTTTTCACACATTTTTGCACATTCATTAAAAGATAATACAATTTCAAATAAAGAGAGCAGTTCTTAAATATATGAACAAACCCCTTTCATAACTATGATATCCCACTTTACCTTCGAGTTTCACTTTTAATTTTCTAGCACCCATTTCGAGCATCTTTTTGAATAAGTCCCTATCCGAACTATTACCAGTGTGCTTTTCTATTTCATATAAGTAGTTATTACTGAGAAAAATTATCGTGACAAAAAGATTCCTTTTTTAAAAGCTTTTATTTAACTTGCTATGTTAGTATGTTGGTTTAGATCAAATCTTGGAATCAAAATTTAGACAGGTTCTAATTGAACTAGAGGTTTCAAATTTTGCATACGTGTCTAAGCTTGATGACAATGCAATATTGTATAATTAGTTTTTCCCTAATTCGCCCCAAACCAAAATTGTTGATTTTTAGTCCTATGCAACTTTTTGACATTTCGAATTGTCAAATATTGTCCATTGATTTTACATTGCAATTTTTTGTTTCCATAGTTATGTCTGATTAGGGTAAATTAACCGATTAAAATATAGGTAAAAAAATTACTTATTTAATTTTTTTTTTAAATTAATTGTAATCACATTAAAAAGTAGAAAATAAAATAAAGTAAAAAAAATGTTTTATAAGAAAAAGCTTTTATTTAAAAATGGGCTAAAAAAAATAAAATAACTTTGGAGAGAAGTTTGAAGCAATATGCAACATAATTTATAAAAGCTTGAGGCGTTTAATTAAATTTGGTAACTACTGAAAAGTAAAATAGCTACACTTATATCCAAACCAGAAATAATTAATGATAACGCCTCAAGCTTTTATAAATTATGTTGCATATTGCTTCAAACTTCACTCAAAAGTTATTTTATTTTTTTTTAGCCGATTTTTAAACAAAAGCTTTTTCTTAAAAAACATTTTTTTTACTTTATTTTTTATATTTTGAGTACAAAACCCTAATTAATTCGTAAATTCAAAATGACTCATACAAAAATTTTTGCATCAGTTAACATTATTCAAGTTTGATTTGTATCATCTCGTCACTAATAATTTAATTCAGGAACCAGTGTACTCCTTTTGTGTTATCAACCATTACGAGCTAAGGTCCGTTCCAACCAGTACGGTCACCCAAATCACTGTAATGATACTACGAGTAATAATACTGTGATACTTCCCTTGTACAAAATTAATATTTACTAAATCTTTATTGTTCATAAATTATGACACACTCAAGTTTTATTTGACGTAAAATAGTAGAGGTAAATGGGGTAAAGTGGGAAACTTTTTTTTGGAGCTCCGTTGATTCAACAAAAGTGATTATTTTTTCATGTTTAAAATTTCTATAGTAAAGAGAATTCAATAAGCTATCTTTTGCCTAAGATACCAACTAAAAATATTGATTTTTTTTTAAGTTACCGAGCTTTGACCGACCATGTGCAAAATGGCCAAAATTGAAAATCGTAGGGTAAAGTGGGAAACTTTAAAAAACTGTACAAACTCAACGCAAATCTTGTAGCAAAGTTATTATATCTATATTTCAAGGCAAAAAACGTTCAAAGAATACAGAATACATAGTAAATATAGAAAAAAAAAACAATTTTTGCTGAAAAAAATGAAAAAGACTTAATTGATTTTCGTTCCTCGATGCGATTATTTGCCAAACGTTTTGCAGCTGTTTCTTGCAACTTGATTTAGATTTGCTAATTGTTAAAATATCTTGTTTTCGCGCCATGCGTACGATATTTTATATTCCGGTAACCGAAAAAACCTATATGAAGTCGAAATTTCGAGGTTAGAGGAACATAACTACATTCACAACACTCTTTTAAATCATAAACAATGAATCGACATTTGAATGCAAAACGACGCCTCGATCGTGATTTTTGACATTTCCCACTTTACCCCAACACCATATTTTGCAAAAATGTAAGCGTCATTTTTTTACAATGTATAAATTACACGAAACGCTTATGCATTATCATAATCAAGACTACAAAAAATACTTTGAGTGTACTTACAATTTCTTTATCTCTAAAACGAGTGAAAAAAACGATATTGAAACGATGGGATATGAAATTTACGATTCGCTTCAAAACTTTGACAAGTGTCAAAGAACACACGAACACATATGCATGTGTGGGTATACCATAAAGATTAGTTTGTGGTCATTACTAACAGATGTCAGTAGCGCATAACATCTGTACTTTGACAGTTTACCCGGAAAGTGCCATTTCCTACTTTACCCCACTTACCTCTACAATTAAATTTAACAACCATTACGGTTAATGGTACAGACGCTCGTACTGGTCGGACCGCGCCTTTATATCTATTTTCAGTATACCTGCATACTTGAAATATAATACCGTTCAATAACGCAATGCGGGATCTTCTTCACATGAGAATTTCCTCGATTTCCAAAAAAAAAAGATAACCATAATTTAACAAATTCCTGTTGTCTGTCCGTCCGAACGTGAAGGATATTTCGAAATTAAATTGAAAAACACAGGAAGATGGGCCAAAAAGGAAATGAGAGTAAATATTTTTTGTACGAAAATTATTTATTAAAAATCGAAATAGTAAATAACAAATTTATTACAGAGATTGTAAAAAATATTCGATCCAGTAGTCTTTGACCGTTCTACTGGATAAGAAAGTAAAATTAATAAAATTAAAAAACGCATTTTATTTTTGATTTCGACATCTTTAATTAATAGTTTTAATCGTTTCAGCTAACTTGATATCTGCGTGTTTACTGTTTAGTTTAAATCATTAAATTGCAATTTCCCGATTTCTTATAAAATTCCAATATCTACTAAGATCAGTTAATATTTTATATTGATTTCGCAATACTGATAATTAATATATCAAAACGTATACTTGAGAGAAAAAAAAAAATTTTAACGTTCTCTTTGATCTTACAAAAATTAAATTATATCTACACATATAATAAAACTGTAACGAGATCGTGTCTGTACGTGGAATATTTTTTTGAAAATTGTATAATAGATTTAGATAACAAAATATGTAGTAATTTTTGAAATTTTTGTCTCTCTGTATGCTTCTGCACGCATAACACAAAAACAACTGAACCAATTTGGGTGAAAATTGGTATGGTGATAACTTATTACCAGAGTTAACACACAGAATTCTTTTTACTGCAGGAAAATGTCTCATTTCCACGAGGATATACAAAATTACGCGAGCAAAAATTACGCAGAAACTCTTACGGCAATGCAATACAATTAATATATTTCTTCTAGAGCCACATGTCACGCGAATGATGTCGCGAGAACAATTAGTATTTACTAAAATAAATACACAATTTTTACTACATTTAATTTGAATAAATTGCTAATGTTAATATATCATAATGGATTAAAAAGGATTATTTAGGGTTAGAAATTTTAAAATTAGGGTTAGAAAATGATACCTTATATGCAATCGATCTGAAACTGTTTGCACACTATCAGTCTTTAAATATCAAGAAAAATTTTACTTTGCTTTGACCCGATAATGATGTATTTTGTACATGTTCCTTAAGTCGACCCTTAAACGCTCGATTATATCCAATGTTTTGAAAAAACAGTTTAAAGATCAATTTTTTTGCAATTACTTCACTGTACAGAGGACCTTTCTCTGAAAATAAAGCTTCTTCACTTGTGTAATTGCGCTTTCAGTCACCCAGTCCGACCTTCTCTCACATATTTATGTAAAAGTACGTATTTTTTACATAAATAAATCAATGTGTGAAATTTTTAAGCACAAATTTTTTAAAGGTTTAAACTATTTGTTAAAGTAAAAAAAAATTAATTTTTTAAAAATCTCTCAGTTGGGTAATCTCTTAACTGAAATTATGATATTTAACTTTATTTTGTGCCAAAGTGTACCATTGCTGTAATAGATAGTTTAACATTGTAAAAAGCTTGTTTAATTTTATCGACATTTAAAAAGTCGTGAGCAAATTCACCGATTTTATTAAATATATATTATATTCCTTCGAATCAAATGCATATTTCGATTTAAACACAACCTTAACTATAATAAATTTTTGACCTAAAGCAAAGAAAACAACAAATTTGCAAATTTTAAAAATTTATTATAAAAAATATATATTTGTATGAGAAATGTAGGTGTATACAGAAAACACAATAATTAAATTCACAAAATTTACAAAAAACAAAATCCAGTCAAACTAATGAATGCAAAAAATTGAATTATTACTGTTGTTGATAATTCTCTGAGCCATGGTCGACGGCCATATCCTCTTCCTCATTATTTTGACACCTACGGGGGCAAGACCTCCTTCTGCGGCGACAAGATCTACGCGGTCTACGACGTGAACAGGAACGTCTGCGTCTACGGCACGTCCTCTTTCGTGGACATCTCCTACGCGTTGAGCAAACACGTCTTCGCTTAGGACGGCAACGTTTCACCCTCCGTCTACAACAGGACGTCTTAATACCCCCTCTTTTACGTAATCTAAATTAAAGTTTTTATTGTAGTAATTGTATAATATGCTCGAATTTTTCAAAAGGGAGAAAAAGTTATTACCTCATGGTGACCTCTGATTGGTTCGCGTTACCATCTTCGTCCACGTACTGACTCATTTCGATTGCACGTTTTAGCGCGTGATTGATCGCCGAAGAAATGTAGGAACGATTTGCCGGGACTATTTGCTCTTCTAAAAGTATTTTACGAGACTTTCTGCCGTCGTTAGACGAGGTAATTTGTGCACTTGTACCAATTTGATAAAATCGATTATATTTATTTACCGCTTTTCGTATAATATCACGATATCGCATAATAAATTTAAAAAAAATAAATTAGAAAAAATTTATTTTTCCAACATTGAATTTTGATTTCACCGAAAGCGTGAATTGAAAAAGAATAAATAAATTTGTTATTAGATTTTCTATTTTTATTTTTCCATGCCGACATGGATGAAAATTTGAAAAAAAAAAAAAGAAAATTTGAAGAAAGCGAAAATCAGCGCTTTCTATTTCCAATTATTGTTTAACATTGTTTTTCTTTTATACTTTAATTCGTATTTCAATTGCTTGGCAACGATTAAGATATTTTTATATAGGTAATTAAAATAAAAAAAATTTTTTAATGATTTTAGAAAAATAACATTTGAAGAGGCTAACAAAAAGTGAAAATACAATTTTAAGGGTACTTTTACTAAACTATTGTGAAATTTAATTTTCAAATTCTTTTTCTTTATATTTTTTATCATTTAAAATTTTTTATTTTTGAGGTTCTGTACCTTAAAAAAGAAAATGAAATCCTTATAAGGTCACACTCGAGTGATTTTTCTCGAAATCTGTATAACGCAGGTGTTTGAAATTTGGTTTCGATATGCCTAAATTTGCTAAAAATGACCACCCCCTAATTCCCTAGGCAGTGGAATAGCAAGCGGGTGGCACGGAGCAGAGGGGCGCCGCCGCTACGGTTTCGCTTAATTGTCAAAGTATAGGTATCACCTGTTTTGATACAAAGAACATTGAAAAAATTACTCAAAAACATAGATTGAGATAAAATAACAATTAAAATATATGGTTACACTGGCTAGTCTTAAACTACACTACAAGGTGAAAGTAAAAAAATTTCTAGGATTTCTACAAGTCTGGAAAACAAAGGAACTGAGCGTCGTTATCGCGTAATTCCGTGAAGTTCGATAAGTCATGCCCAGAAGCTCAGGTGGCTGTAGTTTGTGCAAAAGAGGAGAGGAGACGTATGATGTGATTTTGAGTAGGGGGCGGATTTTTTTAAGTTACTGAACCCTCTCCCTCTTTTTATCAAAGAGAGGGCGCCACTTTCAAGTCTGGCCAGGGGCGCCAGTTACCTCAGCTACGCTACTGTCCCTAGGCTTCTAAAGCTACAATTTTTTTATTTTCTGGCTGTTCTTTGACAATATTGTTATACAATCCCCACCATGAACTTCTTCGAAAAAAGCGTCTGTGTTGCCATTTTATCTTGTAAGCTGGGAGACAATTCTGTGTACCCCAGTTCACGTATAATACACTCTAAAAAGTTTTATATTCACTGGGTAGTTCGATAGGGGGAAAAAAATTCTCAAATAAAATCTTTTCTGATATTTCAAAGTGATGTAATACCTTACGACGATTAAGTGTTGGTTTTCGGTTTGTTTTGGGGATACACGCATTAACGGTGTGTTTATAAAAGGAATTTTTAAAGATTGTTATCTCACAAACGATAATTCTCGATCGAAATATTCTATTTTTATAAATGGGTACAGCGTCATAAGTATAGTGAAATGGCCCCCGAGAGATATTTTCAAAATATAGTGTTTGTAGTTGGAAGAGGGTGTCATTAGAAAATAAGACATATATGGCTTTTTGACCTTGATCTTGAACCGTTCTCGAGATAATAAAAAAAAAATGTAATTTTCAAGGAATTTTTTAAACTGATTTTTCTTGGGAACTAGATAAGCTAGGGAAATGAACCAAAATTCAAACGTTAGGGAATGCTTCAAGAAATATTTTGTATATTCTCAAAGATTTTTTATTAAAAAGGGTATAAAAGAAATGACAGAATATATTATTTAAATATATATTTTATGTGGTTCCCTTAAAGTGACAGTCACCAAAAAAATATATAATGTTGGTATTCATAAGTAGCCATCATACAGCTCAATAAATAAAAATGGGTGTAACACTTTCAAAAAAAATATTTTTTTATTTACACATCGAATAATATATATATTTAAATAACATAATCTGTCACCACATAAAATATATATTTAAATAATATATTCTGTCATTTCTTTTATGCCCTTTTTAATAAAAAATCTTTGAGAATATACAAAATATTCCTTGAAGCAGTCCCTAATGATTGAACTTTGGTTCATTTCCCTAGCTTATCTAGTTCACGAGAAAAATGAGTTTAAAAAATCCCTTGACATTTACACTTTCTTTTATTATCTCGAGAATGGTTCAAAGTCAAGGTCCAAAAACCACATGTGTTATTTTCTAATGACACCCCCTTCCAACTACAAACACTATTTTAAAAATATCTCTCGGGGGCTATTTCACTATACTAGACCCTTCGAGGAAAACCTTGAAACCCTTAAATTCTTGGATAAGTTCTTCAGCCAGACACGTCGGATGTTCGGAACATGATTTTTTACGCATTCTCAGTGCGAAAAAAATAAGTTTATTGTCAAGATTTTCCAAAATCAAAAGTTTTATCCACATTTTTTTATACTATTGTAAAGAGGGGAAAGATTACGTAAAATAAGCTTTTGAATCGTTATTGTATGTAGGTACACTGGTTTCCGAGAAAACGAATTTTGGTAAACGAAAATTCGCTGTGTTATGCAGGATGCTACGATAGTGGTATTTTAGCGAATTTCCAGAAAGAATTCTGGAAATTCAGCTATTACAGTAGGTGTCATGACGCGACTTGAGCCCGGGACTATGGCAGAAATTTGCTTTGAGGTCCCTAGAAACCGAAAATAATATTCACTATAATTTATATATATATATATATATATATATATATATATATATATGTATGTATGTATGTATGTATGTATATATGTATATATGTATCAGCACGATAACTCTCGAACGAAATGTCCTAGGTTTACAAAATTTGGTGACAACGTTGGAAGTCCAAAAGTCTTGGATGAGTTCTTCAGCCAGACACGTCGGATGCCAGGAATATGGTTTTTGTTCTTGCAAAAAATTAGTTTTTTACCAAAATTTCCATTTATTAAAAAATTTTTGCCAAATTTTTTTACATCATTTAAAAGAGGGGAAAAAATTATATTATTATTATTATTATTTATATATTTGACTTATGACGAATCAATTTATAACATTAAATATACATAATCATAATAACAACATAATATTTCAAATAAAAAATTATATAAAAAAGGTCTTTAAACTATTATTCTATGTCAACTAGTTTCCGAGAAAAACTAATTTTTATAAACGGAAATTCACTGTGTTATGCAGGATGCTACGATAACGGTATTTTTATTATTATGGTCAAGTCACCTATTGAAGAAGCTAATAAAAAGTGAAAATATATATTTAAGGGCCACTTTTACTGAAAGTTCAAACAAATAATTATAGCCAAGTATTTTGTACACTACATGTTTACACATAATATTATTAAAATAAACGCACCAAAAGAAAGTTATTATCAATTAGTAATGTTGGCTGTGAAAGTGAATTGTCAGTCGGCTATTATCCTAACCACCCACTAACGAGCCAACAAAAAATAATTTCATTTATTAAAATAAATATTTATCAATAATAACAAACGATAGATAAATATGTACAATTTCCGCATATTGATTGTAAATTCTACTAAGTAAATGACAACGCATCCAGAAAACACGGCAGTAGTGGAGCAAAAACTCCAACAAGCTGTCAAAACTATCGAAAATGCCATCGACGCCCAAATTGACTATTTAGATCACCTGAAGGTCGAAGATTTTGAAACGTTACGAAATAGACGTCTTGAAGCATTAAAGAAACGAATGGCCGAAGAGAATGAACTACGGCGTCGTGGCCACGGATGGTACTATAATTTGACAAATGAAAAGGAATTCTTTGACATGTGTAAAAAGGCTAAAAAATGTTGCATTTTGATTTATGCCAGCGCACACGAACAAAGTGAAATTTTGGATTTTCATCTGAAACAATTAGCACCACGTATGTTGCATGTAATGTTTGGAAAAATTAACGTGGCCAAATGTCCATTTTTACAATCGCGTTTAAATATACTGACAATTCCGGCATTGATTTTGGTCAAGGATTATCAAGTGTTCCGGAAATTGTATCGATTTGATGATATTGCCAGTTTGACGGAAAATTGTACGGAACAATTACGGCAACGATTGATTCAGTGTGACCTAATTGCCGACGATGAAATGCAGTCACCGCGAACAGTGTCCAAGGAGGGAATTTTGGGGACTCGTGCCCACAAAACGATACGTGACACTACTGGAGATACCTTTATAGATAGCGATTAAAATTCTTATATATCTACTTTGTTTACAATAAAGAGTTTTCGAAAAATCCATTTTTGTCATTTTTATAAACAGTTAAACCATAAAAATTGTTATTTCTAGGCAACGAATTTTGAAATTCTGACCACGGAATTGGAAAATTTCGCAAAATTATCTACAAAAATTATATGATTTTTCTCTCCGTGTACTATAACTATAACTTGTACTATAACTTTTTTCATTTGGTTTTAAGTTAAACACAATTTTAATTTATCCGTGCTCGTTCTTCCCACAATATCCCCGAAAATTGGGAGTTGACTGTAATACAATTACACCTGGAATTATTGGCCGAACAAAACTGAAACACATTGTATTATATTAAATTAAATTACGTTGATATATCGCATATAAATAAATACGGAAATTTACATATTTTAATTATTACCAATACAAAATAGCTGCAATTTCTTTTTTGCCACTGATTGATTGTTACGTAATCGTACGTGATAAGCGTCCATTTTCGCATATTAATCACATTTTAGCATTTAATATTCAATTACCTAAAATTTTCCGTGATTTTATACTATTTAAAATTACCTACAGTTTAATAATCTTATTTTTTTTTTAAAATCATTAAAATACCTACATAATCTGCGTCCATTTATCTATATTTTAATTAAACTTACTTTATTCTTACAATAATCTATTAATATACCGTAAAACCGTCTAGACCCAGACACTTTTTTACATTTTTTTGGTTAATTTTATGTTTATACATGTTTCCGTCATAGATATCACCAATAAAAGTATAACCATTAAAAAGAGTGTATATTCTCTGTTATATCCCTGACCCATTTGTTTCATTATAAGTAAAAATAAAACAAATATATAAAAAATAATTAGTAAGTATCCCGGTCTATACCCTAAATCGGTCTTGACCCGGACACTTACTTAACTTATGTAATAACATGCAAACTAATCTCTCCCGTCGGGGTTAGGACAGTGTTTTATATCGTCCGATGTCTTTGAACCTGTCAAAGGCTTCAAAACATTTTGTGGGAAGGGAGAGGGATTAATGCATAGCATGCCTCTCTATGAAGTAAACGTGCGATATGACACCGGAAGGAGGCATAAAACGCGTAATTCTGGCGGGAATATAACGTATGGATAGTGGAAGTTGCAACCAGTGCGAATCGCGGCCATAGTGTAATAAGCTGATGTGTCCAGGTCTAAACGGATATATGTATATAGCATATATTTTTTTATATATACATCGAATATAACTTCAAACTCATTAAATGATGCGCGATAAAATTCTGGACACGTACATATCAAAATTAAAACAATATGACAATTATGACGAAAATTACATGTTTAAGTTAGATATACATTTTATTTCTTTGAAAAACTGTAGGATAGTAATCCTGTAAAATGAGATAGTAAAAATTGAAATCCGTAGTTTTTATTGGCACAGCTGTTTAGGGGATGTTTTTCTCTCTCTAATGATGTCAAGAACAAATGTTTATTGTTGCAGGTTAATGTAGAAATTATTTACTTTGAAGATTGGTGCAAAGTGTCCAGGTCTAGACGGTTTTAAGGTATCCAAATCTATACGATTATTGATCTGAAACTTAAAGAGGTGGGAAAAGATAAGAAATAGATTTTTGAAGTTATACTTCCTTCGACACGTTAGACTTTTTAGGTACGGCACACTAAAAACAGTACACTAAACCAGACTAACAGAACTGCAACCGCGAGGTCAAATATCATTTTGGAACATGTTCATTTTCAAGCGACCACAAATTATTTTTGCAATGTTTTTTTTTTTTATTACCAATTAATTATCAATTTTTAATTAGTTGATTGATTATTTGAAAAACAATATGTGGACAGGATGAGTTTATGTATGTTCAAGTGCGACTATACTATAGACACAATATACGATGTACAATTTAAACCTGCATATACATAGATATACACTTTATTAGTTTTGCAAAAATAACAAATATCGAAAATTATGTACAACAAATTAAAATTGTTCCATATATTATGTATAGGGAATAATTTTTTTTAGTACATATTTCCAATTATTATTTTACATCTATTGTTATTGTTTGGAAAAAACCGCAATTTTAAATTGTTTTAGTATGTATTTATTTATTTTATAGCAGTGGCGTATTAACTGTGAAAATGAAACATCAAACGTACAGCTATTGAACGAATAAAGCGATGTTCTATGAAAGGGAAGTTGGTAAAGACTGGCCATTTTTCATTTTTGGTCATTTTTCGAATTTTTTTTTTACATCATCGGAAATATTGAAGAAAATTATTACATAGAAAGGTTTTTGAACTTTTTTGCATGTGCACTAATTTTCGAGAAAAATTAAAAATATTCAATATAATATGCTACCTTATACAAGATTCGGCAGGGTTCTAACGTCCCAAAAGTACCGAAAATAAACTAACCGATCTATTTTGAAAATATTTTCACTCAGATGGGAACAAGTTATGCTATATGAGGTCTACCAAGAATGTCTCATAAGCGCCAAAAGTAAGATATGCAACGTATTTTTAAAATTAAGGTTTTAAATCACGACGGGTTTTAATCCTAGATGGATATAGGCTACATTATGTAAGGTCCGAAATGATTTTTACTAAATTTTTCTTAAATACTATCCGAATTCCAGAAAAAATGAAAATTAAAATTATCCTCCAAGGTTCTCTGTAAGTATATCTAAAATATTTTAGATGGGCTATTTATCCTAAAAGCTCCAAAAATTAACTACCCAACCGATTTTGAAAATTGTTTCACTCCTAAATCTTTTTTTGAAAGTTCACTATGTTATGCAAGATACTACAGCAGGGGTATTTTTAGTTCCGACCATAATAACATTAGTTCTTAACAAGAAACTGTTTTATGATTTTTATTTCGGATTTACGAAAGGCCAGTCATGTTGACCAGCTCACCACAAGACAAGATAAAACAGGAAAAATGGATGGGTAAAAATGTTATTATTTTTTATTTAGTCTAAAAAGACGACAAAAAAAACTAGAAGAATACCCCTGAATTCAACACTATGCAAGAACCAATTTAAAAAAATACCCCTGTCGCAGCAACCTGCATAACATAGCGAATTTCCATCTACAAAAGTACGTTTTTCTCGGAAACTAGTTGATATAGAGTAATTGTAAATAAAAAAAACCTTCTTTATGTGAATTTTCCGCCTCATTCCGCCAAATCTTTTTCACGAAAAATGTCCAAAACACCGTAAACGTTTTCACGAAATTTCTTAAAAATAAGATGTTTCGTTCTTGAGTTATCGTGCGGACACATTTGTATATATGTTTACTAAGTGTCCGCATCGTGTAGAACCGGCTTTACATCAACATTATACATGTATCATAATTATGTGATCGTATGGGTAGTGACGAATTGACGTTATACATATATACACTATATCTTCTTTGACTATACATAGTGTGTCGAATATGTGCTTAGAATGTGAGTAACTTAAGACTTTAAGATTACATCACTTAAGATTACATCGCTAAGATCACATTCTAACTCACATAGTTTTTCTCGGAAACTAATTGACATAGAAAAAAAGTTTAAAGACCTTTTTTATATAGTTTTTTCTTCTCTTTTAATTGGTGTAAAAAAATTTCGCAAAAATTTTTGAATAAGTGGAAATTTTGGCAAAAAACTAATTTTTTGCAAGAACAAAAACCATGTTCCTGGCATCCGACGTGTCTGGTTAACGAACTCGTCCAACGGTTTGGGACTTCCAATACTTTCACCAAATTTCGTAATCCTAGGACATTCCGTTCGAGGGTTATCGTGCGGACACACACATATATATATATATATATATATATATATATATATATATATATATATATATATATATATATATATATATATATATATATATATATATATAAATTTTAGTGAATATTATTTTCGGTTTCTAGGGACCTCAAAACAAATTTCTGCCATAGTCCTGGGCTGAAGTCGTGTCATGACAGTGGCTGTAATAGCGTATTTCCAGTTTTGGAAATTCGCTAAAAGAAAAAAAAAAACTAAAATTTTCTTTTATGAAACGTTTTACCTCGTTTTTTTATTCATTTTCGAAACGTCACTGATTTATACATAATATTTAAACATTGTATTTAAATAAATGTTTAAATATTACCACCACCACTGTTAACCAACAGTGCAGCTCCACTGTTGTACTCATAATTTTCGATGTTGGTTTTGAGTTGCATGGTTTGAGGTTAACAAATATTTCGTTAACATTGAAAACCATTGGAAATTATGTACATATTATTTTATATAAGTATATACAGAATTGATAATAATAGAGATTGGGGTTACTTGCTATTCGAAAATAGATTTACAAATTATATTCGAAATCACAATTCAAGGCAAGGCTTTATCCAACTACAATAATTCGGCAAGAAACCACAGCTTTCTATAAATTCGATAGATACTAGAATTAATGTATTTTCGATACAATTCATGTTATCTGTCTTATTTTCGTATATATTTATAGCGCTTGTAAGGTAAGAAAGAGAGAAAATACGATTGTTTCTATTTTGATTCTAAACAACTGAACAAAAACTCTCCGACAACGAACAGGTCGGTTTTTCGATTATTAAACTAGTAGGTACATTAAGGTGATGAAGTTGCAATACGATATTTTGCAGTACTGAATTGTCTGCACAATTCCTACATATTTCGACTTATGTACTTGAAATTTTCAGGGTACGTGCTATGGTTATAAATCTTAATTAATATACAACAAAAAAAAAAAATATTAATTTATAAAGGTACTTTTCCGTAGTGGAAATTGAAAATGAAAATTATTTCCCACGTACAACACCGTAGGGGACACTAAGGCTCCTTTAACCATTTTAATTTTTAAGCCCATTCGAAAAAAATTTCAATTTCAATTTTTTTTTCGAAGTCCGCCATTTTGTTATTTTTCGATAAAATTTCATAATTCTAGTTCCGACCAGAATCATGTCCCGATGATTTTTGATTTCGGATGTCCCGAAGAGTCAAAATCACGCGGGCCATCCAGGTGGTTTTTTTTTTGGGAGGGCGCCAACTTCAAGTCGTCAACTGAGTATTGGTTTGTACCAAGTCAACTTTTTAAACATTTTTTCTAGATAGTGGTTTTGTTAGTTTTGGGCCTTGAGGAAGCCGAAATCACCCGCAGAAAAAATTTTTTTAAAAACTGACTTGGTACAAACTAATACTCAGCTGACGAACTGATAATAATAATGATAAAACAAAATTTAATTTATTCAAAAAAAATTTTTGTTTGGTACCTTAAGACGTAAACAAAAACATATTGAAAATTCAAAACTTTTCATTTGTTCTTTCTCAAAAAAATGCCCCTAAAAATAGGTATGAAAAACAGCGCGAGTTACCAGACTACTACCGTAATTGCGGGTTACTTGAGCCCAGATTTGCAAATCATCTGATAATTTCAAAAATTGAGCGTAACTGTTATACTTATTTGGGATAGGAAATTCAGTATAATAATCTATATATGACTATGGTTAGTTTATTATATAATATGGACCTTTTTCTTATGGCTCATAAATTTTATAGCTTTTTCGATTTTGGGCTTAAGTTAACCTAAAGACAAACATATAAGGAACTTTACTTATTCAATACTCTTATCGCAGCATCCTGCATAACGTAGCGAATTTCCGTTTACAAAAATTAGTTTTTCTCGGAAACTAGTTGACATAGAATAATAGTTTAAAGACTTTTTTTGTGTGATTTTTTCTCCTTGTTCCAATAGTGTAAAAATTTTTGAATAAGGAGAAATTTTGGAAAAAAGTTAATTTTTTTCATGAAAATTTCCAAAAATAACATTTTTTGGGCATCGGACGTCCAACGGTTAACGAACTTGTCCAATGGTTTAAGACTTTTGGGAATTTCTGCTATAGTCTTGCACCATTTTATACCAAAGTTATAATGGGCTCAAGTTACCCTAATTTTAAAGTTATTTTACTGATTTATCAAAACCTTAATTTAAAAAATTAATGAAATGGTTGGCATATGAACATATCTGAATTTAGTTTAGTAATGAACAAAGTATTAAAATTATACACTTACCTTCCTTTGTAGACTACCACAATTATTTTTACAGTCAAAAGTTAGCAACAACGTAACAAAACATCAATTTCAAACAGAGAGTAAACAACACTTGCCTCACCTCTAGTGTCAATTTTCAAAACTACCTAAATTTAAACAAAGTTACCTATTAGCTAAACATCTAACTTACTTCTACTACTGACTAATATAAGCACAAAACAGAAGATAATACTTTTTCCGTTTTGGGCTCAAGTTACACCACAAGGGCTCAAGTAACCCGAAATTACGGTACCTTAAAAAATCAAATCTAAATCATTACTAAAAATACTGAAAAATGAATAAAATTTTCTGGCTTCTGATGACCTTTCTGTCATAACACTAGCACAAGTGCTTGTTTGCAGGCTATCAGAATCAAATTGCCAGGTAATTAGCTATCGTGTAGTAATACATGAATATGTTTATCGATTTTTATGATAAACCATTGAAAGAAATTTACATATCCTCTATTTTATCCCGAAAGTTATGAAAAACTGTAGCTACTGATGAGCCCTAACTTAATGCGTATCTAACATGCACTTGGTTAATTTTCAGGCCTTATTAGGCCTTCGAAGAAGAGCCTTATAATTTTGGTCTAAAAAATTGAAAAAGAGGGGGAATCGGTAATAATAATAATAAAATTTAAAAAAATAATTAATGAGTTGCACATGCATATACTAGAGGGATGTCACTGTCCTTAAAAAAAAAAAAAAAATAAATAAATAAAAACCAGCCAAAAATCATAAATTAACACTTTCACCATTATATGTGACGAATACATAAAGAAAAAATGACTACAGCAATTTTACGTTTTCATAAAAGAAAGCTAATTTTTTTTTTGGCATCAATTATATTGTGCTCTACTTTAGTCTTTTTGTTGTATATTAACTCTATCGACGATCTATCAACGATATCACCAAAAGGAATGTACATTTTTCTTCTTTTTTATTTTTATACAAACATGTATATATTTTACCTTTTTTATCTTGTGTCACTTTTACAAACTACTGGAACTTTTTTTCTGACTGGTAATATATACTGCCACCTATTATTCATATTTGTGAACTAAATTTAAAAATATACACTGTGTCTTTTTATGTTGGTATCATATAGAAAACTTTTCTTATTAACTCCAAGAAAAAAGTAGTTCTTCCTAAAAAGTTCTGCATGGTTTAAGATCTAAAATGTAAATTGCAATCATCAGTATAAATTTTTTCAGTTGTTTGTTTATAATGTTTGTCAGAAATATGTATTTTGCTCAATATGTATATAATATGTATTTTGACAATATCAAAAATTGTTATGATCAGAATTAGAAAGCTATATATTTAGATACGTAATTATATTGAACTAGATGTACCTGCGACATCGTTCGCGCAACGCATTGTTATAAAATCAATGAGAAGTATATAAGTGTAATAATAGTGTACTGTCAAAATAGTGTACTAGTTGGGCGTTTTGTTAGGAAAGGTTATAACCATCATGGTGTTAATAAACAAAGGAGACAAATTTCCAAAATTAGAACTTAAAATTGTAAAAAGCAACAAAACGTGATTTTTCTTGTAATTCGATATAATTCCATATTCGAGTATAGTTTTAAATTCTGATCAACTTTGTTTATAACAATTTTTGGTATTAATAAAAATAAAAGTACTTTATAATATTAATAGATTTGAGCGTTACTTTACGGTATTCCATATTTGTAAATAATAAACAAATATTTTACTTCGCAAAATACCACTTTTATTTTGAAACTGTGACAATATTGTTTCGAACCGTCAGTTCATTTTCAAACCGAATATTCGAAACAATATTGTCACAGCTTCAAAATAAAAGTGGTATTTTGCGAAGTAAAATATTTGTTTATTATTTATAAAAGTACTTTACTTTTGAGCAAAGTTCATAATTTTTGATAAATCGAGTAAACGAACGAAAAAATTTGATAACTGATGATGTAAGTAAAATAATTAATGTACTTAACTCAATATTAGCAAATTTAAAAAAAAAAAAGTAGTTTGTAAGTTAAAAAATAGGTATGGCTTGTTTTCAAATTGACACCTGGTTTTTGTTATACAGGTACAACAAGTGTCAGTCAATATTATTGTTTTGAATAAATTAACCTAAAAAAAACTTTTATATGAACAGAATTTAAATGTTCAGAATATGATGATCATGATAATTGATAATAACATGGTAAGTAGATAAAGAATTAGATACATTCAGTTCAAAAATTGTTGATTATTTTTTTTTTTTTGGTTTCGGTGAATTTGCAGTCGATTTGTCAAACATGGTTATGTTACTTTTATAATCGTTGTAAATTATTAAGAAAACATAAACCAATTCGTGATTTTATAAAGAAGAGCGTTCCACACTTTGACTAGTCTACTTAAAATGTTCTGTGAGTCTACTAACAATAAATCTACTAAGTACTACCTACCCACGCACTGCTATTCTGAAAAAGTTTATATATAAGCTACCTGTAGCTGAAAAAGTTTATAAAAATTGCAAGAAGTTATATTATGTAAGTAGAAAAATAATAATTAGTTAAAAAATTTTAACTATAATGAAAACTAAATTTACTTTTTGTCCCCATAGCAGAACTACGCGCAACACGGCGACATTGTCGCAGAAGGAGAACGGGCTCCTGCAGAAAGATTACTAATCTTAGATTAGCTATCATAAAACCAACTAGAATGTAGTTTGCAGAATGTAGTTTGTTGTGAATTTGACCGTAAAAGGGAAGGAAAAAACTTTATTTATAGTATAGTAAAAATAACTAGAACGTGAAAATATCCTTCTTTAAATCGAAGACAAGTGACTTAAGACTCCGCGAGCGCTGGCGGCTGCTAGCAGGCTGCGCCGTATTGGATATAGACGAATTAATATCGAGAAACAAGCGGTTTATATTTATAGTATAGTAAAAATAACTAGAACGTAAAAACGTCCTTTTAGTAGCGGAAGCATTGTGATCACTTTTGAAAAATAAAAAATTGTTTCTCTCCAAAATTAAATTTTTTACGCACATTTTACGTTTTAGAGCTTCCTGAACAATTTTGGTTTGGTGTCTGTCTGTCCGTCTGTGTATCTCCAATTTTGCACCAAGTGGCATAACTTCCGAACTATTCGATTGTTTTTAATGAAATTTTCAGAAATTATGCAGTTTGGCTCCGCGATGGTCCCCTATGAATTTAATCAAAATCGGAGTAACGGTAGCAATTCCGCTACCATGTAATTCCAAAATTGCACCAAGTGGCATAACTTCTGAACCACTCAATTCTTTTTTATGAAATTTTCAGAAATTATGTAGTTTGGTTCCTATATGGCCCCCTATGAATTTAATCGAAATCGGAGTAACGGTAGCTACGCCGCTACCATGAAATCCCATTAAATGTCAATATCTTATTTACTGCTAGTCCTATCTCGCTCAAATTAGGGTATTTTGGGGGTTAGTTTCTAAAATATTTTTGCTATTATTTTATAATTTAGCCTTTAAGTCTTTTGAGTTACAACAGTTTTTTATAAACTTCAAGGCGAAAATATAATTTCAGGGTATATAATACTATTTTAGAAGACTATTTTAAAGTAGAATACTATTTTAGAGTCTTTTACGACTCAATGGGGTGTGCCCACCCCATTGACAGCGTATTTATGTTTGAAACACGTACATAAACTTCTTCATTGTTTACAAATCAAATACTGGTATAAATCAATTATTCAATTTTTGTGAAAATGGAGATTAAATTAAGCTTTGACGTGCATTTGATTTTGGAATGAAGGAACATTTAATGCTTCCGCAACCTCTAAGCAAAGTTTTTTTACAAATTTCTCTGTTATAGTACTCTTTTTCTCTTTGGTTTCAAATACGAGAATTATTAATTTTTCCATATCCATTTAAATGTATCCTTAATTTATCAAATAATAAGTTTTATAGAATTGTAGTTTGGTACTACAAAAATTGTAACAAATGAAAATATCCGTTAATGGCCAATATTTAATATTTTCCTAGTTACCTAAATCAATTTTTTTTAAAAAAATAATAAGTATTGATTGTGACAAGTTACAAAATATTTTTAAATATTCAAAAATTAATTTTTATTCTATTTGATATGTTTTCCTATCAGTGACAAAGTTTATAAAGTGTATCCTATTATTTATGGTACTCTATGTTATACCTTCAGTGCATATTTCATTCAGTATATATATCTGGCATATTTGGTGAAACTTTACATTACACGTCACAACCAATAGGATCGCTCGTTGCTCAAATGTACCGTTTTGGCGGAATTTTTATTTAAGGTAGATAATTTACATTAATTTCGTTATGAAAACTAAAATTAATCAAACAAAAAGAACTGTCCTAAGAATTTGTGACATGTATAGAATATTCTAAAAAATGTTTCATAATATTCTAAAAAAACATGCATATTCCCTATTATAATTTAATGCCAGATTTGCACTAAATTTAATATTAAACAGTAATTGTATTGTATTTAATAATATATTAAATGTCGAAGTTAACGTTCGATTTACAGTAAACTTACAGAAAGTTTTTGGGTTTTACACATGCCGTCGCAGAAAGGTTGAAAATGTTCTGCTTTGGGGCTTTTTGTAAAAATATGCATTTTTAGAATTTCGTAGTTTTGACAACAAGAAATTCTTATGGTTTGTATAGTCGAAACATCCGTTCCTTGCGAAAGACTTTTCCGTTCCACCAAATATTGCGTCCGACGAAAGGGGTCGCCTAAATCCTGAGCGATTAGATAAATTAATATTTTTAAAGTTAATTGACATGAAATATTGGGAAATGTAATTTTTTTATTAATTTGATTCAATAAACGCATATAATTAACTTATAGTTTCATTTCCTGATTTCTTGAATAAGTTTAATTTATTGATATAAAAAATACTTCTACCTCTACTAATTCGTTATCAATAATGTTTTCTGTTTTTATTAAGCATATTTCAAAATAATCGACTACCGAATCGAATAATTAAATATCGATCTTTTAATCATCGATTTAATCGAGAACCGATTCCAGCCCACTCGATTCCAATCGAATCGGAAATCGATTTTTTTTTAATGAATCGACATGCCTACTCCACCGGAAAAATTTGCTTTAACCTTAAGGGGATGGTAATGAATTTAATTTTTTTTCTCTTTTTTATACTTTCATATGATTGGACAACATTTTAAGATTGTTGTGTCAAAATTTGAAACAAATCGGAGTAAAACTAACTAAGATATAGAATTTTGAGCGTTTGTTGCGCCAATAGGTTTTTGTATTCCAGCCCAGCAGGTACGTGGGAATCCCTGAATTCTTTTATTCATCGATAGGTCTTTGGAAGTATATTAATATATACTATAATCAATGACGTAGTTATGAATAAATTTTTCATATTTAATATTGCATTTGGTAATTATGTACCAATTTTTGGCTCCAAAAGAAAAACTAATATTCCGATTTTAATGATTTTTTTAAATGTTCATTGCTATGGCGGATTAGTTAAAAAAATACTACAACTCGATATTGTTATTGAAAATGCTGGGAAACTGTTGTTAAATTTAAAAAAAATCTATTTTTTAAGATTTCTTTTTTTATTTTGTATGCATGTATGTCAAAGTCGAAGTATATTGTCAAAACTACCTAAACTAACCTAACCTTAACCAATCTCACCATCTAGTTTTTATATCAAAGTCGAAGTATATTGTCAAAACTAACTAAACTTACCTAACTTTAACTAACCTCACCACCTAGTTTTTATAATAAAGTCGAAGTATATGTAGAAGCACGGCTCCACCTATTCTTAGCTCTAAAAGAAAAACTAATGATCCGATTTTAATGATTTTTTCTTTTAATGTTCATTGCTACGGCAGATTAATTAAAAAAATACTACAACTCGATATCGTTACTGATGTCGTTACTCGATATCGTTACTATGTTATTTTGTATGCATGTATGTCAAAGTCGAAGTATATTGTCAAAACTACCTAAACTAACCTAACCTTAACTAATTTCACCATCTAGTTTTTATATAAAAGTCGAAGTATATTGTCAAAACTAACTAAACTAACCTAACTTTAACTAACCTCACCACCTACTCTTGCCTCGACCTTTTGGTCTATTGTTTATTTTGGTCTATTTTATCGAAATATGCACTCAAAAGTTCATACAAACACAGACACACAAAATGATAAAAAAAAATTTGAAAAAATTGAATTTTTTCAAATTTTAAAAGTTTCCCAGCCTTTCCATTATCGATATCGAATTGTGTTTCGCTGGTATCTATGATTTAAGGTAACAAAATATTTTAAAATAATGAAAAAAATTCGTCAAGTCCTCTGAGAAGGCCTAACTTAGTGCGTGTCAAAAAACACGCACTTGACGAATTTTTGATTTTATTAATTTTATGATATTCACAGATTTTTTAATTAGGCACCAATCCGCTTAAATTGCATTTGTGCATATAAAAACAATTAATAAAATACACAAAAGTTAATTTTTTTCTCATTTTTTGATTCCCTATTCCAAATTTTTAACAATATAGTATTAATAACAAATAAATTATTAAAATTTAAAATCATTATTGTTATAAGTTTATTATCCATTTGATTAGATAGCTGCTATTTTAAGGTCCATGTCGCTGGCCCGGCCATGTCGGAAATTCGATATCAAAACTATACCACGATTTAGTACCTAATTTGTACTAATTTGTACCCCCAGTTTTAGAATTTGTACTCATAAGGTGGCGGAGATATTAGGGGGTCCCAAATCCGGGTCAGCGACATGCCAGCCCGGCCGTGTAGGAAATTTGATATAAAAACTATACCTTAGTTTTTTAGTATTTAGTACCTATTTTGTACTAATTTGTACTCCACTTTCAGAATTTGTACTCATAAGATGGCGGAGATATTAAGGGGGTCCCAAATCCGGGCCAGCCCGGCCATGACGAAATTTTGATATAAAAAGTATACCACGATTTAGTACCTAATTTGTACTAATTTGTACTCCAGTTTCAGAATTTGTACCCTTAAGATGGCAGGGATATTAAGGGGGTCCCAAAACCAGGCCACTACAATGCTAGCCCGGCCCTGTCGGAAATTTGATACAAAAACTATACTACGATTTAGTACTTATTTTGTACTATGTTGCACTCCAGTTTCAGAATTTGTGCCCCTAAGATGGTGGAGATATTAAGGCGGTCCCGAAACCAGTCCAGTACAATGCCAGCCCGGCCCTGTGGGAAATTTGATATACACACTATACCACGATTTAGTATCTATTTTGTACTATATTGTACTCGATTTTCAGAATTTGTACCCCTAAGATGACAGAGATATTAAGGGGGTTCCAAAACCAGGCTAGTACAATGCCAGCCTGGCCCTGTCGGAAATTTGACACAAAAACTATACAACGTTTTAGTACCTACTTTGTACCATGTTGTACTCCAGTTTCAGAATTTGTACCCCTAAGATGGCACAGATATTAAGGGGGTCCCAAAACCAGTCCAGTACAGTGCCACCCCGGCCCTGTCGGAAGTTTGATATAAAAACTATACCATGATTTAGTACCTATTCTGTATTATATTACGCTCCATTTTCCGAATTTGTACCCCTAAGATGGCAGAGATATTAAGGGGGTCCCAAAACCAGTCCAGTACAGTGCCAGTCCGGCCCTGTCGGTAATTTGATAAAGAAACTACACCAGGATTTAGTACCTATTTTGTACTATATTGTACTCCATTTTCAAAATTTGTGCCCTTAAGATGGCAGAGATATTAAGGGGATCCCAAAACCAGGCAAGTACAATGACAGCCCGGCCCTGTCGGAAATTTGATACAAAAACTATAGTAAGATTTAGTACCTACTTTGTACTATGTTGCACTCCAGTTTTAGAATTTGTACACCTAAGATGGCAGAGATATTAAGGAGGTCTCAAAACCAGTCCAGTACAGTGCCAGCCCGACCCTGTCGGAAGTTTGATATAAAAACTATACCACGATTTAGTGCCTATTTTGTACTATATTACGCTCCATTTTAAGAATTTGTACCCCTAAGATGGCAGAGATATTAAGGGGGTCCCAAAACCAGTCCAGTACAATGCCAGTCCGGCCCTGTCGGTAATTTGATACAAAAACTATACCAGGATTTAGTACCTATTTTGTACTATATTGTACTCCATTTTCAAAATTTGTACCCTTAAGATGGCAGAGATATTAAGGGGGTCCCAAAACCAGGCCAGTACAATGCCAGCCCGGCCCTGTCGGAAATTTGATACAAAAACTATAGTACGATTTAGTACCTACTTTGTACTATGTTGTACTCCAGTTTTAGAATTTGTACCCCTAAGATGGCAGATATATTAAGGGGGTCTCAAAAGCAGTCCAGTACAGTGCCAGCCCGGCCCTGTCGGAAGTTTGGTATAAAAACTATACCAGGATTTAGTACCTATTTTGTACTATATTACGCTCCATTTTCAGAATTTGTACCCCTAAGATGGTAGAGATATTAAGGGTGTCCCAAAACCAGTCCAGTACACTGCCAGTCCGGCCCTGTAGGAAATTTGATACAAAAACTATACCGGGATTTAGTACCTATTTTGTACCATATTGTACTCCATTTGCAAAATTTGCACCCTTAAGATGGCAGAGATATTAGGGGGAGTCCAGCTACAGAATTTGTACCTGTAAGATGGCAGGGATATTAAGGGTTACGTATATAGGGACAGTGTCATGCCAGTCAGTTTTGAAAATTTGCTAAAATTGAAGAAAATAAATGGATCGTTCAAGAAACGGGGAAACCCAGAAGAAAGATAAATAAACAAAAGTGTACCGGAAGCGACAGGAAAATCACGATCTTTGATGTTGAACGCGTTTAAGGAAGCAAATACGGGGCAGGGAGGCCAGACAATGAATATTACGAAATATTTTTTTTTTATTTCTAAATTTTTGTTGATAAATGTGGATAATATATTTTTTCTTGGTACTTGATTTAAAATTAATTGTTGTGTCGGGGCCGGACAGGGCCGGACTGGCACTGTACTGGACTGGTTTTGGGACCTTCTTAATATCTCTGATATCTTAGGGGTACAAATTCTGAAACTCGAGTACGAATTAGTACAAATTAGGTACTAAATCGCGGTCTCCCCCTAATATATCTACCATCTTAGGGGTACAAATTCTGAAACTCCAGTAAAATATAGTACAAAATTGGTAATAAATCGTGGTATAGTTTTTATATCAAATTTCCGACAAGGCCGGGCTAGCATTGTACTGACGTGGGTTTAGGCCCCATTAATATCTCTACCATCTTACGGGTACATATTTTGAAACTCGAGTACAAATTAGGAAAAATTAGGTAATAAACCGTGATATAGTTTTTATATCAAATTTCCGGCAGGGCCGGGCTGGCATTGTACTGGACCGGTTTTCGGACCCCCTTAATATCTCTACCATCTTAGGGGTACAAATTCTGAAAATGGAGCGTAATATACTACAAAATAGGTACTAAGTGTTACTATAGTTTTTGTATCAAATTTCCGACAGGGCCGGGCTGGCATTGTACTGGCCTGGTTTTGGGACCCCCTTAATATCTCTGCCATCTTAAGGGTACAAATTTTGAAAATGGAGTACAATATAGTACAAAATAGGTACTAAATCCTGGTATAGTTTTTTTATCAAATTACCGACAGGGCCGGACTGGCATTGTACTGGACTGGTTTTGGGACTCTCTTAATATCTCTGCCATCTTAGGGGTACAAATTCTGAAAATGGAGCGTAATATAGTACAAAATAGGTACTAAGTCGTGGTATAGTTTTTATATCAAACTTCCGACAGGGCCGGGCTGGCACTGTACTGGACTGGTTTTGGGACCCCCTTAATATCTCTGCCATCTTAGGGGTACAAATTCTGAAACTGGAGTACAACATAGTACAAAGTAGGTACTAAATCGTAGTATAGTTTTTGTATCAAATTTCCGACAGGGCCGGGCTAGCATTGTACTGGCCTGGTTTTGGGACCCCCTTAATATCCCTGCCATCTTAAGGGTACAAATTCTGAAACTGGAGTACAAATTAGTACAAATTAGGTACTAAATCGTGGTATACTTTTTATATCAAAATTTCGTCATGGCCGGGCTGGCCCGGATTTGGGACCCCCTTAATATCTCCGCCATCTTATGAGTACAAATTCTGAAAGTGGAGTACAAATTAGTACAAAATAGGTACTAAATCTTGGTATAGTTTTTATATCAAATTTCCGACATGGCCGGGCTGGCATGTCGCTGGCCCGGATTTGGGACCCCCCTAATATCTCCGCCACCTTATGAGTACAAATTCTGAAACTGGGGGTACAAATTAGTACAAATTAGGTACTAAATCGTGGTATAGTTTTTGTATCGAATTTCCGACACGGCCGGGCCAGCGACATGCACCTGCTATTTTATACGTACATAGGATAGTGATTGGCGGAAAAAGTAGATATCGTCACTCTTGGTAGTTCATGATTGGTTAATTTATATGGAGGTGTGCGATTGTTTCAATATTGTTTTTGAATAGAGTATAAAAAACAAATGATATTGTAAATAAATAATATAATAGATTTCAGGTAATTGAGAAATGTCGTCATAAAATTTATAATTTTGCTGGTATGACGTTATAGAGAAATTCGATAAACAACTGTATACTCATCAATTAATACTTTCGCTAATTATATGTAATATATGTATGTACGTATCTTTATTATACATGTTATTATACATTGAAATACATAAATGTATGTATATGTAAACGATGTATTAAATTATTTTAAGCGAAATGAGTAAATTTATAATTACATAAATATAATTTAAATAGAGAGTGGATTTATATGCTTATGCCACTGCCGCATTGACTATTCTACTTAACGTCACAATTGCAACGTATGAGATCACTTTAATAATAAAATTTAAGGGTGCTTGAAGATATTAAGGATGGTTTGGGAGGTACAATCGGAGCTAAAAGTACATGAAATTAGAAATTCGTGAATAATTGCGTTGTATAACAAACTATGAGGTAAATAAATAGTTATCTTTGTTAAATAATAGCTATCACTACAACTGATTGTACAATACATCAAACTATAGCTCTCAGCTGAGTACAAGAGCTGAGTACATTCTGAGGATTTTTCGGAGAATTTCAAAATGCTACGAGACGATTGAAAATTTAGTAGAATGTTCCTCATTAAATACTAAGGCCCCTGTGCCTCATTAAATACTAAGGCCCCTGTGCCTCATTAAATACTAAGGCCCCTGTGAAAATTTCAAACCGATTCACTAAGCCGTTAAAAAGTTATTAAAAAAAAAAAAAAAAAAAAAAACTAATTTTACACGTACTCTTACGGAAATTCGAAAACAGAACAGATTAAATAACTTTTTAACGGCTTAGTGAATCGGTTTGAAATTTTAGCTGACACTTAAGCTGACTAATGTTTTATATATTCAACTCTTCAATAAACAGAATTAAGACACAAACACTTTCTTTTTTTGAATGGTATTGTAATACACGGCGGATACTCTTTTATTATGAAAATGAACCATTTTAAATTAATGATAAAGTTACTTTAGTTAAAGTCTTAGAGGGAGTTTCATTTTAAAAATGGCCCATAGTTTAAAAATAACCCAAAAAAAATATTCCAAAATCATCATCCTTGCGTGGTGACTCGCCTTAAGAAAATTATCGCTACATACCAATTTATCACTCTTAGCACATTAACTATTCGTATTTTTAAATGTCGAGCAATGAATTTGAAGCTAAATAATAGTAAACACAATTACATCTGTTTCAAAAACTATTTCACTGATAGATTGGTGATACCCCATGTTCTAGTACAAGCCACATTTTAAAGGCTAAAATGGTCCCGCAGCCAACAGTTTCAAAAGGGTCCAAAATGGGTGTCTTCCTTCCAAATTTTGGTCAAAGATGGTTCCAATAAATGATCCAAAATAAATAGTTGGACAAATTTTGAGATCTACGAAAAATGAACATGTCAATTAATAATTTATGAAAAAAATTAAAGTAAGTTTAAAATTATTCAACTGGAGTCCTAGAACCTCAAAAACGGTCCAAGACTGAAGTGCTCTTAAGGGGGCACCACTAGTGTGACCGCCTGAAAAAAGGTGATTTTTTGAGAATTTTTTTAAAGAAAACTACTGTATGGAAAGTTTTAATATCTTAAGGATATATTCGTTGATATATGATAAATTCATGATAAAATTATGGACCAAAAAATTGAAACAGGGCTCCAAAAAAAAGTACCCCCACTGCTGCAGTGATAGCGACCTTCACAGTGCCTGAAATCAAAAAACCAAAAAGCTTATTAAACTAGAAGGTATTGCTCGTGCCACGAACCTCAGTCGGAAAAAAAAGTTAAAATTTAACAAAATGACAGAGTTTTTAAAAAAAAGTTTCAAATTTTGCATAAAAATTTGATGATTTTTGGCCTACAAAAATTACATTTTTTATTCGATCGGAAAACTGGAGGTTCATGGCACGAAGAAACATAATATCGCCCCTTGAGAATAAAACTGTTACATCCGCAAAATCACTAATTTTAAGATATTAAAGAAATAAGATTTTGAAGAAATTTAAAACCAAATAACTTTTTTCCAAATCATCTTAGAACTTTAAAACTTTGCTAGGTTCATTCTAACAGTTAGTTTTAAATGTTGTGATAAAAATTTTGTCGAGAAAATTCATAGTTTAAATTTTCATTGCAGTTGTAACCAAAAATTTTTTAGTTAATTTACAAAAAGTTGCATTCTGTTTAGGATTATAATGTTATATCTGCAAATAATACATTTTTTCTTAATTATTTCACAAAATATTACTTTTTGTTGGTGACGCAAAGTTGTATCTGCAACTAATACTTTTCAGAAATTTTGAAAATTTCGCTTTATATAACTTTATAATGGCAATTGTTTAAGGTAACAAATTCCATAATTATATTACAGATAGAGATGGGCAACGGGAAAATTCCCAGTGGGAATTTTCCCGGGAATATTCCCATTTGGGTAATTATTAAGTATTTTCCCGGGAAAATTCCCAAGGTAACACATTCCATAACTGTATTACAGATAGAGATGGGCAACGGCAAAATTCCCGATAGGAATTTTCCCGGGAATATTCTCATTTGGGTAATTATTGAGTATTTTCCCGGGAAAATTCCCGAAACCTGAGTAAAAACGATTACTTACAATTAGCTGTACTATTTTACAAATGCGTTTTTAATTAAAGACCGCGATACCGGTTCCTCAATTTACGTGAATATTCGTTTCATGGGGATTCAATTTATGCGGATAAAAAATCGCGTAAATTAAATCCGTCATTATAAAAAAAAGATACTGGAAATAAAAGCTACCAAAAATTGTAGAGAATTTTATAATACTTTAAATGATAACGAAAATGTAGAAATTTACACGTTAAAATTTTAAAAATATCGTTCTTTTCGATATCGATAATTTTCGATAACGAAAAATAGGTTTTGACAGTCCCAATATATTAGGAATACCCACAACTTGCTTCGCTTAAGCCTTCAAAAATTTCGTTATTTTTGAGTTACGATGTACCGTTTACGAGATATTTACGACCAAAGGTTTACGTTTTCGAAAAGTATTGAAAACTAATTTTTTTGAAAATATTTTATTGGTGACAAAACCAATTTGACTAATCAGTCTGAATCAATTAATTATAATCAGTTTATGATGAGTAACTCGGTATCGATAATTTTCGATAACGAAAAGTAAGTTTTGATAGTTCCAGTATGTTCGGAATACCCATAACTTGCTTCGCTTAAGCCTTCAAAAATTTCGTTATTTTTGAGCTACGATGCACCGTTTACGAGATATTTACGATCAAAAGTTTACGTTTTCGAAAAGTATGAAAACTAATTTTTTCGAAAATATTCTATTGCCGACCAAAGAAATGGGACTAATAGAGCATAAATTCAACCACTATACAATCAATTTATAATAATTTGTTAGACATTTAGTAGTAAAAGCAATTAAACACATTTAACAGAAAATATTATGTTACTTATTCTTCTTTTCTTCTATTACAACTATTAGGAGTATGTAGCTATTAGGGATATGCTGCTGCAATTTTATTTTGTTTTTGGATTTTAATTTACTTATATGGTTTCTTACATTTTCTTTTATATCAATATTTTGCCGATTGAAGTTTTTCCCACGTTTGTCTGTTTTTATTATACAAATATTTCGATCAAGCTTTTAGTTTACTTTTCTAGTTTACATTTTATCTTCTACGCAATATCCTGATTTAATTTTTGTTTTTACCGGAAAAATTTCTAAGTTTTCAGTGAATAACGTTCTGACCCTGTATTAATTAAACCTTTTTGTATATTTGTCGCCCGTAAATCGCCATTTCGCTTTCGTTTCTTTCGTTCCGAAACAGGTGTTGTTAAATTTCCATTAGTATTATTTGGGAAAGTTTCGTCCAAATTAAAATATATATCTGAATTAACAGTAATAGTTAAAGCAGAAGACAAAAACTGTCCATTATTTAAATTTAAATGGATAAAATTATTTAAATTGTTTAAATTATATGGTTTAAATTGTTTAAATTATAAGATTATATTCAGAAAGAGCTGTTAAATTAATTTTTTCTTTATCAGCGTCCATTTTAATAACAATAATGCTACGAAAGAATTCGTCTAAACTCAATAAACATTAAATATGGCTAAAATTGTGAACATCATTATTCACTTACATTGTAAAATGATAACAGAAGAAGGAATACCAAAATGCGTGTAGATCTGTATGTACCTACAATCCACTCTAACTAACATGTAGCCACTTAATAAAAGAAATCACATACATATACCTTTTTTAATCGAAATAAAAAGTTAATTTTTTGTTTTCTCTTTGTTACAACTGCACATGTAACAAAAATTTTTTAAACCATTTATTCTTAGACTGTTAAAATTTAAAAAAAGTTTATGGACTATAACTTTTTTTATTTTCTAAAATTTTAGGATGAAAATTTCACCAATCGATAGCTTAAATGTAGCTGAATCCAATGATATAAAAATCTCAAAAACAAAAAATTTGCAGTTGCAACAGTTTTATTCTCAATGTGCGATATATAAAAGAAGCTACAATAAGAATCAAATCGATCGGATGGTTTGTTTTCGAGTTATAACTGCAGCAAATTTGAAAAATGTAGTTTTTCTTTACCTTACCTTTTAATTTTAATCACTGAGAATTTTTACTAAAATTTTTTACGATGTACTCACTATAACGATCATAGTAGAACTATATGAGTCGTTTAAATGTTCCAGGGTCTAGCTGCTCCACAACATGTGACTGGCAGCCACGTCCAGAAACTCCCGAACTATCGACCTTCAAACATTTCTCAATACCTTAAAGTTAACTCAGAATCCGCTAAATTAAATCAGAATCCGTTCTTCAGATGGCTATATCAATATTTGAGATACGCACTTGAAATTTTAGTATGTTATTTTTAAAGGTATAGACATATTAGACTATCGAAACATGCAAAAAAAATTTTCAAATTTTTTCAAAATGTCACACTAGTGGTCCGCTTTAAAACTATCCATATGTATTTGTGTTAACTAAAAGTTTTCTGACGTCATCAGAAAATGTAGCAAAATTAAACGAAGCTAATATATATAGTTTCTAGCTTTTTGGCATTTTTGTATTAAAGTAACTACTACAGTAAATTTAGGCTTCAAAAAACTTTTAGTTAGTAAATTCAAGTATATCTACGTAAAGGTTCCAAGAGTTCCAAGGTTCGTTTAGAGCAGGGGTGGTCAACCCAAATGATCTTGCGGGCCACTTTGGAAGCGCATCATAACTCCGCGGGCCGCATATAAAATTATGTGTTCCTATATATTATGTATTTTTTTAATACACTGGTTTTCACTACTTTGGTCAATATAAAATAAACATATTTTGTATAAGTGTGGTGAATCTCGCGGACCAAAAAAAATTCTAGGCGGGCCGCGGGTTGGCCACCCCTGGTTTAAAGTTATTTGAAGAATTAATTTTGTACAGAATTTCACAGTACTTATTTGATTTCTACATAATTTAATTCACAAGTCAAATATTCTACGTGGATGAAACTGCGGGACATAGCTAGCCTTATCATAAAAATCCAATCTCTCTTCTGATATTTTTATTAAAATTGATACAGTATTATCCTATATATAGGATACAATAAACAATCAAGTACCCAATATTAATTATTAATATAATATGTAGCTTTATTATTGAATGTTTGCCTAAATTGAGCAATAATCTCCTCCGCCCCTGCACCTCAGCCCATCATAGTGGCCACTAACGGACATATATGTACCTACCTATTTGGCATGATTTAAATATAAATTACTTTCAATATCATAAACGATTTATTTAGACAGTCGTATGATAATAGATGGCTTGAATGTGCAGTGGTACGGTAGGTAATTATATAGTGGTCCGGTCCAGAGAGTCCGGGGGCCCAGAAGCCAACGCCGGTGTGCTGTCAATTGTTGTGATAATAATCAATATATTCATTACGTATATATAAATCAATTGATTGTTTAATAATAGAAAGTGAATCGGTTATGCTGATATGACTATATACTAGAGCCGGGTAATGTGCACAAAATTGATTAGAATTCTAATTAACTCCGTAATAATCGGTCTAATCAAATTTACACTGATTGAACTATAGTCGATCGATCGGTGAGCATGATAAATACTTTGGGAATGCTCAAAAAGTTTATATAGAGTGTTTATATCACATTGGGAAATTGTAAACAATTATGAAAGTTTACATTGTCAAGAGCGGATCGAGCTCTCAAATTAGCAAAGGGTCACATATCTTCAAAAGTTGTACAAATTTAAAAAAAAAATGTCATTTTACGAACGGTTCCTAAGACACTGAAAAAAATTTAATAAACTTGTTGACGTCACTAAATTAACAAATTCCCTTTTTCTCAAAACAAACCGTACTGAAGTGATTTGAATTCGGGTGGTTATTGTATTAGAGTAATTACGGTGAGAATTTTTCATTTTTGTTATAAGGCTATTTCGCTACTAATTGGAAAATCACTGTCCCAGGTAGATTTTATATAATAGATCTTATTATTGTTGAGTTTTATGTATTTTAAAGGACAGTATGTGAGCTATTCTTGGCACGCCATAACCCATTTAGTAATATAATATTGTAATATTCAATTTACAGTCACTTTTTACAGTCAATTCACAGTCCCCGGTCGTGTCCCATTTCCAGAATTAGAGGTATTATTACAAATATTTATTTTGAGTATCATTGCTGCCTGAGTAAAAAAAAATATGAATAATACTAGAATACAGTAAGCATCTTTGTAAAACTCAATCATATTTTTAAAATAAAAATTTCATTAAAAAAAAAGTAATCAAATGTTGTCCTCAAATTTTTTGAACAGTCCCCTGTCACAATTTGAAAATGGTACTGAAATCACACTGTGCATTGGCACGATCGTTTATATCATGAAACGGAACGCAACCGGTGTGAAGTTCGTTCGGTTGCAGAGTTAAGTGCGCTGACATCATTTTGTTCACTGTCACAGCTGCATTTGTAAGTAAACCACACGTTTAGGCAACTAGTTGTAACAGTCCCCTGCTATACAATTTTCCTGTCGTTTTAAGTGATTAAGCTACAACAAATTTATAAAATAATTACTTAGCGAATATATTATCACGCCTACCCCTGAAAATTGAATAGATTTGAAATGAATTCATGCTAGGAAACTTTCTATGTAAAGTATCAGTCCCCTGACCAACAGTCCCCTGTCATTTCATAGCGAGATAAGTTAGTAGAAGGTAATGTTCATCTTGTTCTAATGTTAATTTTATAATATATAATTTTATAACTTTCGAGTTATAAGTTCAGCTCCTTAAAAAGGTAATTTAGCCAAAAATTTGATTTTAATGACAAGCGTATTATAACATTAAGAAAATTCATTATAATTTTTAATTTACTTAGAAATTTTTGATTTAATCGTAGGTACGTAATATAAATTCTAAGAGTTATAATAAATAAAAACAACGATTTTAATTGCTTCTATTCAACGAAAATATGTTTTTTCTTCCTCTAAATCAGTCCCCTGTCACGATTTTTCATAAAATCGTCCATAATTCACAAATAAAGAGGATAATTAATAAGCTTTCTTAAGACACACATTTCTTTTATTCAGGGCCGCGCCAAGCGGGGGTGTTAGGGGTGCCTAGTACCCCGGCGGCAGGCTTTGGGGGCGGCAAATAAAATATAAAATTATTACTATTTTTATGTAGTAATTTTGATGACACTAAATGTTACCTGCATTTTACTTAAATACTTATCTATTATGATTGTTGTGACCCGTCGGTAATCCGATTATTCCGATTGTCGACCAGCGACAGCAATCATTTGCGCGGTAATCGGCGAGATCAAACGGGATCGGGATCGAACATGTTCTTGCACGCTTTAATTTTATAAAAACCGTCGTTAAATTCTACACATAAAACATTTATCAATCTTTAAAATTGTTTAGTTTTCGTTGCGTTACGTTGTATATAGTACGTGACGATTAGTAAACAAAACAAACTAAAAATTGATGACTGAGGATCTCTTAGTAAAATATTATTCTTTTAAATAAGACTTAGTAAACACTGTATTGAACAGTCGAAATATAATAAAAGAGTTTAAGATTTCAATTGTTTGGTTTTAAAACCAACATTTTTATTTTATTTTCTTTTTCCTATTTGGTTGATATCTTAAACCTAATTTATTATTTCTGTTTTTTGTTATTATAAATTTTGTTTTCAATATTTGCTTATCCACATCTGCAAGCAATTTAGTTTAAAATATACATGTTCTTTCGATATTGCTTATTCCACTTAGGATAAGATTTATGGATGTTCTTTAAATTGGAGCACTCCATACTCTTTTCTTGGAAAAGTTACATTATTTCGTTTCTCAGAAATTTAAGTAAAAAACATCCCCTTTTGGGCTCTGCGGAACGAATCTGATATAAATGCGTTAGATTTATGTGATGAAATAGAAACTCTTCTAACATATATGTGTATTAATCCCGACATGAATGCATTAACAGTTTTAGATTATATATTTTCTAATGATCTTACTACAATGTTTCCGAATATGACAATTGCATTAAGAATATTTTTGACAATACCTGTGACAGTGGCATCTGGTGAAAGAAGTTTTTCGAAACTTAATAAAAAATTATTTAAGATCTAGTACCTATGTCACAGGAAAGAATATCGTATTAATTAGCATAGAAAACAAAATTGCTGCAGATATTGACATGTCAGATAAATGAATTTGCAATAAAAAAGGCAAGGAAAGTGAATTTTATATAAAATTTTAAAATTGTTACTATTCGTTTTTGTTTTGTGTAAAATTATTTATTTTTATTTACTTGTTCTTGAAATTTATGCGAACTAAATTGTTAAAAAAAGTTTAAGTGTTTTATTCCATTTATAATCCTAAATATTTTATAATATTTTATGCATTTCATTAAAGTAAGTATATATAGTAAGTAAACTGGTAGCCGGGAGGCATATATTTTATTATCAAAAATGTATTACAAATAAGTTTGGCGTTTTAGGGGCGGCAATTTTTGTCTTGCACCCCAGCGCAAATGTCCCTTGGCGCGGCCCTGCTTTTATTAATGCCTTTCATTGTATTTTCATATTTTCTTAATATTTAACAAAAATATGCTTGGGACAGTTTTGCATGAAAATTATCCAATTTGTAGAGAAATGGCCATAAAAATGCCTCACCACCTTTCATAAATGTGACTGATCCAATAGAACACTTTCTTCAAGTTGACTTATTACTTGCTCAATTTTGGTGAAAACTGCTGAATACGGCTAATATGGGAAAAAAATAACAACCAACACCACTCTATTACTGATGTCAGTAATCATAATTCACAACTTTGTATACTTACATATCTCTACATAACTATCTCAATAAATTTTCAAAATTTCGTGCCTTAGTAAACTTTCCTCTCACACCCTACAAGGCACCTTTTCTTCCATTTTATGTTTCCTTAAATTTACTCCCTGAAATTAATCCCGAGAATCAAAATTCAACTTTACGACTATATAACTAGGCCACCACACTCAGTACTAAATTTTGCCATTTGGTACGGAACACTAAAAATATGAAGTTAACTGATCATTTAACATACAAGCTTTGAATAACTTGGTTCTACCGAAATATTATAGCAAAATTAGAAAATTTGCTAGGAAGGGCTATGTACGATTGGCAAAAGGCAACCACAATTTGTAAATTTAAATTTTTATGAAGTCGAATTTTAAAAATAACATCAACTATTACTTAATAAAGAAATTTGTGTAAATATTCTTTCAACATATGTCAGACAACTTCCTGCTATACCTATTTGTATTAAAATGAGTAGAAAATCTTTAACAATTTATATTGTCCAAATCACACATCATTTTACGGATTTACGTAACTTCACACTTCCACGCGTCATCATTTAATCAACTTGCTACCGGTACTTATTTATATTTTACAATCGCAAACAGTTTAAAATTCATCAGACATACGGTAAATACAAGGAAGTTTACGATCAAACTGTATTTATAAATAATAGAAATTATTCTTTTGTTTACTGTGCTGTTATTCTTTTATTATTTATTTTATATGAAAAAAAGTACTGTCCGTGACAATATGTTGGGTGGTTACGTAACTGATTGTTTATATGAAATTTTATTTGAATCTATTTTAATTGTTTTGTTTTGGATGTCAATTGTTTGCTGTGACAGGAAATATATTTTTTGTAATATAAATTATTATAATATTTAATTTTTTTTAATAATAACCTTGCAATGCATCCAATATTGTTCAAATAACTTTTAAACATTTTTTGCTCACCCAATCCCTATTTATATATACCCCGTTTCAAATAGAATTGAGCATAAGTCATCGTTAAAAAAATTAAATACACAAATGCTTCACAAAACGTAATACCAAGAAAGGTTTGTCTCTTTCTATGTTACTGTTCTGTGTTATAAATGAAGCGTATAATATAGGGTGTTCAAAATGTACACATATATAGATATACACCTAAAGGCAATAAAGGTATTATATAAGTGTGATAAAAATAAAAAATAAAATAAAAAAAGTTTTGTACATACCAAATCCGTAATAATAAATGCACACATAACAATATCACTTTCTTAAAATTAAAAATATTTTTTAAATATTCGTGTTATGATATCATTTCTGAGAAAAAACATCGCGAAATGTGCACATATTCTCTTCAAAACTAAATATATATTTAATTGTCTAATATATTAATTTATTATTTTGTATAAAAAATACATAAACATATGACAATTTGAAGATTTGAAAATAATATGTACATATGTCACTAAAAGCCTATGAATTAATGTTTAAATAAATCAGAATATACATATGATATATTTTAAATGAGGATACATAAATTATGTACGTATTTCTTTTATTTAAAAAGTTGCATTATAATGATATCATTTTTGTAAGTAAAAATTTTGAATTAAAATATCTAAAGAAACATACTATATAAGTGTATACACTACATTTCAGCAAAAAAAAAAACTTGTGATAAGATAAACAAATAACGTTCCATCTTTTTCTCTGTATTCAGTTTGTGAAGGAACCTTATTGTGAAGCACACGTGTAATTCTTATATTCGAAACAAATCAATCTTCTATTCTTTTCTAAAAACAAACTGCAAATTTAAAATTTACGTATTTGCAACAATGAAAGAGATAAAGCTAAGAAAACGGGAATTCCTTAAATTTGTAAGTGATGAATCATGCTTAAATTTAAGTGAAATAGATCATATAATTTGTTTGTAACGTCATAATGCGGTATTTGACAATTTTCAAAAAAAAATTTTATCCGTTCATAATAATATGCATTTAATACAATATAAGAAAAATTTACTGATAAGTAATTCGCAAAAAATGTTTTTATATATCTATATCAGTTTAAAATTTCCCCCTAACACACACAAATCTTTCTATAGTATTACGTCACATCTCAGTATTGTCAAAAACTAAATAGTAATTTCATAAAACATTCGTAGCGTTCATAAGAAAAATAGGCCTCATTTTGAAAAGAAGAAAAATTACACTTGTGAAATGTTTTGACCAAATTTTTGATAAATAATCTCAAATAATAATTACAATTTTTTTTCCAAATTTTTTTCAAATACAAATTCTGCTTATACTGAGCCGTGACGGGAGTTATTTGCGATTGATGTTTCTGATTATGTCAACATTTGCGTTAATTTTGTAATTTTTTAAATTAATATTTTTATAATTTTGAGTGATATAATTTGTAAAAGAGCAGCTAATTCACAAGTTACGGCACCAATTTGAAAAATTTCGACACCAATGAATAATTTACATGCTAAGGAGTACCTAATATTTTAATACGTTGTTACGTGATTCTCAATAGCCATAAATTTTATTCGGTGTTATATCATAATAATTTTTGTACGATGTGTAGGTACTGTGTATTTTGAATGTTAATAGAACAAAAATAATTATATAATTAAATAATTTCAATATTAATTTTGAACATATAAACCTACATTAGTAATCAATTCATTTTTTGAAGCAGTTTATTTATTAAATAATACATTTTTTATTTCCTAAAAATATATTTTTTACATAAATGTATCGAAATTATTTGAATATCCAATGATTTATAAAATATTATATTATTTTTTATGTAACTGAAACACTTTACTTTTTTAATTATTAGTTTTAATCAATTAAAAAATAATTAATAATTATTTTTTTACGTTAAGTATGATATTTCTACACTTAATTTTTATATAACATATACATAGCTTTTTACGTTATACTTCAACAATAGTAACATTTTATCAAAAAAAAACATATTTTACATTCTGAAATTTACTTTTCTACTTCTAGTCAGTCTTAGCTACATAAGGATAACAAAAATAGGAGAGGCACCATCTAAAACCTGTAAACAACCACAAATTTCATGTTCTTAAGTATTTACTAACGAATTTTGTAACAAAAATACGGTTTAGAATATTTAATGACAACACAGAGTACAATTTCTTTTACTTAAGTGGTTTTTTATGAAGTTATTGATAGAATTTAAATAATCTTGAAGGAACATTTTTCATTTCTGCCCTTAAAATGGCCAGTTTCGGTATCAAAGTTGTATTTATACGGTCGAATTTCTAAATAGGCAAATTAAGCAATCAACTAGCGGCCCACAGGCTCTAAGGGACCTCACGATTCGAGAAAAAATAGGGTATTAAAGTAAAGTAATTATGTGAAATAGACGTTGTAATGCGTAACGCATTGTTAAATATCCTACTCAAGTACGTATTAACACTTTACAGCCCGATGACACAGCGTCTGTGTCATAGCCATGTCCCTGCCACTTGTTTTCAAGGACGGACCTTTTTATGTCACAGTTTGCTACGTTTGCTACGTGGCGCTAATGGTATAGGGGGTATACTAAATAGAGTTGGGACATGTGAGCATTTTTCATCAAATAGATGTCAAAATTAATTACCATATGATTGAGCACAAAAGTATCGTCACCAAGTTATGTGTTAACGAAGAATTAAAATTTTTTAATTTAATTAATCTTTCTAGGTTGAATTAAAGTATTTTTTTAAATATTTAATTTATTTCCAATTTATTTTAGATGAAAAATAACGAACTATTAAACCTCATGTCTCGACTCTAATTGTATCCCCTAGTAAATCAACGCCATCTGGTATATTAGTTACAGCGACGTCAAAAAACGGTCCATTTTTTTATAATAGACTAAATGGAGAGTGACAGGGACATGGTCATAGCCAAAACAACCGTAGAGACCAGTCGCGATTAGTGATCATACATACCTATTATGCACAGAATCAGAAGCCAAGTTGCTATCTCTGCACTAGTGATACCAATGTAGACAAAAAATCCCCTCTATTTCCCACCACTATTAGTACACACTGTGTGTAGTGGTGTTAGTTTGATCTTTGCAACTGTGTCAGTTGAAACACACACAATTACAAAACACGTATTGTCGGACGGAGCAAGGTGGGGTCCAAGCTAACAATGGTCCAACAATACATAATAATGCGTTGTGCATTGAGTGACCGATACCGACTAACTAAATGCCTTAAACGGTATCAAGCACACACTGGCACACTGCTATCCACAGTTTTCTACAAACACGCTTAGGGCTTGCTATTATGTGTGATGCTATCACGAACAGGTAGCATAGTAAATGGTTAGCACACTCAGTGTAGTGATGATTTCTATAAACGTGCAAGCTGTATTTATATACCTTAATTGTAGTCACTTTATACGAAATTGTTGACGTTGTACAGCGTTGTGTCGACGTGTTAAAAATGTTGCCGGCTCCTGGTAAAATTTACAAGGTAGACGCACAAACTGTATATAGTGTTAAAAGTGCGGACCCCTACCTGGAAGTTTAAACCAAGAAACCTAGGATCAATGACAAATTTCATGTTTTTCCATCTTCCAGTTTCTTCTTTTCTAGCATTAAAGATAAAAATTAAATTTCTCAAGAACAATTATATTATTCCGTGAAAATTTACCCCCGTGCCAGCAGATGTTTGCTGCAAATGATTATACCTACGAAATTCCCCAAGCGCCGACACCAGCAAGAGTGCAATAACCGTTCAGGTTATAACATAATTTTCAAAATAGATGAATTTACGTCTACAATACCCACCTATTATATCACGTCTACCTTTGCCTTTGTCGCTGAATTGGTACATATGTGAACTTTCTGTTACACACTGGTATAATATATGAGAAAACTTTCAACTTAACATATAAATAATATCTTTTATAATTCTCTATGCACCCGCACACTTACTGAACTTACTTACATTAACTTACGACACTTAACGTAATAATAACGTTTCACTAGCGTGCGACCAACTCTCCGACCATGTCACCATATTTTTCAGTCCGGAAAAATTGTATAATTTCAATCTTGGAGTCCCACCAGCAGGGTGGTAGCGCAGCGGTGAGATAGAAAAGGCAGTTTCAAGTAAAATGGGACTTTATTGGTATAAATTGTAATATGGCATCATTGATGTTCCCGCTTAATATTTTATTCCAGTCATAAACCAAAGAACACTATTATAGTCAATAGACAGTGCGTAAAGCGAGTTTATGGGCTATTTCACTGAAACACCAAGTGAAGTGTGATATGAGGAATATAATGTGCTGCTTGTTATTCAGTAAACTGAACCATATTTATTGCAAGACATAATTCGTATTGACAACGCAAAGATCCAGAAGTTGATCAAGTAAAAATGTATGTATACGTTTAGTTGGCGATATAAAACCTAGTGACCGACACATAATTTACATAATACATATTTTTATGCCAACTGAACCTATACGAACATCATTTACTTGATTACTTACTTACTTCTAATTTTACCGTGAGCGTAGTCTTTGCGTCGCATTTTGAAAATAAAACCGTTTTTTTTTTCTCCAAAATTTTGTAATTTTTTCTCAAAAAAAAGTTAAATTTAATTTTCAATATTATATTTTGATAAAAATTATTTTAAAAAGGCACTAAAATTTGTTATACTGATACCACGGTTATTGCGCTAATAATATTACAAAGTAGAAGCTGATCGTATTTCGAGCGTATCTTGAGACTTCATTTATTCGTTGATGCACTCATTCTATACACTATATATAATATTCACTAATCTATGATTTCAATTGAATTTTGGTTGAAATTTCTTTTCTTTTTTTCCAAAACCAACTAAATTTGATAGGTTCAATGACTGATAGGTCTGGTTATTGTCATTTATATGTATAGATCTAGATTTAAAAACTAAGTTGCAAAAATATTTCAAAATTTTATCAAATGACTTTTGAAAAATGTTGCTAATTTATCCAGTCACTTGAAATTTATGTTATTTTTTTAATAGCAGAAAAAAAATTATTTCATGTACGCCTGGTTGATTAATATTAATTTTTTGAAATAATTAATTTATAATTTCTTTTCTACATTGAAAATATATTTACTTTTTGATCCAATTTTTCACATCAAAAGTGAATGTTTCTTTTATTGAATGTTACGCAATTGGACCCAAGGTCTGTTTGATATAAGATCTTTCAACTTTTAAGAAAAAAACCAGCTTCGACATTACTTTATCATATAAATTGAATCAAATAGAGGTTATCTTTTTTAAAAATTACGTCATCAATGTCACATAAAATGTGTGGAACAATTTTAATTAATAAATTGAAGAAATCTGTGCGATTTTTCAATTAATCAGTTGCAAACAATTTCATAATTTGACCTTTATAATTTGTGAAATAATAGAAAATAAAAAATCGGTCAAGTGCAAGTCATACTCGAGTAAATTATGTTCCGTACCATAAGTTGTGTTTAAACATTGCTTTGATATAACTCGTGTTTTTGTGGTAAAGATGTGAGACAGTAACACCCTACACAATGGTTTTGAAGAAATTGTTCAAATTTCTCAATTTACCCCTTAAAACTAACCCCTTGAAAGAATTAAAATTCAACTTTCTATACTTCACATCTACAATTGGGTCACCACACTCTATCTCTGCACTAAATTTCAAATTTTTACGTCAAATAGTTTTAAAAAAATTGCCTATGACAAACGAATAGACGAACACCGTCCCGTTTTGCCAATTTTTATACGGCACATTAAAAACATTCTTTTTGATTAAATTTCCAGAAAGGTACAATTTCAAAAAATCATAAAATATTAATATTCAAGAAAATTGACCCAAATTTAAAAAATATTTACATCTCATATAACAGAGTATACGTAAAAAACAGTCATGCTTGATCGTATCTACTAAATGCAACTACTTATACAAAAAATATTGCAAAATTTTTTGCTATTTCTAAAAAAAAAAAAAAAAAAAAAAGAAACCATTACTACATATATTTGTATAGCCCGCACATTATGTTAAAAAAATACTTTTACTATTAACAAAAAAGAAAACTATTGTTAAATTCACAAAAAGTTTAACCCTTTAAAAACGATAATAATCAAATAATAAGGTGATAGAAAAGTCCTAAGACCAGTTAACATTTTAATTTTTTCCATCAACAAAAATTGTTACTTTCTTTTGCCATATTCATACTGATTTACTTGTGTACATAAAGTGTGACATTAGCAATCACAGTACAATACAAAATTTTTCAAATATTCTCGAAACCACTGTCATTCATTTGCACTACTAAAAATAAAAAAACTATGACCTCAGCAACCAAAAATCTTGATTCCAACAATAAAACATTTATGTAACTGTCGCATAAAACTGTAGATATTTTTGATACAGATTCGGAAAAGATATGACAATTTTTGTTTTATAATTTTTGAGGTTGATTGTAATAATTGTTAATGTACGAAAACAATTCACAAAATATCAATCAACCTATGAAAGTTTCCATATCTTTACTTTCTCTGCATGTTTTTGTTGTATTAGTCATTTAATATCAAAGAGATGCATACTAAAATATTACTAATATAACTTCGATTCTCTGTATATAATATTTTTAGTCGAATTTTTCAGCTGAAAAAATTAGACTTATACAGCCTATACGATAAGAACGGCGAGAGGCGAGAGTAGGGGCGCTATCCGTTTTCGGACCCGTAGAGCACGATTTTGTAGAAAAAAATATCTGATATATATATATATATATATATATATATATATATATATATATATATATATATATATATATATATATATATATATATATATATATATTCCCGCTACCTTTTAATATGTGTAGGGCCCCCCTATGGAAGTTAAGAGCTCAAATTTGGTAAATGGGGCTCATTCCGATGCACAACAATACTATCAAAGTGGGGTCAAATTTTGGATCCGACCCAACCTTTAAGGGGGTGGTGGGGGGCGGAAAAGCAATAAAACTTTTCCAGACCGGTTGGAAATAATGTTTCGGTCAATTATCTACAACATATCCAAAATTCAGTTTCCTGGGATAATTTGGAGAGAATAGAGGGGGAAAAAACGATTTTCGCTGGATCTAACACGCTCCCAGCCCCCCAGAATTAACGTAGAGGGTTGAAATTTGGTGTGTTGATGGAGTTCATACCTAGGTTGTGCTTTTTGAAGGTTTTAATATTTTACCCCCACCCCCCTCAGTTTTAAGCTACAATTTCATGCTTTTTCGACGTTTTCGAAGTTTGTACCACTCGCACAGGTCACCCAAATAAACCTAGAGGGCTAAAATTTTGTATTCGGATTGAGTTAGTATCAAGGAGGTGCCTTTTGGGGGTCTCAACTTTTAACCATTACCCCTACCATTCTTATACCAAAGAGAACATGATTTTTCTTGTTTTTTAACAGTTTCGTTCGGGTCAAAATCTCCTCAAATAAACCTAGAGGGCTGAAATTGTGTGTACAGGTTAAGCTAATAGCCAGCCACTGCTTTTTGGAGGTTTCAACTTTTCACCCTTACCCCCACGATTTTTATGCCAATATTTCTTTGATTTTTTTGCCTTTTTTCTAACACGCCTAGAGACTCTCTGAGTAAACATAGAGGGCTGAAATTTTGTACGTGTATTGAGTTAGTATCCGGCTAGTGCCTTTTAGGGATTCCACATTACTTTCCCCCCCTTCTCCCATTTTTACATCGGAATTCAATGGAATTGTTAAATCTATTTTAAATGCTTTGTTTCTATTCTAATACAAGCAAGCGTATAGTAATCTTAAAAATTAAAAAAAACGCCGTGAGCAGCGGGGCCCCATCACGGTAGTCGAATTTTCCCCTTCATCTTCGGTATTGAATGTCTACAAGCGAAATGTGATTGAAAGTCTACAACCGAATTGTTATTTTGTTGGTTTCAAAACTGGTGATGAGTGTTCGGCTGATCGGGGCTTTAAAAAAAGGTTTTAAGTATTTAAGGGCTGTATCTCAGTACATTTCAATTTTGTACCGAAAACAGGTAGCAGAAAAAAAAAACCAACACAATTCGTACGAAGACATTCCTGCCCATGTTTATCCGCTAATTGCCTTTATGTTTTAGTTTTAAATATTAAAAAAGGACCTTAAATAGCAAACTGGAAGGCCTTTATAAAGATATTTTTTTCTTTCCAAAAAAATCCAAAATTTCTATTTTATAAATACTAAAAATTCAAAATTCCTAATTTATAAATAAACAGTGACTTTAATAACATTTTTAAATTACTTAGTATGTATGTATTTCATTTGTCATAAAAGTAAGTTCACTTTTTTTTAAATTTTTTAAAATTACTATTCGCCTACTTGTATTTAGAATAAACATAATGCTTTTAAAACACATTTAACAATAGCATTCAATTCCGATGTAAAAATGGGAGAAGTGGGGGGAAAAGTGATGTGGACTCCCTACAAGGTACTAGCTGGATACTAACTGAATACACGTACAAAATTTCAGCCCTCTAGGTTTCCTTATGGAGTCTCTAGACGTGTTAGAAAACAAGCAAAAAAATTAAGGTAATATTGGCGTAAAAATCGTGGGGGTAAGGGTTAAAAGTTGAAACCTCCAAAAAATAGTGTCTGGCTATTAGCTTAACCTGTACACCAAATTTCAGCCCTCTAGGTTTATTTGGGGAGATTTTGACCCGAACGAAACTGTTAAAAAACAAGAAAAATCATGTTCTTTTGGGTATAAAAATGGTGGGGGTAGGGGTTAAAAGTCGAGACCCCCAAAAGGCACCCCCTTGAACTCAATCCGAATACAAAATTTCAGCCCTCTAGGTTTATTCGGGTGACCTGTGCGAGTGGTACAAACTTCGAAAACGTCGAAAATGCATGAAATTGTAGCTTAAAAATGAGGTGGGTGGAGGTAAAATGTTAAAACCTCCAAAAAGCACAACCTAGGTACGAACTTTATCAACACACCAAATTTCAACCCTCTACGTTAATTCTGGGGGGCTGGGGGCCTGTTAGATCCAGCGAAAATCGTTTTTTTCCCCCTCTACTCCCACCATATCATCCTAGGAAGCTGAATTTTGGATATGTTGTAGATAATTGACCGAAACATTATTTAAAACCGGTTTGGAAAAGTTTTATTGCTTTTCCGCCCCCCACCACCCCCTTAAAGGACGGGTCAGAAAAAAAATTTACCCAAAATTTGACCCCACTTTGATAGTATGAGGTGCCTCGAAAATGAGCCCCATTTACCAAATTTCATCTCTTAACTTCCATAGGGGGGCCCTACACAAATTAAAAGGTGGCGGGAAAATATATATATATATATATATATATATATATATATATATATATATATATATATATATATATATATATATATATATATATATATATATCAGACATTTTTTTTTCTACATATTCGTGTTCTACGGGTCCGAAAACGGATAGCGCCCCTACTCTCGCCTCTCGCAGCTCTTATCGTATAGACTGTATAAGTCTAATTTTTCGGAGAAAATTCGACGAAAAAATGAACATACTTTTTTGAACAAATGCAATACATAAATATTAAGTAATTTAAAAATGTTATTAAAGTTAATGTTTATTTATAAAGTAGGAATTTTGGATTTTTATTTATAAAACAGAAATTTTGGATTTTTTTGGAAAGAAAAAATATCTTCATAAAGGCCTTCCAGTTTACTATTTAAGGTCCTTTTTAATATTTAAAAATAAAACACAAAGGCAATTGGCGGATAAGCATGGGTAGGAATGCTCTCGTACGAATTGTGTTGGCTTTTTTCCTGCTAACTACTATCGGCACAAAATTGAAATTTACTGAGATTCAGCCCTTAAAAACTTAAAACCTTTTTTTAAAGACCCGATCAGCCGGACACTCATCATCAATTTTGAAACCATCAAAATGACAAATCACTTGTAGGCTTTCAATCACATTTCGCTTGTAGACATTCAATACCGCAGATGTAGCGAAAAATTCGACTTCCGTGATGGGGCCCCGCGGCTCACGGCGTTTTTAAATATCAAATCAATCAATTTAACGCTTAGTATAATCGAATGTATTGAATTATTTTTTGATTTCTATGCTAGAAAAGTACTTTTCACTATAATTTCTTTCTAAAATACCGCCCATGATTAGTTGATGCGAATCAGAGAAATGTTCCTTTCAAGCATGGCTAATCCATCTTCGGGTCAGAAAATTTTTATTTTAATAATTTTAAAGACAGAAAGTAGTTTTAATTTGTGACGTGCTAAGTAGTTTCGAAAATTGTCATCCGTCTTGAAGACCTGTTTCCCTCAAACGCATTACAAGCCAATCCCGTAAATATCCAAAAATAAAAGCGTATACAATAAATTTTAACAAAGTCAACTCTATTTTTTTACGAAAATTTATTAACACATTCCCACTCTACTGACTCCTCTTCTTGTCTTCTTTAACAATGGACAATACCATCGCAGACACAAAAGACATCGAGAATGGAGGACAATCCAATAAGTATTACCATACTTACATATTTATAATTTTATACGAACGCAACGCAAAAGAATTGAAGAATAAATGGTTAAAAAGTAGGGCAAAAGAATAAAAAACCATTTCTTACTTTCGTGGTGGGTACACACAGCAAATAATAAACACATTCAACAACTCTAACTGCGTTGTACAAACATTAAAATCACTTCAGTTGATATTAACCAACGTAGCTAAAACGTGTATTATACGAACGTTTAGCGGCGTTATGTAGACACCGTGTACACATCCAAGTGAAATACGACGTCTAGTTACACAAACACATAAACATACACGGTTTATTACAACAGTGGCATCGTAACATTAGATTTTTTATTTGTAATAATAAAAAAAAAAATAGCAACAAAAGTCTGTCATTATTACAGATAATTTGTGGGTCACGAATACAACAATAAATGTGTAAATTGTAAAATAATTTATAACCGGTCCTGTGCAAAAACAAAAGAAAAAATGTGTTTTATGATTTAATAAATTTTTGTGTAATTATTTTTATTTGATGTGTTTAAAAACAAAAAATTTGCTCATTTGTTCGTCTCTTTTTTTAAGTGCAGTTATTTTTCTGTTTTATTTTTATTCTTAATTTATTTAATTAATTTTGGTAAGTGTAACAATACTATTGAAACTTTCTACAATTTAGTTTTGTGTGTTAATTATTTCGATCTGACCGTCTGTCCGGCGTGTACACTGATAAAAATGTCAAACTGATTTCGTTGTAAGTAGTAGGTAAATGGAATTTAAACGTGACATTGCAAATACGTGTTGCTGCATATCTAATCACAGTATCTAAAGATATTTCAGTTTTATTAAAATCCGTTAAATTCAAAATCTAAAAGGAAAAACATTTGTCAAGTGCATGTTTTACACATACAAAATCACGGTTTCCCAGAAACTAGAGTTTTTTACAGCTTTCGGAATAAAATTTAAGATATCTGAGCATATTTTTTTGCGATCAATCATAAAAAAAGATAAATATATTTGATAATGTTAGTTGCACATGCGTTACTAAAACTACTATGAAGGTCAATCACGTGATAATTTGGTCTTCTGTACCCTCCTTAAAGAAAGACATTTTCGTCAAGAGTGTTTAATATGAACCAGCGAACAAACACTTATGTTAGTGTACGATATTAAGCATTAAGTAAATATGCAATAGTCAAAAACAAAAATAATATTCTTTTTCCAACATTTCTTCTAACGATCTAAATATGATTCCTCCACGCAAAATTTCATCTACTGCAGATCACTTTTCCATTTCATTTTTCCTTAAATGACAGGCGAAAATTTGATTACCTTTCTAACGCTTAAAAACATTAAAAATTTCCCCAAATTAAAGTACGGAATCGTTATTATTGTTTAACATATTTAGCATTGAGATCATAAAAATAAATGTTAAAACGTGTTATAGTTTAAATTCAATAACAAAATCTATAATTGCTGTCGGTGATATTACGCAAACTAGTATTTTTTCAAGTCAATTTAAACCACACCAAAAAGAAAAAAATACCAATGATTTCATTAAATAATTATTATAGTTTATTATTATAGTTTCTCTTCAGCTACATAAATAAAATATCAAAATAAAAATTATTTTTGAATGCCAATCCTAAATACACCTATGACGTCAAGCACTATAATCTTGTTTTCAACAATAATACAATTCGATGATCTTCATACAGTGAACCGAGTGAACCACTATATAACACTACATTACATAAGCGTCAAGAAACACATAATATTATCGCCTCAATTCCACGATTAGATAAAAAGTAATTATCAAAATCATTATTTTTTTGTACAAAAATAAATATAAAAATTTACATATTACATAAACAAACACTTTGAAACGAGTTACAATTTACATAGTACATCAAGTACAGATGTACGCAAGTATTGATCAATTACGCAACTTTTTTCAACGCTAGCATACATTTGTGAAAAAAATTGTGTAATATTATACAAATACATAAATATTTATTTTACGTAAGGTCAAACAAAAAACAAAATGCGTAGAATAATCCAGAAATAATTTTTTTGATATTTTTCTAATGTTTATTTTTGCAACACTTTGTATATAGTACCAAACAATACCAGTATACAATAACGTCATAATATTGATTATTATAATTTTGTAGTCAATTACCGCATGACTAGAATCTTATATTTTATTTAATTATCTATTCTGGTGATAGAAATAATAACAATTATGTGTATTTAAGAATTGTATAAATTAAAAACTTTCTATTGGCAGTATAGTACCATGATAATAGACGACCATTTATTAGTTAAATAGTCATTATATATTACAAGACATACCTAACATAATGTCCATAATAATATTTCATTTATTTGTGCAAATTGAAAACAATTTGGAATTTCAATTGTATGCAAAAATTAAACATTTACATTTTAGCGAAATTCCAGAATGGAATTCAGCTATTACAGCCACTGTCATGACGCGACCTGAGCCCGAGACTATGGCAGAAATTTGTTTTGAAGTCTCTAGAAACCGAAAATAATATTCACTAAAATTTATATATATATATATATATATATATATATATATATATATATATATATATATATATATATATATAATTTTAGTGAATATTATTTTCGGTTTCTTTGGTTCCAGGTCCACTTTCAGGACCTGGATATTTTTTTCTTACCAGGCTCCCTGCTGCCCCTACAAGATATAGAGCACGCAAAGAATATAAATCTAAATAATGTGAAAAACTAAAATATTAATCTCAAACATGTAACTGATTCAAATATTCAAAATAGACAGTTTAACCGGACCCTTCAACAAACCGCGCCCTAGCAATTTGTCTCATTTGTGTATGTAATGACCCAGCCCTTATCTGATATTTATCTGAATTATATGGTGGTGCAAGTGGTCGAAAAACGACACTTCATATTACACGACTTAAGTTATTGCAATTAATGACGGAAATGTCAGGCTACAAAAAATCTATTTAGAGCTAAATAATTGCTTTTAAACACCTCTAATGCTTAAAAAAGTGTCGATATTTGTCTCAATTACATAGTAGATCCATTGGTCGGAAAACGACATTTCATATTACACCACCTAAGTTATTTCAATTAAGGGGGACCACAAGTGTAACATTTTGAATTGGAAATTTTTTTTGTATGTTTCGATAGTCTATACCTTTAAAAATAACATACTAAAATTTCAAGTGCATATCTCACATAGTTTTTAAGTTACAGCCATCTGAAGAGCGGATTCTGATTTTCATTGTTAACTTTGAGGAATTGAGAAATGTATGAAAGTTGATAGTTCGGGAATTTCTGGACGTGGCTGCCAGTCACATGTTGTGGAGTAGCTAGACCCTGACACATTTAAACAAAGTTTTACTATGACCGTTATAGTGAGCACATTGTAAATAATTTTATTAAAAATTCTCAGTGATTAAAACTAAAAGGTAAGGTAAAGGAAAACTACATTTTTCAAATTTGCTGCAGTTATAACTCGAAGACAAATCATCCGATCGATTTGATTCTTATTGCAGCTTCTTTTATATATGTTTCTCGTGCCATGAACCTCCAGTTTCTCGATCGAATACAAAATGAAATTTTTGCAGGCCAAGAATCATCAAATTTTCACGCAAAATTTGAAACATTTTTTTGAAACGCCGCCATTTTGTTAAATTTCAACTATTTTTGTCGATTGAGATTCATGGCACGGGCAATACCTTCTAGTTTAATAGGCTTTTTGGTTTTTTTGATTTCAGGCACTGTGAAGGTCGCTACCACTGCCTTGGGAGATCACCAATAACTCACTGAATTTTCGATTTTTTGGTCCAAAAATTTTATCATGAATTTATTATATATCAACGAATATATATTATCCTTAAAAAATTAAAACATTCCATACAGTAGTTTTCTTTAAAAAAATTCCCAAAAATCATCTTTTTTCAGGCGGTCACACTAGTGGTCCCCCTTAATGGCGGAAATGATTCTAAGCTCCAAAAAATCTATACAGAGTTAAAGAGTAGCTTTTAAACATTTCTCTAAAGCTTAAAAAAGTGTCAACAGTGGTCTGAATTAAATGGTCGATAGCTTTATAACTGGGCCACCACATTCTATCCCTCTGCTAAATTTCAAATGTTATGTCTTAGAATAGTTTTAGAGAAAAACGCCTGTTACAAACGGACGGACATCGAAAGGATTCCATAAGTGTTCCTGTTTGCCAATTTTGATACGGAACACTAGAAACGCGCTATAGTCAAGAGAACTTGATATCAACGAAAGCAACTATCGCAAAAAACTTTGTTGATACTGTGTGCACATAATATTATGTATAATGTCAATTATGTTTTGATTATGTCTGCGGTACCTCTGGGTCTCCAAACGCACCGTTTTATTTAGCGGCAAGTATTTTTATAGCATATTTAACAGCTCTAAATTTCATTTACAACCGTCTGAACATTTTAGCGCACACAATAAAATAAGTTAACCTATTTTTTTCTGAATATATTTAATCAAATTCTACAGATGTGCCTAGTTATATTTATACAGGCATTTTATAAAAAAGCTAATTCAAAATCAGGCAGACCAAATGACATTTGATATTTGATGATATGGTTGAATCGAAGTATAATGTTGCTAGGCAATTTGAAAAATAAATGTTAAACCACAGTATAAATAAAAGATTATTACTAATGACAGTAACGAAACACACTTTCTATCCTTTTTTGATATAAGTACAAACAATTATGTATGTCCTTTTTTGCTTATGTGACTGAATGTGTTTATACATGAAATTTAGGGTTGATAATGGTCATGTTAAATTATATGAACAACTAAAAGCAACTTTTTCAAAATGAATCGAGCAAACGCGAAATTGATGACAGTATTCAACACGAGAATTTAGATTGTCACGACCTATTAGTACCAATTAACCATTGTCAAAATTTAAAATATTAACTGAATTATTATAAAATATTTATTATTATTTAACGTATATTTATTTTTATATGAGCATTCAAACTATAATAACACTTACAGATCCGGATTAGACGACACTCTTTGAAAGACGAAAAAATTTGAAATTTTCTTTTGAATTAACTAAACAAAATTTAGCAGCACAAAAGTTATCACCAGACAATATTAGAAATATCTTAAAAATCACAAAACACACTAAAATTACAAGAAAATATCAAAAATAACTAATTACAAGCTTTAAATAATAAAAATTTAAAGACAGTTAATAGTAAACAAATATTTTACTTCGTAAAAATACCACTTTTGTTTATTAGACTGCCAACGCTGTTAAAAAATTTTAAAAAATCAGTGAAAATTAGACAAAGTAAATAATTTACATAATTATCAACAGTAAATTTTCACAAAATAATTTGACCTGCAAATTTGTTTTTCTAAATTACATTTACTTTAGTGATGATATTTTCACTGCATTATTATGCATAATATTATGCATTATTTACCTAACATGGATAACCCTTGGAATTTTAAAATTCCAAACGTACATTCTGACGTCATTCCGTTTCGTAACTGTTTGTGGAACAAACAATTATTTAAACTGTAAACTGTGGTTAAGCTACCTACAATACTGAAGGTAGGTGCTGACACTTAGCCCAAGAGCCCGCCGTATACAAAACCTATGTACAAGATACATGAACGGTTTTTTGTATGTAGTACTACCCCAGACTTAAAGGGAACCCCCTTTAGATTTTCCACATTTTGCCCGCATGATAAAAATTTGACGTCACTTTCGGTTATGGTTTTGTTATGTCATCAAATACATTACACCAAAATGAAGGTTTCGAGGTGTAAAATAAAAATATCGAGGGCTGCCATATTTGAAATTTTATTATTTAAGAGCTTCGTTTAATTTCAAAATATACATTTGTTGTATAATGATCTTGTTGACATTAGTTACGAATTTCATGATCTGGTTAGGCACATCATGATCTAGCTGATTCAACAATTGGCCGCCGACATGTATATTCCATTGTTTAGGTACATCATATGGCCCAATTCTGGGCATATACGGTTCTTTAATGTGATTCACAGTCGTCATAAAATACACACATTAAATTTATAATTCAGTTAAAAATTAAACCATGAGAAATTACATTGCGTCCACATAATAATCAAATTAATTACAAATGAAACATTTTTCTGATACATTTCCCCTATATATCTAACACTGTATTAGAGTTCCGAAGAAAAATCTCGCAACCTTTATAATTTTGCAATGTCTCTTTTTGACATTTAGAATTTTTACATATTTGAACCTATATGAATATCTTGCATGTAGGTACATGATATGATTTTAAATTAATGCACAACAATTTTTTTTTAACTGTATTAGAAAGTGGGGATGAAAATTCGTCGGATCATACCACATTGGACCAATCTTCTTCAGAAGAATGCTGGTGTCTTAAAACCCATTCTAAACGATTTTTCTTGATGTTGTCGGAGAGCCAAGGCTTCTTCCTAGCTTTGCGGCTTTTTAAACCTGCTTCTGTGGGTCTTCTTCTTACAGTTCGAGAACTAACTGGCTTCCCAATGTCTCCCGATAAAGCTGCAGTGAGCTCAGAAGAAGTTTTTTTGCGGTCCTTAAGTGAATCACGGATAAGTTTTCTAATCTGGCGGTCAGTAGTAGCGCGTTTTCTGCCCTTTCTCATTTTGTTTGTGTGAGAGCCAGTCTCCACGAACATTTTAATTGTAAATTGCACTGCACATCGTCAAACTTTTATTAATTTAGCAATCCCTATTCGAGTCTTCCCTTCTTCATATAAAATCTGAATTTTTATTCGTGTTTTTGTGTTAAGTTCTGGTTGTTTCGGCATTTCGTATTACAAACTGTCTCTACTATACGAATAAACAACACTCAGCAGCTTCTTGTTATCCTGAAAGTTAATAACAGGCTAACAAATAAGTTACATTATTTTTCAAAAAACTTCAAATTTCACATTTTGTGGGCCAGGTGTTTTATGGTACCTTAAAATCCTTTATCAATTGTTTATAATTAACTATTAGTATTGCCTTTCATTCTATTATTAAACAGAAAAGTCATTTTTAAATTAATTTTAGAGTTACACGTGTTTTATGGGGGTGCTCAATACTTTTGGCCAAGGCTGTACTAACAATTATACATATGGACACTCAATTTTGGGTTAGGTTGTACCTAATTCCGTAACTTTTAGAGATATACGTAATAAAGTTTTCAAAAATCGGCAAAGAAATATGAACTATATAAAATGGTAATCAATAAATGAAATTCGAAGTACATTTCGATATTAGTAAGAATTCCCCAGAAATGCAAATCTAAATTATCAAAGGAAATGGTAAAATTATAAACAAAATTTTCGCTTTTCATAAGTAACTCCAGAAAGATTTTTTTTATAATGAAATTGATATTCCTTGAACCACTTACAATTGTACTTAGCCTTTGCAAAATATTGAACTTCGAAATTGATGTATTTCTTAGGATATAATATATGGAACTAAATTACCCCCGAAACCGGGGAAAAACTACGGTTTCTGACAAACTCTGACTTAATACGTATCTACCACACGCTTGGTGAATTTTTAAGATTCCGTACCTTAAGAGGAAATACTTAGAAGATTACTCTCATGTCCGTCTGTCACAGAGGCTTTTCTCGAAAACTTTGTAACGTAAAAAATTGAAAGACCTAATGTTGTCTTAATGACACGCACATATATCGCCAATCAATGATTAGAACAAAATTTTATTTGAATAAAATTAAGATCAGTTTGTTCCAAAAATAAAAGTTTAATATACCATGTGAGACATTATTTAAAAGAACTACCTCTAAGGATTTTAAAAGTATTATTTTTTGTAATTTTTGGTTCGGTGGCCTCAATAAAATTTTTTAGATATAATCGTTCCTGCGCTCTGATTTTGATTTTAATAAAGTTAGTAGATATTGAATCAGAGACTACCGGAAAACGTATATTTTACGTGACAAGTGGAAACATTTTAATAAACAATGTATTTACACTAATATTTAAGTACGATGTGAGACAATTCATACATTTTTCAGTTATCGCAAACAAATTTCTATAAGCGGCGCACACTAGTTCGCTCCCGCGGTCAGAAAACCCTGAAGGGTCGTATACTAGTTCGCTCCCGTGACCGTATACTAGTTCGCTCCCGGGGTCAGAAAACCTTGAAGGGTAGTACCTATACTAGTTCGCTCCCGTAACTATATACACAAATTGAACAGCAAAATGAGAATGTTTTTATTTATGTTTCATAATTTAATATTATTAAATACGTTATAAATTTGGTGTAAATTTATATGACATACATTTTACAAAGTCTAATCTACTTATTACATTTTGTTCCAATAACGAAATTTTCTCTTCTATAAATTGCTTAAGCAAATTAACTGCCTTGCGATACACTTCTTTCTGTTGATGAACACTGCGAATTTTAATATATGTATGTATCAGTTTGAATATTTTTCAAATTTACAATAAATTGAAATATATTTGGATGGTGACTGTAAAATAAAAAATTAAATTTTGAATGGAAACTTTCACCTGAATTCGTAGTCCGTTCAAGAGATGAACTATTTTCGGCCCACATATCGGGTGAAAAATCTGAATCCTCGGTTGAATATGGTGAAAAAATTTTTTATTTTTTCAAATTTCCACTTAAATATAAAGAGATATTACTTTTCACAAACTAGTTTTCGATTGATTAAATCATCTTTAGGTGAAAAGTTAACAACTGAACTCAGTTTGGATAAAAGCATGTATACATATATATATATATATATATATATATATATATATATATATATATATATATATATATATATATATATATATATATATATATGTATACATGCTTTTATCCAAACTGAATTCAGTTCAGTTAACTTTTCACCTAAAGATGATTTAATCAATCGAAAACTAGTTTGTGAAAAGTAATATCTCTTTATATTTAAGTGGAAATTTGAAAAAATAAACAATTTTTTCACCATATTCAACCGAGGATTCAGATTTTTCACCCGATATATATATATATATATATATATATATATATATATATATATATATATATATATATATATATATATATATATATATATATATATTAAAGACAATAAAAGAACTTGTGGGGAGATTAAATAATGAATATTACCAAAGATTTTTAAATTTAACTTGAATAATTATAAATGTAAGGTTGAATAATATATCTACATAATTGTAGGAATTAAATTTTGATATTCACCATATTCATTACGGATTTTCACAAAGTAAAATTATCTACAATTAATTCCTAATTTTTTTTTAAATCCTACCATATGCTACTGATTTTGGCGCATTAAAAACAAATGAAATTTGAACTAAGGTAAATAAAACACACTAAATGTCCATTATTAACTGTAATTTTGAGTTCTTTAAAAATTCGAATTTTAAACAAATAAAATTTTAATTGTTAAGTTATTTAATTGTCATTTAGGTAATTAATTTTACCTGTCAGTAGATAACGAGTTGTGAAGTAACCTACGACCCTTTTTCAAGATAAGATTAAAATTTGACCGCGAGAGCGAACTAGTATACATCCCGGGAGCGAACTAACCTACGACCCTTTTTCAAGATGAGATTAAAATTTGACCGCGGGAGCGAACTAGTATGCACCCTCTATAAGGTCTATTGACTATTCACTGTACAGAACCCTAACCTTGCGAGCCAGACTCGCTCTTGGCCGATTTTTTTTTATTATAATTATTAACGATGCAGAATAATTTTTCAATTTAAAGATTTACATTTGTAATTTATATAATTTCTTCTAAAGTATCATTTAACTGTTCACATCCGGGAAATCAATCAAGTACACGCGTACTCCAGTGTCCCCGACTAGGTAGGGTAAAAATTGATATTCGAAAAGGTTGTCAAAAAAGTTTTAATTCAATTAAACCGGCATACGCTTTTTGACAAAAAAGAAAATGTGAAAAATTAGTAAATTTTCAACATCCTCAAAAAAATATTTCTTTTTGTTCGCCCACTTATGTTGTCACGAACAAATTCAGTTTCGAAAAGATCAAACGAAACATCACTTCGAATATAAAATTCGTAAAATATTTAATAGATCGACTACACTACCGGCTTATAAATTTAGCCTACATTCTTATCAAGATTCACATTCAACGAATAGCTTTGTTAATGACGCAGAACCACAATACTTATGAACTCCTTTCCATATTTATACATTTGACAACAAATATCAGCTCGAATACCCGGAAATTTACTTTTACAGCGTGTACTTAAAATCACCCGGATACGTAATTTTTAATTGATCATTAAGTAATGTTAATGAATCGTCATTGATCACAGCAAATCATAATAAATGTACAGAAATAGTTTTAGGATTTTGTTGCCTGTAAGCTACCGATCCTACGATTTTCTGTTTTAGAAATTGTTAAAGGACGTATTGCAGTTTTACCAATTTCTTATTTTATTTACGGTTTTAAGGATATTTAACCCTTTGCACTCGAACCATTTTTTAGTATGGGTACTCAGTTACTCGACTTTTCCTAATATAATAATTTTCAAATAAATGAAGAATGCTGAGAAACGGAGCGAAGTGGAATCAAAAACGTGTTCACTATCATCGATATAGGGTCTGATATCGCTCCGATAAAATATTATCTCAGTGGTATTGGTATTGGAGCGATATTGAAGCGAGAGCGAACCGTGACTGATATCGGACCGATATCAGAGAGATGATGTGAATACACTCATTATTTATTATGTAAGAATATTTTATCGAACCGAAAACGGAGTGATATCGTACTGAGAGCGGAGCGTTAATGTAAATCGGGCCTTAAGTCCCCTACCGTGTTGTAAATAATAAAATATGTACCTATTGTTTATGGCGCCGCTGCGGCGCCTAACGAGTGGAATTAATATTTATTGTGTCGCCGTGGCGGCGCCCATCGAGTGCAAAGGGTTAAACATTTTAGTAAACCTGATGACGTCATCAAATTAAAAAATTTCTTTTTCACAAATCAAACTTTATCGAGTAGACCTGAATGAGAGTGATTAGTTGAATCAGGACAATTTGGATGTGAACTTTTCATTTTTAGAAATACAGTTGATCCTTTTTTGTGCGGTGGATAGGGACCGCATAAAAAAAATCGCACAAAAAAAACATATTCAAAAATATCATAAACATCTATAAAAAGTATAGTTCGATCCAGATTGTAAAAGAAACTTCGTCCCGATCGACCGCATAAAAAAAGTTTCATTGAAAAAACAGCTCAAAACGCTCAAAACTTAGAAATTTCCTTAGAAGTTGCTTCTATAAACAAGATAAAGCATTAAGGGGTTATACCTAGTTAGAATTTTCAAAAAATCGAATTTTTTTACATTTTCACACTATGCATATATTTGAGTGTATTCTCTAAAATTTCAAATCGATCCGACGAATATTCGTGAAGATATATGTGTATTCGTAGACCCTCTCCGTGCGGTTGAAAGTAGGCGAAAGAAACTTTAAATGCGTTTTTCTCAAAACGGTCTTTTCAAAGTCGGCGAGCACGATTTCTCCAAAACGGTTTGACCGATCGGGTTCAAAATTTGACACAATCTTTGTCAACATATTCCCCAGATATTAATCGAAGGAATAAAATTTCTAACAATTATTTCAATTTTTTAGACCACTTGAAATTGGAAATTTTTTTTTAAAATCGGAACTTCTTTTTGGGGAAGCCGCCATTTTGTCAAAAATCAAAATTTTGATTATTCCTTCGATTAATACCTGCATTCATGTATCCACTAAAGAATTTTCTTTGAATTTTTCATTTCAGATAACCCAAACCAGAGATATGTTGCTCACCGCCGGACACTTGTTTTTGAAGGACCTCCAGGAGATCATCAACAGGAGCAGTAAAATATTGTATTTAAAAAAAAAAAGGCTATATGATTTCAAAATATAGGAAATATATTACCTATATATGTTTCCCATAGATTTATTGAATAAAAGGTTCCTTCAGAAAATTTTTTTTAAAAAACGCGCTTTTTTGGGCTTGCAGCTAGATATAACACCTTAATTTACAAGTAGAAACATTTTATTTCAATTTTATAATATTATGAAAATTTTAAAAAATACATATGTAAAAAAATTAAATGATGCAATAACTTATGTACTTATGCAATGTATTGATTAAATGCTTAAAAGCCGTTAAAAAGTATTTTTATCAAAGAAAGTTACTATAGTAAATCCTTAAGTTTCTTACTGTCTGGTGATTTTGATTTATATTATGCATTTTAATGGCCATTTTTTTTTAAAAACCGCATAAAAAAAATCGCACAAAAAAGGACCGCATAAAAAAGAGTTCAGCTGTATTTATCTTCCCTAAAATTTACTGATCGGAGGCATTTCGTCGATTATTGTTTTCAACATTTCTGCGCATAAAAGTAAAGAAAAAAAAGACCTATTTTATTTATCCAACAACTATTTTTCACATGACATATTAAAGTGCCACAAAAAAATTAAAAAATATTTGCATAAAAAACTGTATTTAATATTAAAAATAAATTGTTCATTTGTTCATTGTACCGTAACAATGAAAATTCAATTGATATGGCGGAATAACCGACTGTAAAATTAACATAACCAATTCATGAATACATACAATAAATATGTTTATCTGAAAAAAATTTAGGTTAAACATTATTTATCCGTGCAAAAATACAACATAACAAGTAAAAGTCGCGTTTTGGTTGTCGGTTTTTGTTTGATTATCAAATAAAAACGGAAGAACGTGAATAATTGTTTTGTTGCAATTCCTATTTTAAATGAAATGACTGATAATGTACTACAATTGACTTCATTTAGGACATACAGAATCAACAAATGAAACATGTTTGAGTATTGTTTAGTTCAAGAAAAGTTTTAAGGACGTAATTTTTTGATTAATAAAAAAAAATCAATTCAGTTGCCTAATTTATTTAAATAAATACAAAAATTTCTTTGAATTTAAAAGCGGAACGACATCTGTAAAAGTTCGCGTGTATACCATACAGTACTTATATATTTAAAATTCAAATTGTCTGAATTTTTTATATTAATTATATTTTTATAAGGGTCGGCTTGTAAAAAAATGTTTCAAGTGCAAATATTTCTTCTTTAAAAAGGTTGAAAAAGATTAAAAATGAGGTTTATATTTAAGTAATGAAATTATTCAGTAACGGGATTTTTATTGATGTTTTCAGTAGCAATTATCAATGTATATGGTTATGAAATCAATCAGTCTTAAGTGAATCCAAGTGGTACAATCAGAATCAAAAGTTTGAGACCACAATTAGCAATTTTTATATTTATCAATAATTAGGCCCGATTTACATTAACGCTCCGCTCTCGATACGCTCCCACTCCATTCTCGCTCCGATATAATCTTGTTGTGTTCACATTACAGTGCTGATAACATGCTGGTACATACCTGTTCGCTCTCCATTCACATTATAATGCCGCTCTGGGTAGGCTCCCAGTTCGGTCTCAGTTCGATACAAACATCTTTTCATAACAACAGAATGCAAGCGGAGTGGAGTGGAGTCAAAAAAGTGTTTACACTATAGATACAAGCCATAACAAGTCTGATATCGCTCCGATAAAATATTACCTGATATTGGAGTGGCATTGGAACGGGAGCGAACCGCGACTGATATCGGACCGATATCAGAGCGATGATGTGAATACACTCATTGTTTATTGTGTAAGAATATTTTATCGAACTGGGAGCGGAGTGATATCGTAGTGAGAGCGGTGCGTCAATGTAAATCGGGCCTTAATATTAGAAACATTTTTCAACTCCGTTCCAGTCAAACCTACAATTTTACTCTGCGCGTACAAATTAATATATACATATATACATATAATTCATAATCAAATTTATGATTAACAACACTGTTTCTTCTTTTTTTTTTTAATATTTAATTAATATTTAATACTAATTAAAATATTATCTTCACATTTCTAATAAATATTACGTTGTATATTACATTGTATACATATTTCATTGTATTTTTGATATTTAAGAGCCTGAACAACTAAAATTTTAACATTTAAGAAAACAAAAGAGAAAAACTACAAATAACTTTCAAAAATAAATATATCTCTATTCAAAATTTTATAATTAGTGTCTTTGACAGTATCAAGCAATATAAGAATTTCTAATGAAAATTTATAATAAAAAGCAATAATTAATTATGCTAATTCATTTTAACAATTATTATTTAATTAAGAATGTAGTCTTTTAGTTACCAGTTACGATATCAGAAACGGACTACTCTAATCAAACATAACTATGGAAATTACAAATTTCAATGGCAACTATTTTGTTATAATATAAAATTAATATAGATAATATTGCTTGTTCGTGAACTGATGGCATTCGATGCAAGTAGTGCTTAATTTCTAAAATTTTAGACACCGGAAAACATACCTACACATTTTACACTTTTCTCAACCCATATGGCCAACAGCCCTCTTAAAAGCCCCCATAAAAATTTGAAAATTTGTGACAAAACGAACTTCTAAACAAATAAATAAATTTTCATTAAAAACATTAATCAAAAACAAAAAATCCTTGGGGGGGGGGGGGGGCACCGGAACACCATTCCACCGCATTTCAACCGAAATTAAGCACTGGACGCAAGGCCGCCTTAGTTAGAATCCATCTTTGTCTATGTTATTTGAATATACAGAGCGTTCATAAAGTTCCGGTACAGCTCCGCAAAAGTTCCGCAAAATCTCAGTTAATATTGACTTTATCGAAAAATAACGCGGACAAAAGTTTCATGGGAAGAAATGAGGAACTAGGAAATGACCTCGAATTTGATCTTGACCAACCAGTATCATATTTTTTTCGTTTTTATGATGTTCACACGACTTTGGGATATGAGGTATGAATATGGTTTTGAACGTAGAATTTCCCGCTCTTTTCGAATCCGAGGTCAAAAATAGGGGTTTCCATTTAAAAAAACAAAGTTGACCTCCAAATTTTGGTCAAGTTCATGTTTAAGGTCAAATTCGAGGTCATTTTCTAATTCCTCATTTCTTCCCATGAAACTTTTGTCTGAGTTATTTTTCAATAAAGTCAATATTAACTGAGATTTTCAGCTATTCCGGAACTTTATGAACTCTGTATAAAGTAAAGGAGACTTTACTAGACCTAATACATGATAATTTTTCCGTCAGATAGAATCTTCAAATTTCCAAAAGTTTTTATTACGATGTCTCTTTTCTATCAATGAATAGAGTTATGTCATATGGTACAATTCGAGTAAAAATTAGTGATGGGCTGGATGTATTCAAAAGCACTTCGAAAAACACAATTAAAACACAAACACTTGTTTCAAATAAACTACATCTACGATCTCGTGCAATAATAAATTGTAATCTTGATTTACTGAATATTAAAATTTTTGGTGATCCACCAGTTTCGACCCACACTTTGAGAACTCCTATGGTCTAGGCGGTTTAACAATAAGTAGTTAAATGGCATTGCAACATCGTAATAAAAGTAATAATACAAAATAGTCTTTGCCCTAAGTAATATTTAGATATGATGTTAATTTTTTTCTGTTTTGTTCAGATCCACGGTGAAAGTCAAGGTTTATTTATGTTATTATTGGATGTCTGCCGCTACGGCTGCCACCGTAATATAATCGTTTCTGATGCATACCTATGTATCATATATTCTATATATTATAATACATACCTTTATAACACAAACATTTCTTTAAAGTAATTAAAAATCGCCTATGTATAATAATACAAGAGTACTGTTAGTCACATTAGAAATGTTACAGTTAAAAGACCGTTGTATCAATTATTAATTATAATTTCCGATAATAAGTCAATATAACTTACGATTAAGGCTAAGGTCACATTGGAAGCGGGTACGTACGACTTAATTTGTCTGATATAGTCGTGAGACTATTGTCGTCAGATAAAGTAAAAATGAATCCGTTAAGAGATTATTTGTTTCTCAATAATAATATAATTAATTATTATCTGATGAAAAAAGCGAATCGAAATTTTTGGGTTTATGAATTATACAATAGAAGATCTACTGATGGTGAATTTCGAAAATTATTTTCACATTTGAAAATAGATAAAAACAGTTTTTTCAATATTTTCGTATGAATGAAGGGACATTTAATGCCTCCGCAACCTCTAACCTTTTCTACAAATTTCTCTGTTTGGTACTCTTTTTTTCTTTGGTTCCCTAATAGTTCCCTTTCAAATATCAGAATTATTAATTTTTCTATATTCATTTAAATACATATATCATTTATATATCAAATAATAAGTTTTATAAAATTGTATTTTGGTACTACAAAAATTGTAACAAATGAAAATATCCGTTAAAATTCAAATAATATTCATAAATTGTATTACTTTTACTTAAGTTGCCTATCTTCTTTATTTTCTACACGTACGATTAGTGCGAAAAAAACAAATTTTTTTGTTTCAATTTTTAACACTGACGACTACGTACGTGCGTGCAAGAATAACTCGTACTAAACAAAAAAACTCAAGCAAATATTGATTTTGTCCAAAAAAAAAAAAAAAAACACCGCCAATGGTGTGTGGCACACAGTTTCCTCGTACTCGTAACAAATATTTATACAATCTTGAAAGTGATTAAAGCTGCTTCTTGTCTTAAAGTTCGTGCCCTATCATATTATTAAAGTGATGTTTGAAACAAGAAAAAATACTTTGAATTTATACAGGCCCGACGAGAGCGTGGGGTAGCCGGGATTGCAGTCCCGGGCCCGGGCTGGAAAAGAGGGCACGCAGGGGTCGGTAGGGGCCCGAGAAAGAGAAAAACGAGCTTTTTTAACTCGTCACTTATTTTTGGGGGAGAAATTTTTAAGAAATGTGTTGTGTTCCCGGGACCCGTCATTTCTCTCCACGCCCCTGAATTTATAATAAAAATGAACAGATCGGCAATTTGCAGAAAAAGGGCTCTAACGATTTTGTTTAAATTTTAACAACGTAAAACAGAACACATTTGTGACCTAACAAGACAATCTGTATGTCTGAGAAAAATTTGAAAGCTGAGATGTAGAACATCGAAAAAGGGCCTGACCATGCCTAGGCAGAAATGTATTAGATAATATTTTAAGTCAGAAAATTATTAACTCCCATTGGAAGTTATTGTAATGGGTACGATTTTACGAATCGCTAATATGGACATGTCTCCACGTTTCAAGGTCACAAGAATCCGAATCCATCGTTTTTAGCATAATGTCTGTGTGTGCGTTCGTTAGTTCGTTCGTTCGTTTGTTCACGAATTTTTTTCGTTTAGCATATCTCGAAAACAAATGATCATATCAACTCCAGACTAACTTCATTAGATACGTAATTAAAAAATGAAAACCGAATAAAGTTTTCAGCAAATTCGGGTTAGCAGTTTGTTTTTTATAATAAAAAAACGAAATTAAAAACTTTTTCTGAAATATTTATCGTCTGGCATATATTATCTCGAGAATAAATGATGATATCATTTGTTTAATGAGGGATGGAATCTCCCACGAGATATAGGGCACGAAGCCCCTCAGTGGGACGCAAGGGGCAAAGCCCCTGTCGGGGGTTCGGGCGAAGGAGCCCCCTGAAATGGAAAAAGAATTATTTATGTACAGTAGTCTCTAGTCTTTAAGGGCACCCAATGGGAAGTTGACAGTGTGGGTAGACCTGTACCCCCCCGCAAAATTTTTTAAATATTATTGTCAGTTATTATTAGACTTTATTTTCAAATATATATATTTCATAATTCAAAACTCTCTCTCTCTCTCTCTCATCTATTGATGGCTCCTCAAGTATTATCTTAATAAATACAATTTTAAAAATGGCTCTTTAAGAAAAAAAGTTTTCCGACCTCTGATCTAACTTATTAATTACAAAAGCTAAACAATTTCCGTGTGAAAAAATATAATAAGCCAGTTGTAACAATTTTATTGTAAGCTTCTGTACCTATAGGTACTTATGTTTACGTTAATTTTGAATCTTTTAAAAAAGGTACATTTTCATTTTAATTTTAAAAAATAATTAATTTATAGGTAAATGATTTTTAAGAGAAATCTGAAAATATACTCGCATTGTACCAATATGGACGAAGTCAATTTAAAAAAATAAATTCAAAAAACATTATCAGTATTAAATTTATGCGTTTTATTCTTTGAATACGTTTCAGAAATACAAGTTTTCACTTTTAAATGATATTAAATAAAATAAATAAACTCCCAGAATTCAAAAATTTTTCAAATTTAAACTTTCTCCATCAAAAATTTACTTTCACAAGCTTTACTGGATACAAAAGAATGCTATAATATATGAATGATAATTTTATCATTCGGTTCTGTACAGTTTCCGTTTTCCATTTAGATGTCTTCCTCTATCCCCACTCGCCGCTTATTATGTAAGATTTAATAAACGGTTCATATAATTACTGATTATTAGTATAGCTATGACGATAAAAAATGTTTCTTTATTTAAATTGCTTCTGGAAATAAATGTCTTGTCTTCTTCTTGGTAACTACGCGGCTTACTTGAGACCCTTGAAACGACATCGCCATCAAGAAAGAATATTAAATGAATGTCATATCGTCTTTATGAAAATTACAGTAATCAAACGGTTTTGCTTGTTGCATTCATAAAATTTTAAAATCATTATAATTATGCTTAAAATTATAAGATGATTTTATTTTAATTATAATATAAATTTCTTATAAGTTACAAAATATTTTACATAGGTATATTCAATAATCATCCAATTGTTTGATTGTTTTAGTTATTAAAGATTAGAATATTCTTTTTTCTCATGGAACATTACACTATTCAAATTAAAATTTAATTGTTGAATTATTTCGATTTAAATTAGTGCAATATATATTTTTTTTTATTAATTAGATTAATTTTTGCAAACTCTCTTCTAATTTTTATTGCGGTTAAAATATCGCACATGATTGAGTAAAAAAATTAATTAATCTGTTATGACGAAACATCCAACTGATACACTTTTCTCACAACTAATACACTTCATATACGAAATTGTTGACGGGGTACAGCGTTGTGTCGCAATTAGTCAGGTTTAACTTGACTAATTGCGAAAAGTTAAAGAGAAATCATGTAAACTAGCCTTAAAAATAGAGTTTCGAGAAAAAAGCGGTTAATGTTCTAAGTAGGAAGCCGGTCTAGCCTAATGACCGGAATTTCCGAAGGCTGTCTCTCTCCTAGAGTTTTACTCCGATTAACTTGAAATATTGGGAAAATATTCTTAGCATATTGTACTACATGATAAAAAAAAAAATGTTTTTAAAAAAATGGATTATCTTAACTTTTAAAACCCATGTAACCCTTTAAAACCCCGGAATTATTTAGACACCTGTATATTGTCGATTGCAACTCAACAAACAATTAAAATAAAAATAAAACAAATGACAAACAAAAAAACAAAAACAAATGTCCAATCAATGAAAAAAGAACAACCACAATAATTATTTTCAAATAATAACAAAAGAATAATTACTAGAAATTTCTATATCAGTGACAATAAAACAATACTCAAAGAAACAAAACACAAAACCCTGTGATGATTTGTAATTTAAAAAAAAAAATTATTTTTTAATTCTTAAAAAATAAATACAGGAAATTAATATTTGAAATTAATAAATCTTTAAGGGAAAGTTATTTATTTTTTTTTTAATCATCAACCCAAACGTAATATATATATATATATATATATATATATATATATATATATATATATATATATATATATATATATATATATATATATATATATATATATATATATAATATATATATATATAAATATATATATATATATATATATATATATATATATATATATATATATATATATATATATATATATATATAATATAAAATTATCAATTGTTATTGTAGATAACAATATAGTAATTATTGTAGAAAAAATCAAAACTTGACAAGTCGTCATTTTTATAAATACCCTGCTGGAGACCTATTGAAAATATAATCCACTTACCATTAAGATAATTGATAATTATTGATTTGGAAATCGATTTGGTAATACGCATGTGAGTGAAATATGTAGTAAATACACGTTTATAAACTATTGCAAGATTTGATAATTTAATATCAAATGTCATTACTTTCATTTTATAATCTAGATCACAGTTATTTTTCTATTAATTTTTAAAGGTTTACTATCGAAATTCCTTCGTATTTCAAAATCATTTTGCCAAGATGTGAAAATACTGAAGTACGCTTTCTCATACGTGAAAATATATATAGTTATGCATCCACTTACCATACAATTGATGATTTACTATATTATCTGTAACAACGTTACGCAATTTTTACTTTATATTCTAATTTTTATTGAGAAAAATTATAAAATTGATGACGAAAGATTGTAGAAAAATATCTCGCAACAAAATAAATTTGTTTTTATTATTTTTCAGAAAAAAAAGTCTAAATAAAAATGTACTGGAAAATTATTAAAAATTGTTTATTTTCCTTTTTTTTTTGTTTACATTATATTGTTTTAAATTCGTTATATATCCTAGAAACGCTAACAATTGATTAATGTAGGAGATACAAAAAATATTTCAATATTTCCATTAAAATACAATAAAATAATAAACAATGTCTGGGAAAAAATTGAACCTTATTTCCAATCAATATGTGTAAGGAATCTGAAACAATTTTTTCTGAAACACTCTGTAACGTTTGTTTACCCCTTTAAATGACCGATTATTGCTTATGATATATAAAAAAAAAAAATTGTCAAATACGTGTTGGACACGCATTGTTACAGCTCCGCAGTAGTTAGGATTTTTTACAATTTTTTGGATAAAATATAAAAGTATATTTTTTCGGTTTATCTTAAAAATAGTAAGTATATTCGAGTAATTTTACTATGCCCCCAGAATATCTTCTTTACGATAGTTGAATATAGTCCAACGAACAAACACTTAGGTATATATTGCAACAAACGAAAATTTTATTCTTTTCCCTTAATGATTTAGACTTGATTTTTTATGGATTGTTTCGCAGTATCAAAACACGTTACACATCAAAATTTCATTTACTGGGGACAACTTTCTCACTTCATTTTTCTTTAACTGTCTGCCGAAAATTTAGCTGCTTATATCTCCGAATGTAACCAGCACAACCACAATAATTTTAATTGAATCTTCTTTACTCAAGTTTCAGTTAGCATCTATATATTTTTTTCTATTTGTTTAAGTCCACAGTTGAAAGGTTACGGAAGAGAGAATAGAAAAGCCTCATACCTATTGAAATTCAGTATTTCAACTTTAGGGTCTTTTCTAACAATATCTCACACGATACGATACATTAAAAAAATGTAATCTCCACTTTCTATTACGGAAGACAAATAATTTTAATTTTTTCTTCGGAACTCTAAAAAACTAGAAATAATTTCATAAGAAATTAAAACAGTTTGTTTAATTGTATTTAATCAATTACTACAACTTAACGGTATTTTTTTATTTATTTAAAAATATTAACTTTGAAATTTTCTTGTCGAATGTCATAATTTCCTGCCCGGAAATGCTTTCGGTAATGCTTCGATAAATTATTTAATTAAATTTATTTTTTATTTCTGTAATATTGGTCGTTTTTTTCCATCGACTATAGTATGTACAGTAGTATAATCCAGGATATAAAATACATTGAAATACCTCATCAAAAAAACTGGGAAAAAATTCACTATAATATCTTACAACAAAAAGTTTTATAATGGCACGCCGCACACTGAAATCTCTGAGAAAATTCGCTAGTATTATTATTACGTAATACACATTATAAATAAGAATAAAGTATACGCGGTGTTCACCGAACATTTTATCAGTATGAAACTAATGATTTTTCAAAAAGTTTTGCAAATAAAAATTGATGGTTTTGAAAAAGAATATGCGTCAGCGTTTATTTTTCTACTACAAGAAATATTTTATATAATCAATTAATTTTAAATCTTAAATTTTATTCCCAGCTGAGTGGAATAATTTCATTCAAAGACTTAGTAACTTGCTGATAAAAAGTCCAAAAATTTATATCGGATAAAGTTCCAATAACTATGTTGAAACTCCGAGAAAGTTTACGTTGTTTACTTTACTATTCCACTTTACAAACAATATAATACACTACTTATAAGCCATTGTTACACAACTAACAGTACTTCTTTTTTAAATAATTCATAATTTTCAATTGTATTTCTTTTTTGTTACAGTTATTCCCACCAACATTCCATCCAGTACGCAACAAATTATTTTAAATTAATAATATTTAATATAAATAATAGAAATTCTATATTTAATTTGAATCAATGAACGATGACAGATCACGCAACACGCATGGATATGTGAAAAGCGCGGGATATACAAATATTTATGACGCCATATAATAAATAATAATTAGTGTTAATTTTGTGAAATTAAGTACAAATTACGATTTTAAAAAATGATGTGTTATTACACGGATAAAAACATCACTGTGTTACTATTTAAATTGTGTTTAAAATATTTAATAACATAAAAAAAAATCAACGAATTTTTTTAATGTAGAAATTTGGGATAAAATCAAATTTATTTCCATGTATCCATTGTTATTATATCAATATGTCAACAGAGACATTAATATTAAAAATACTTCTGTTGTTTTCAGTGTTTTTATTTAGTGGTGAGTATATTTTTCTCTCTCTAAACAATTAAAACTCCAATTTGATTATTTCATTTTATAACGGTTTTTTTTTAATATTTACTATTCTCTTCTATTTTGACAAAGAATAATAAATCTGTTTGTTTAATTATTTTTTTATGCAAAAATATTTTTATAAATGTTGATGAATTACTAATTGCAAGTTATATTCTTATTTAATTTATGTGTATTATTGGCAAATACATTTTTATAACAAGAATATCCGGTTTTCGAGAGATCAAAGCGGAAGTATTTCAATACTTTTGATTATGAAAGAGTTCCATATTTATACAATAATTTATATTGATAAGAAGATATAGGTATACTGAGGTATACGATGGGTATACGTATACCGTAAAAAATTACTTTTTTATTACTCATGTGGGAGAAGTACTAACTTGACGCACACATTTCTGTACGCAAAATAGCTGTTTGCCCACTGTACTCTTCCCACATACTTTTTTGCGTGCACTTTTCGCACGCAAATTGACAATAAAACACGCAAGGCCGCCTCTTGATTTTTCATTTAATAAAGATTTCATAATTATTTATATAGAAACCACGAACAAAGTAATTTAAACAATACTTAATTCAGAAAAAAAAAAACGAACACTCAAAAATATTATTTTAAAAATTAATAAAAATGTCAACAATAGTAATAATAATAGAAAAAAGTATGTGAAATTCGTAATAAAAAATAGTATGTACAACTCGTGCGGGATTGTCGATTGTCCACGAAAGCGAAGTTGAGCGCACGAACGTAGTGAGTACGCTCATTTGCTTGAGTGGACAATCGACAATCGACAAACTCGTGCGGGATTGTCGATTGTCCACTCAAGCGAATGAGCGCACTCGCTACGTTCGTGCGCTCAACTTCGCTTTCGTGGGCAATCGACAATTTCCCGCACTTATTGCACAATATATTATTCTGTTTAATAAATGTATGATTTTATTTAATCCACAATTAAATAGAATAATTAAAAAAGCAAAAGTATAAATGTATTTGTCATAGGATAGGGTTAAGAGGTCAAAATTTTTACTAACAGGTCATTGATCAAACTTGGAGTATCTCTAAGATTGATCAATGATCTGTTAGTAAAAATTTTGACCTTTTAATCCTATGACAAATACATTTATACTTTTGCTTTTTTAATTATTCTATTTAATTGTGGATTAAATAAAATCATAATTTATTTTATATGTAACATAACCTCAAATGTTAATAAATTAAAATTATTTCATATCAAACATCTGTAGTTATTATTTATAATTTTAATAATTTTCAATAAAAAATAATCCTAATTTAAATAATCAAAACAATTTTTTATAGAAATTAGACTTTCTATTTTTGTCGACTACTAACTGTGCGCAAAATATACATTTGCGCACTTCTCATGGAGGCAAATTTAATTTTTTTTTATTAATTTGTGCAATTTTTAAACAATATGCAAATAAACTTTCAATATTTTAAATGTAGCGTAATTATATTCAATATTTGAAATAAAATCAGATCAAACATAAATATAATTCTAAGAGTAAACTATTATTATCCGTATTGACGATTTGCTTGGAAATATTTTTAAAGTAAAATCGATAGAATGTCTATAGTTGTTCAACCACTAACCTACTAACTGACTCCTGGACAAGTTAATCGTCGTCTTCGTCTGTTCATCGCCGTCTACTTCGTCTTCTATACATAAACTGTATATATTTCATTCTAGTATTTCAACAATGTAATACATTTTTTAGTCGAATTTTCTCCGAAAAATTAGACTTATACAGTCTATACGATAAGAGCTGCGAGAGGCGAGACCAGGCGCGCTATCCGTTTTCGGACCCGTAGAACACGATTATGTAAAAAAAAAAGATGTCTGATATATATATATATATATATATATATTTTCCCGCAACCTTTTAATATGTGTAGGGCCCCCCTATGGAAGTTAAGAGATGAAATTTGGTAAGTGGGGCTTATTCCGATGCACAACAATACTATCAAAGTGGGGTCAAATTTTGGGCAAGTTTTTTTTCGGACCCGACCTTCAAGGGGGTGGTGGGGGGCGGAAAAGCAATAAAACTTTTCCAAATCGGTTTTAAATAATGTTTCGGTCAATTATCTACAACATATCCAAAATTCAGCTTCCTAGGATGATATGGTGGGAGTAGAGGGGGGAAAAACGATTTTCGCTGGATCTAACAGGCCCCCAGCCCCCCAGAATTAACGTAGAGGGTTGAAATTTGGTGTGTTGATAAAGTTCATACCTAGGTTGTGCTTTTTGGAGGTTTTAATATTTTACCCCCACCCCCCTCATTTTTAAGCTACAATTTCATGCATTTTCGACGTTTTCGAAGTTTGTACCACTCGCACAGGTCACCCGAATAAACCTAGAGGGCTGAAATTTTGTATTCGGATTGAGTTAGTATCAAGGGGGTGCCTTTTGGGGGTCTCGACTTTTAACCCCTACCCCCACCATTTTTATACCCAAAAGAACATGATTTTTCTTGTTTTTTAACAGTTTCGTTCGGGTCAAAATCTCCCCAAATAAACCTAGAGGGCTGAAATTTGGTGTACAGGTTAAGCTAATAGCCAGACACTGTTTTTTGGAGGTTTCAACTTTTAACCCTTACCCCCACGATTTTTACGCCAATATTTCCTTAATTTTTTTGCTTGTTTTCTAACACGTCTAGAGACTCCATAAGGAAACCTAGAGGGCTGAAATTTTGTACGTGTATTCAGTTAGTATCCAGCTAGTACCTTGTAGGGAGTCCACATCACTTTTCCCCCCACTTCTCCCATTTTTACATCGGAATTGAATGCTATTGTTAAATGTGTTTTAAAAGCATTATGTTTATTCTAAATACAAGTAGGCGAATAGTAATTTTAAAAAATTTAAAAAAAAGTGAACTTACTTTTATGACAAATGAAATACGTACATATTAAGTAATTTAAAAATGTTATTAAAGTCACTGTTTATTTATAAATTAGGAATTTTGAATTTTTAGTATTTATAAAATAGAAATTTTGGATTTTTTTGGAAAGAAAAAAATATCTTTATAAATGCCTTCCAGTTTACTATTTAAGGTCCTTTTTTAATATTTAAAACTAAAACATAAAGGCAATTAGCGGATAAACATGGGCAGGAATGTCCTCGTACGAATTGTGTTGGCTTTTTTTCTGCTACCTGTTTTCGGCACAAAATTGAAATTTACTCAGATACAGCCCTTAAATACTTAAAACCTTTTTTTAAAGCCTCGATCAGCCGAACACTCATCACCAGTTTTGAAACCAACAAAATGACAATTCGGTTGTAGACTTTCAATCACATTTCGCTTGTAGACATTCAATACCGAAGATGAAGGGGAAAATTCGACTACCGTGATGGGGCCCCGCTGCTCACGGCGTTTTTATAAATATACAGTATGTTTAACACGTTCAATGCTAAATGCAAACTGGACGTCAATGTCATACTTACAGTACCGTCGAAATATTAGGAAGATATACGTACTATATCAACCGACTCATAACATTGTTGCAATATACGAATATACCAGACATAGGCATTCTATATACCGCGATTATACACGGGCTCGTGTATAGCCGCACTGAACGTGTTAACTAATATGGCGTCATGACGTAAAATCGATAAAGTAGAACTTCAACTTACAATTAGTAATTATTTAAAATTGAATTCGAAGTATCAAATAAATGATTTGAATTTTATAGCAAGCAATAAAAAGTAAATCTATTACAAATTAATCAAGTAATAAAGAACTAATTAGAATTGATTGCAAATAGAAAATGAGAATTATTTAAATTAAATTAGAACGTAGATGCCATCTATTGTCTGTACGTGTAATTAATTATTTCTTTACAACTCCGAATTGTATAACAATAAGAAAAAGTATTAATTCTATACTACGTCTAACAATAGACGACAATCTTTTATTAAAGTAAAGTGAAATAATGAAATAAAAAAAAAACCAATTCTATTTACTTCACTTAATTTATGGTTTGTTTATTTGTCATAAATTTTATTGAACATACGTAAAATGGGGGAAACCCCGAGTATTTTCAATCTTGATAATGAAAACAAACGTATACGTTTGGGTGCTATAAAATTTTACTCAAATTGTTCTGATCTAAATCTAGTAAATGCATCGATTTGGGCAACACCGGAACAAGAAGCACTAGATGAAAAACATGATGCGGAAATTCTGCAAGCCGTCATCAATTCGATGGAAAAATGGGAACGACGGCGTCGAATGCATCAACGGTAAGTACACACCTTGAAATTTCCACGCTAACTCGACGAAATAATCTGCATTTTTCTTTCTTAAAGTCATAAACGTGCTGAAGCCAACGTATGCTATGGTGAATTGGGTTGTTTTGATACAACGGGTCCATTTAGTTACCTTGATATGACGCCAAGTCCACCGCAAGAGATTCGAACGAAATTTTTAATGTATCCAGGAAAACGAGCGGGTCGTTCAATCAATCTACTGGATGTCCCATTTGAAAATATGACAATGGCTTGGGATTGGGCCAAAAAGGGTGGCTTTAATAATTCACTTCCAACCAAGGTGATTGTACATGGATTTGGTAGCTCTTGTACGAGTGTTTGGGTGTATGAAATGCGAAGTGCACTTATGGCTGTGGTAATTTTTTTGAGGAAACTTCAAAAAATATTTTATGATGATCTTCATATTTTTGTTTTTAGGAAGAATGCAATATTATTTGTGTGGATTGGGAAAATGGCGCCTTAATTCCAAATTATGTTCGTGCTGCGGCAAATACTCGACTAGTTGGGGCCCAACTGGCACGTCTATTGCGCGGATTAAATGAGCATGTTGGTCTTTCAACGCATAATATGCACTTGATTGGGTTCAGTTTAGGAGCACATGTGGCTGGTTTTGCTGGTCATGAACTGGGAGGGAATATCAGTAGGATAACAGGATTGGATCCAGCAGGTCCACTTTTTGAAGCTCAAGATCCACGTGTAAGGCTCGATTCCTCTGACGCTTTGTTTGTTGATGTCATACATAGTAATGGGGAGAATTTAATATTGGGTGGCCTTGGTTCTTGGCAAGCTATGGGTCATGTTGACTTTTATCCAAATGGAGGACGGATGCAAAAAGGGTGTTCGCATTTATTTGTTGGAGCAGTGAGTGATATTATTTGGTGTAAGTCTGCGATTCTCTTTATCAATAAAAGACCTTTTCACAAAATTTTATAATTTCTAGCTTCTGCCGTTGAAGGTCGGTCTTTATGTAACCATCGCCGAGCTTATAAATTTTTCACCGATTCTGTATCACCCAGATGCCATTTTCCGGCGTTTCCGTGTGACACGTATGAAAACTTCCTTGCTGGAAAATGTTTTCCGTGCACTTCAGATAGGTAGAGTACCTTGAATTTCTTGCTGCATTATTAAAGCTAAACGTATTTTTTGTTACGTATTTGGCAGAAAATGTGGCAATATGGGTTATTATGCTGATCGCTCCACAGGTCGAGGTCAATTGTACCTTATAACTCGAGACGAAGAACCATTCTGTGGTATGTATGTTAAAAATAGTTTCGAATTTTTTGAGAAAAATGTGTTTTATTCATTTCAGCACATCAGTATCAAGTTAAAATCGAAAGTTCCCGAAGTCAAGCTCCAGTTGTGAGTTACGGTAAAATTCTTATCACGATAGTTGGTGAATCCGATCTAAACGAGACTTTTGCTATGACTAAGTAAGTAAAATATGCATCCGAGAGCGCACATCATTTCAGTATTCTTAACCTCGGAATTATTATTTCAGCAAAGATGACACTGAATTAGTCATTGGTGGTTCACTATCAAAAATTCTTGTTCCACATCCAGTACTGGGCGAGCCAAATAAAGTACAAATCCTTTATGTTGCCTACAGTGGCTGGTTGTCCTCTGGTTTGGCACGATGGAAAATTGATAAAGTGTCCTTCACTGACAGCTTCGGAAAAGTCTTATCCATTTGCAAAAAAGGATTAGATCTACAAAGTGGAATTCCAGTTACGTTACCTCTATATCCTGAAGACTGTACTTTAGCCAAAGTTAATAATTCAGAGGTAGCGAAATGAAATATACCGCTAGTAATAAAAATCCTAATAAATTTTTATTTCTAGAAGTCTGTGAGCAAAAATACGACATCAAACGAAACAACCAAAGAGGAATTTCATGGCAACGACACTTATAACGAATTTGGTTTCTATATAGCTGGCTCCCAATCTAATAAATTTGTACCGACAGCTGTCGTCAAAATCGGTAGTGAAGCATTAACTGAACGATCTGAACCAAAAAACCGAAAAGACGATAACGAAATTTCCACGTCACACACTTCGTCATTCAGTCTACCTTGGAAACCAGTGGAAGAATTCTCCGATGGCAACTCATTAGATGACAATGCCGAAGATAAAGAATCTAGTCGTGCACTAAACACACGAGCCGTGAAACTGATAACCAGAAATAGTACATGTGAGCCTAAACGAAGAATGCCCAAATTAAAACGGGTTTTGGTCATTTGTAAACGCTTGAAAGGATGTCAGTAACATACTAATACCTATACTAATTTATTTTTACAATTTGTAAATAAAAATATCCCAATATTAAATTCACAATGAACGCATGATCTTCAATACCTTAAAGTTATTAAAAAAAAAAATGACTAACAATGCACTAAATTAAAAGCACTAATCATCTGAATGCCAAAGAATTACACCCCATACATCAATGTAAAGCTTTCATCCACTAAACGATACATTTGTAAAAGATTTTTTTTGTGTCCGAGGGTTATAACTTTGTTTTTCTGTTTTAGATGGAGAAATCACAACCATTGAAAAAGAAGTAGTCGAACCGGTACTGAAACCTAACCAACAATTAAACAAATTGGCAAGATCCCACGATGTCACCGAAAATAATAAACAACCAGAAATATCAGAACCTATTCTAGCCTCCACTGTTTCTCACCCAACAACCATCAAAAACAAACAAGAAAGTTCCATCTCCACCTTCCCGTCCGTTTCAACTAGTGACTGGATCCCAACAGTTGCATTAAAATCACCGAAACGTGCTTCGATAAACCCATGGAATCGTGCCAAAGAAACTGAAAACGTATCACCCGAAACTGTTCAGAAAAAAATCGAACGTCGAATCAGTTCGGCCAAATTGAATAATAAATCAAAAACCGATCAAATGTATCGAATAAGTCGAAATCGCTACGAAAACGATGATTCATTTAACTTTTCATTTGAAGAGATCAACGACCCGAAAAATCGTAACAGTAACATAGTTTCCATAACCGTGCAATTGCTACCTCAACGATTAGCCAATATGTTGGAACAAGCTGAACGTTACGCGAGAATGACCCTGTTACCCTTGATTAGTGCGCACACCCCAAAAATCCTATCCGATTTCGTTAATACATTCACCGATAATAATACACCAAAATATTTACCATTATCGTTCGAAGAAATTGACACACCAGAACCAACTGTTAATCAAACATTTTCACCGATTACATCAGAAACATTCAACTTGATCGAACAAAACATTTCTAATTCACTTATAAACCAAACAATTCCCAAGAGTATCGATTCGGTAAAAAGTAAAATTATTTCCGTATTAAATAACACACGTTCTCAAAAACAAATGGACACCCCACGAATGACAACGGATAAAGTTTTTATCGTTTACGCTCAAAAATTTAACGTATCCACAGAGCCATCTAGTAGCACATTGGCAAATGTAAATATAATACCCGTTTCAAATATAACAACTACGACGACATCTACCACCACAACCTCAACACCAACTACAACTGTATCAACTGAACCGATAAAAAACAATTCGTTAATTGCAAAGTTAAATATTGGTGAAGTTATCATACCCGAATTAACAACCCAAAATTCGTTAAAACTCGAAACAACAACGAAAAATATCCTTCTAAATGAAATTACAACAAAAAATTCTTTACAAAATGAAATTACAACAAGAAATTCATTAAAAAAAAATAAACTTTACGTACATCTACCGGTGTACAATGAAACTAAATCTAGTGAAAACGATACGACTAGTGCAACAATGAAATACATTCCATTAAATTTTGAAACATTACCAAAAAAATACAAGTTTAAAAACTTGAAATTTGTGATTTTGTTTTAAAAATATTTATTTTTGTATATGTATCAAAACTATAGATAATTTTTAAAATTTTTACTAATATTTTTATTGAGAAAGAGTACTAATTTATTTTTAGTGTAGATTATTTTTTTTACAATAAACGTTTTTTTATATAAAATAAATTTTACTTGTATAGAGTTTTTCCCATTTAATCATCACTTACATATATCGCACATTGAGAATAAAACTGTTACAACTGCAAATTTTTCGTTTTTGAGATTTTTACATCATTGGATTCAGCTACATTTAAGCTATCGATTGGTGAAATTTTCATCCTAAAATTCTAGAAAATAAAAAAGTTATAGTCCATAAACTTTTTTTAAACTTTAACAACCTAAGAATAAATGGTTTAAGAAATTTTTGTTGCATGTGCAGTTGTAACAATGAGAAAACAAAAAATTAACTTTTTATTTAGATTAAAAAAGGTATCTGTATGTGATTTCTTTTTATAAGTGCCTACATGTTAGTTAGAGTGGATTGTAGGTACGTACAGAACTACACGCATTTCCGTATTCCTTCTTCTGTTATCATTTTACAATGTAAGTGAATAATGATGTTCACAATTTTAGACATATTTAATGTTTACTGAGTTTAGACGTTTAGACGAATCCTTTCGTAGCATTATTGTTATTAAAATATATTTATAATTTATTTTAATTTCAAAATATGGACGCTGATAAAGAAAAAATTAATTTAACAGCTCTTTCTGAATTTAATCGTATAATTTAAACAATTTAAAACCATATAATTTAAACAATTTAAATAATTTTATTCATTTAAATTTAAATAATGGACAGTTTTTGTCTTCTGCTTAACTATTACTGTTAATTCGGATATATATTTTAATTTGGACGAAACTTTCCCAAATAATACTAATGGAAATTTAACAACACCTGTTTCGGAAGGAAAGAAACGAAAGCGAAATCGCGATTTGCGGGCGACAAATATACAAAAAGGTTTAATTAATACAGGGTCAGAACGTTATTCACTGAAAACTTAAAAATTTTTCCAGTAAAAACAAAAATTAAATCAGGATATTGCGTACAAGATAAAATGTAAACTAAAAAAGTAAACTAAAAGCTTGATCGAAATATTTGTATAATAAAAACAGACAAACGTGGGAAAAACTTCAATCGGCAAAATATTGACATAAAAGAAATTTAAGAAACCATATAAGTAAATTAAAATCCAAAAACAAAATTAAATTGTAGCAGCATATCCTAATAGCTACATACTCCTAATAGTTATAATAGAAGAAAAGAAGAATAAATAACATAACATTTTCAGTTAAATGTGTTTAATTACTTTTACTACTAAATGTCTAACAAATTATTATAAATTGATTGTATAATGGTTTAATTTATGCTCTATTAGACCCAATTCTTTGGTCGGCAATAGAATGTTTTCGAAAAAATTAGTTTTCATACTTTTCGAAAACGTAAACTTTTGATCGTAAATATCTCATAAACGGTGCATCGTAGCTCAAAAATAACGATTTTTTTGAAGGCTTAAACGAAGCAACTTGTGGGTATTCGGAACATACTGGGACTATCAAGACTTACTTTTCGTTACCGAAAATTATCGATACCGAGTTACTCATCATAAACTGATTATAATTGATTGATTCAGACTCATTAGTCAAACTGGTTTTGTCACCAATAAAAATATTTTCCAAAAAATTAGTTTTCAATACTTTTCGAAAACGTAAACTTTTGATCGTAAATATCTCGTAAATGGTGCATCGTAGCTCAAAAATAACGAAATTTTTGAAGGCTTAAGCGAAGCAAGTTGTGGGTATTCCGAACATATTGGGACTATCAAAACTTACTTTTCGTTATCGAAAATTATCGATACCGAGTTACTCATCATAAACTGATTATAATTAATTGATTCAGACTGATTAGTCAAATTGCTTTTGTCACCAATAAAATATTTTCAAAAAAAATTAGTTTTCAATACTTTTCGAAAACGTAAACCTTTGGTCGTAAATATCTCGTAAACGGTACATCGTAGCTCAAAAATAATGCAATGAAAGCTTAAGCGAAGCAAGTTGTGGGTATTCCTAATATATTGGGACTGTCAAAACCTATTTTTCGTTATCGAAAATTATCGATATCGAAAAAAACAATATTTTTAAAATTTTAGCGTGTAAATTTCTACATTTTCGTTATCATTTGTATTATAAAATTCTCTACAATTTTTGGTAGCTTTTATTTCCAGTATTATTTTTTATAATGACAGATTTAATTTACGCGATTTTTTATCCGAATAAATTGAATCCCCATGAAACGAATATTCACGTAAATTGAGGGACCGGTGTCGCGGGCTTTAATTAAAAACGCATTTGTAAAATAGTACAGCTAATTGTAAGTAATCGTTTTTACTCAGGTTTCGAGAATTTTCCCAGGAAAATACTCAATAATTACCCAAATGGGAATATTCCCGGGAAAATTCCCATTGGGAATTTTGCCGTTGCTCATCTCTATCTGTAATACAGTTATGGAATGTGTTACCTTGGGAATTTTCCCGGGAAAATACTCAATAATTACCCAAATGGGAATATTCCCGGGAAAATTTATCTGTAATACAGTTATGGAATGTGTTACCTAAAACAATTGCCATTATAGAATTATATAAAGCGAAATTTTCAAAATTTCTGAAAAGTATTATTTGCAGATACAACTTTGCGTCACCAACAAAAAGTAATATTTTGTGAAATAATTAAGAAAAAATGTATTATTTGCAGATATAACATTGTAATCCTAAACAGAATGCAACTTTTTGTAAAATAACTAAAAAATTTTTGGTTGCAACTGCAATGAAAATTTAAACTATGAATTTTCTCGACAAAATTTTTATCACAACAGTTAAAACTAACTGTTAGAATGAACCTGACAAAGTTTCAAAGTTCTAAGATGATTTGGAAAAAAGTTATTAGGTTTTAAATTTCTTCAAAATCTTATTTCTTTAATATCTTAAAATTAGTGATTTTGCAGTTGTAACAGTTTTATTCTCAAGGGGCGATATATCCCCCTCCGTTTATTAATAATTAAGAACTGAGTCACAAAATTAATCAACTTCTTTCTTAAAAAAAGTTCTCAAAATTGTGAAATAAATTCGAAATTCAAAGTCAACCTGTTAATATTTACTAATTATTATTATGTAATCCACCCCAACAATGTCAACCACAGATATAATTGTTAACCATGACAACAATAGAAAAACGGTGATGGCAGCTTTAACTCATTATATCCTGTACCAAAATTTTACCTAAAGATCAAGAACAGTCAATTTCTAAAAATAAGTCTTGGTGTATATAAAACTGAAATAATTTTATCAGAAACAAAGTGAATACAGTTATACATAAAATGAAATAAAAAGGTTTACATAAAGAAAGGAAACAGAAAGTTATGTTATTTAAAAAGAACAACTTTCCTTCCCCTAATACTATATCGTCGGGGATAGTGCAAATACGCGTAACTAGCATTGGTTAATTCCGCGTATCTGATAAATGTAGCCAATTGAAAAATTCGCAGGCAGTGAACGCAGGAACCTGATTAGCAGCTACCTCTTTGATAGATACTTTGTTCGACTAACGGAGAGCAAGAAATCGCCCAATAGCAATACCGCAGATCCACTGCCGGCAAGTGGCGATCCCGCGTATGTGGTCATGTCTAATATAGATACGCACTCTTTACCTATGGTATATACGCGGATTTGCACTATACCCGACGATATCATTCTTATTTAGGAAATAAATAGAAATTCATAATATTCCGGAAAATCCAATACACGAAACTTTTTCAAAATATTTCACAATATTTTTTCCATAGTTTGTATTAACTAATTCAAAAAAAAAAAAAAAAAAAAAATTATTAATTTTGTAAACGGTACAGATCTTTTTTAAATACCTATAAAAGTTCAACTAAAAGTTTCTTAATGGTAATTTTTATATAGTAGAAGAGAAAAGGGTTTAAAGAAAGTTATCACATTGTCATTTTATGTTTTCAAATAATCTCAATAAAAGAAACTGCCTTTAAATATGACTTCCTCACGTTATTACGCGTAATATAAATATTGTTATCATTAATATCCGACCGTTGAATAAATAGAGAGAGTGCAGGTATATATACAATGTAGATACGTGAAAATGAAGCCAAAAATTTGACTTATTAAGTGTTGACGAATATGGCGGTTAAACAAGACTTAATTAAAAATTTTTTCTATATCTGCTAATGTTATATTTATTGTTATAAACACTAAAGGGGCCGTTCACAAAACGCGTGACGCAAAATATAAGATATTTTAATGCCCTCCCCCCCTATTGTGATATTTCGCGCAAAATATGAGGTATTTTAATGCCTTCCCCCCTATTGTGGTACTAGATTGTACCCCCTAAATATCATGTGATTATTTATTACCCACCTCCCTATTTTTTTTTAAATTTCTCTTATTACAGATTAATTCAATTAAGACAACATTCTCAGTTGAATAGCATTAAGGACATTCGTGCGTCAAACCTAATAGTAGATAAAAATTTTAATTTTAGAGAATTGACAAGTTCAATTACACAGTTATCTTCCTTCAGATTTTAAGGCCTTCATAGATCATTTCTTAACGTAATTGACAATTAAAAATCAAATTTTTAACACAGAGCTATTAGGAAAAAATATTCTAAATAGCATTTTTTCATTTTAAAAATTATAGTAAGTATATTATAAGAGTAGATACCATAATAAAAAAATGTTTAAAAATATTCTTTGAAATATGCAATTTATATAATTGCCCAAAAAAAAAAATCGCGTTGACGAACGTTAAAATGAAATATTAATTATTGAAATTAATATTCGGGTAGATTTTGATGTGTAAACGTACATAATATATATATAAGGTCAAATCAGACTACTAAATTTCAATCAACAACTGTGTATGCATTGATGTCATAGATCAGTATATAGGTGGTATGTATAGCAATCACCCATATATACGACACGATATGACACATGAACAAGTACAAGCTCTGTATGCATAACATACAGGTATAGTGTTTTGTGGTAGCTACATGACATTATTCTGTAGTGTTTTGTGGACGCGCTCGAACGTCTTTAAGGTTAAGGTTACACGAGCGCTTTTTAACGCCTAGTTTTGAGCGTTAAATAACGCTAGAAACATAGGCAACATTGATATGAATCTAAGTGGCTACACGTAGCGGAAATTATTGCTCAGTTTGGAAAGACACACGCGTTTTCAAGGTCATAACGCCAAAAGATGGATCTGGGCGGTGCACGCCTATGAAGCGATAAAAAAACGCGTGTGACGCATCTGGCTGGCTACACGGGCGACAAATAACGCTAGTAACGCCAACGTCATATCCGCCATATTATACCCCATAATTATGTATTGAGAGATACAAATTGATGATTCAGTTTCATTCTGTTTTCATACTTCGAATTTATAACACAATAAATATTTGTCGACAATGAACTAATTCTTATTAATTCTTAAAGTTCAAAAACACTAATGGCGTTATTTATCGCTTGTGTACCCGCGGATGAGCGTTAAAAAAATTAGGCGTTAAAAAACGCTCGCGTAGCCGGGGATTAGCGTTAAAAAATGTCGTGTTAATTTTCGGTCGAAAATAGGCGTTAAAAAACGCTCGTGTAGCCTTAGCTTGATGGCATTAATACACCGTCTGTATTTTCAAGAATTATCTCTACAAGTCAATGTCATGTGACGCCAACTCTCACCCCGCGCCTTACTGTCGTGAAAATTCGCGATATTTTTGACAACCCCCCCTTCGCTAATAGTATCAAGCGTTTTGTGAACGGCCTCATTAGAATATTATTTATTAACTCTTAACGTGCCGGACTATCGGATGAACTAAAAGACAAGCGTATGAATGTTAAAAAAGGAGAGGCAATTGTTTACATACAGATTTCCTTTAATATTTTTAGTTTTGAAATTTTCTTATTCGGATTCCCTTCTCTCATATTGATATAACAAAAATAAACATTAAATTTTTTTTTAAATACATATTTTTACTATAAAGTCAGTATTAAACTAGCAGTTTAAAATTTCAATTTTCTTGAAAAATTAAGTAGAATAATTATTAACACGTTAGTTGTCGTGCATGCTGTAAAGCGTAAAGTGAAACTTGACCAATTGCCACACAACGCTGTACCGCGTCAATAATTCCATATAAAATGTATTAACTAGTTGTTAAAATAATGTACGAACTGTACATTTCGTTATCATAAGTTTGATCCTCAACATGTTAATCAGATTTTAGTTATCAATTATCATGTATATTACAATTTGATGGTACCATCACAAATTTTTAAATTTCAGTTTTTGTTATTGTGTATACACCTACCATAAAGTAATTCATTTATAAATTTAAATAATTAATAAATTGTTATCATATAATACTGACTTTATTAAAGCAGGTAAGGTTTTGTTTTTAGCGAATTTCGAAAACTCGAAATTCAGCTATTACAGTAGGTGTCATGACGCAATCTGAGTCCGGGACTATGGCAGAAATCTGTTTTGAGGTCCCTAGAATACGAAAATGATATTCACTAAAATTTATATATATATATATATATATATATATATGTGTCGCCACGATAACTCTCGAACGAAACGTCTAATGCTTATGAAATTTTGTGTGCGGACTGGATTCTGAATTCGCTCGGCTAAGTTCGTTAGCCAGACACGTCGGATGCCCAGAAGTAGGTTTTCTGGCCATTTTTTATCATTCGATCCTATCATAAGGCAGTTCAATTTTTACATCGTTGAAAAGGAAAAAAAAAATTATGAAGAAAATATTCTTATAATTTTCTTTCTATTTTAAGTATTTTTCGAGAAAATGTAAATTTTCACTTTTATTCTTTCTTTGTTAGTCTAATAAGTAATTTATATTTATATCTCAGTTCTTTATTAAGTATAAAAATATTTCACTTTTTTATTAAAGAATTTTGTGAGAACAAGTGAAAACTATTCACATATATTTGATATAACACACATACATGTATAGAGTTTTGTTTCTCATTTATTGCATTATAATTAGCATGGTTCTATCCCATGTTAAAAAATGTAAATTAAACAGATTTTCTAAGCTAATGTAATGAAGAATTTTTTTTTTTTTATTGAATTTTTAAGTAAACAAGAAATTGAAGATTATGTTATGATATAATATTATTAAATATATGAAACAAAACAAAGTATGTATAATGTACATATGTATGCACGGAAAAATATTTTGAATCGATTTTGAAAATTTTTTCACTAATAATTAATAATGTTAAAGAATTAAACCATTTCAAATGTATTTAAGGTATTTTATGTGAGGTCAAGGTTTTCGGGACCTAAAACGGCCAGAAATTAATTAACCAATCGATTTTAAAAATTTTTTCACAGTTAGTAAGTTAAAGTATTTGAATTAATTAATTAAATGATGTCCGCAAGAAGCGTACGGACTGCCATAGATTATATGAGATCCTTAGAACCCTTTTCTTACTGTTAGAGTACTAGACTTGTATGAGTTTCGCCAGGATTTACTGATCCCATAATTGTAAAAAATAAACTAAACGACCAATTTTAAAAATTTCTTCACTGTTACAGAGCTAAACTATTTTAGATAGATTTAGAATACATTATGTAAGGTCCGCCAGGGTCCACAGGACCCAAAAGTGTCAAAAATAAACTAACTGACCGATTTTGAAAATTTTTTCACTGTTACAGAGCTAAACTATTTTAGATAAATATCGATTACGTTATGTAAGGTCCGCCTCGGTCCATAGGACCCAAAAGTGTCAAAAATAAACTGCCTGATCGATTTTGAAAATTTTTTCACTGTTACAGAGCTAAACTGTTTTAGATAAATATAGATTCCGTTATGTAAGGTCTGCCAAGGTCCATAGGATCCAGAAGTGTCAAAAATAAACTAACTGACCGATTTTGAAAATTTTTTCACTGTTACAGAGCTAAACTATTTTAGATAAATATAAATTACGTTATGTAAGGTCCACCAAGGTCCATAGAACCCAAAAGTGTCAAAAATAAACTAACTGACCGATTTTGAAAATTTTTTCACTGTCACAGAGCTAAACTATTTTAGCTAATATAGATTACGTTATATAAGGTCTGCCAGGGTCCATGGGATCCAAAAGTGTCAAAAATAAACTAACCGACCGATTTTGAAAATTTTTTCACTGTTACAGAGCTAAACTATTTTAGATAAATATAGATTACGTTATGTAAGGTCTGCCAAGGTCCATGGATCCAAAAGTGTCAAAAATAAACTAACCGACCGATTTTGAAAATTTTTTCACTGTTGGGGAACTAACTATTTTAGATAGACATACATTACGTTATTTAGGGTCCGCCAGGGTCCATGGGACCCAAAAGTGGTAAAAATAAACTAACCGACCGATTTTGAAAATTTTTTCACTCTTACAGAGCTAAACTATTTTAGATAAATATAGATTACGTTATGTAAAGTCTGCCAGGGTCCATCGGATCCAAAAGCGTCAAAAATAAACTAGCCGACCGATTTTTAAAATTTTTTCACTGTTGGGGAGCTAAGCTATTTTAGATACATATAGATTACGTTATGTAAGGTCTGAAATGTCAGTAGGACCTAAAAGTGTCAAAAATAAAATAACTGACCGATTTTGAAACCCTTTTACTATTACCAAGGTAAACTATTTTAGATAGGTACAGGTTGTGTTATCTGAGATCCACAACTGTCCTGCGGATGCAAATGCGGCGTAGAATGCTACACAACGGGTTTTGAATATATATATATATATATATATATATATATATATATATATATATATATATATATATATATATATTACATAAAGTCCGCCTAGAATATACGGTCGAGCTGATTTTTTAATGAGGTCCACCGGGATCTTGCAGATCCGAAAACGCCAGTAATAAGCTATCGAACCGATGCTAAAAAATTTCTCACTGCTAGAGAATTAAATTATTTTAGATGGATACAACTATGCTGCACAAAATTCGTTCGGGTTCTTGGGTCCCCAAAACTACCAAAACTAATTACCCAGCTGATTTTAAAAATTCTTTTACTCTTAGAAAGCTAAACTATTTTAAATAGGTACAGGTCTTAGATGAGATCCGCCAGTGCCCAAGATTTGGAAATTCGCTATGTTATGCAGATGCTGCGACAGGGGTATTTTATTCGTACTATCTATTTATATTGTTTATATTATACATTTATACAATCATAAATTCCTAATCAGTATAGGGTTGACCGGGGTAGCAGAAGCTTGCAATAAATTTATTTCTACAATTTTTGTTATTTTTATTTAACCTTGATTTTTTGTACAAATTTGAGCTATGGGTAACTTGCAAACAAAGGGCAATTGTGAACTCTAAAGTATGATAAAAAATTTTCAAAGTGGGGTAAATGTGAAGAATTTGAGTTGGGCTTTATTCTTATGTACCTCAACTTCTCTTGTAATGCATTCTAAATAATTTTTCTGATGGCATTCACTTTTATCCCAAAATTCATAAGATTTGCAAAACCGTGCCGGGGAAATGTAAATGGCTTATAAAATTTTTGTTTTTCATACGAATTTGCTCAAAAATTGTGTGGTGCATCCTGAATAATATAGAATTAAAAATAAATCAACCATAATGTGATATATAAAATAAAAAATACCTAAAACAACGCTTTTATCTCAATTTATAAAAATCCATTCACAATTACCCCGGTCAACCCTAATCAAAATCATATATTGATATATTACAATTAGTCGACAGCACAGAATTTTGTCAACAGCATTCTAATGCTATCCCTTGTATGTGTGTATGTGTATATTTTTATTATAGCTGATTGTGAGTGTTGATGTTTCAGTGGTTGATGAGATGTTCGAACCGTGTGAAAATTTTTTGCTAACAATAATAAACAAGCTTCCTCATATTATAGTACACTATAAATTCAATTATGTTAACACATTCAAGAAAAATTGTTAGAAGCAACTTTTATATTTTTCTGTAAATATCTAAATGTTAATTTATTTACAGTATTATTTTTTTTATTATTATTTCATTTTAAAGCAAGTTGGGCAACTAGAGAGTTATCAATTTACCTTTAATTTAACATTTATTGGGGAAAAATTTCTAATAGGAAAATAACCCTAGCGTGGATTTTTAGTGTACTTGTAATTTGTTTTTATTATAAAACTGAGGAACAATATTTTTCAATCTAAACCATTCAAGTGCAGCTCAAATAAAAATGTCAAAATGATTAATGAATGAATATAGTCTTGTCTTTTTTTGTAAGATATATTTCCCTCTTTATTTCCTTTGGCATGTTAACATGCCAATGGCACTGAATCGGTTAATAAATAGTCTCAAGTTACACCAAAAATCACATACAAATTAAAAGATATTCATTTCCACCAACATTTTTCTTTATAAAAGGTGTTAACCAATGACGATTTTGTTTAAAAAAAAAAGTGTGTACTAATGTCAATGTCACTAATGAGCACATAATCTAATGGGTTAAAATATCCAAAATTTGCTTATATGAGTTCCGAGTTCTGAAGGTTTTGAGAACGTGAGGTTATGTATTCAAATGTATTCAAATTGATTCAAGTCAAATAATTATATTTGAGTTTATGATGTTAACCTATAAATGTTTTACAAATAATCATAATTTAAATAAAACAAAATTTATGTTACACATAAAAACTGCTTAATTAATATTATCTTCATATGATCACTTTTTTCATAATATCGATTAGCTGATTAAAAAAAAGCAAGTAATTACGATTCTTGTTAGTATACTTACTTTAAACCTTGAAGCCAAAATGGAAAATTGTGATTTAAATGAAGATATTAAAAATGAGGTAAAAAATCTTTATTTAATTTAAAATTCAAACTCAAACCAAGAATATAAATAAATATTATTTATTTTCTAAATATAGAGATCTGACGACATTGAAGAACTAAATGAAATCGGTTTAACTGTTTGGAGCCAGCAACAAAACGTAATTGAAGAAGCCGCATTAAAACAACTTGAAGCTCTCTCCGCACAAACCATTGATAATCGCGATCCAAACGCAAAGCCAAATGAAAAACTCAATAATTCCAAGAAAGATAAATTACCATTTTTAGGGCTCGATTTAGATAAATACATTGAAAGTCAACGGAATCTCAAAAATAGTAAAAAGAAACAAGTTGCGCCTACGGAATCTGTATCGGAAAGAAGTCTTTTGGCAGCTGAGCGAATCTCCAAAAAACAAAATGAAGATATTTCAAAAAAAGAAAAACGAAAGTTAGATTCTGTGGACGATCAGATTCCTTCAACCTCGAAAAAATGTAAAATCGATGAAGATATATCAGAAGAAGTGGAAGAAGCCGAAGAAGTCGAAGACAATTTGTCGGATAGCGAATACGTTCCATCAGAAAATGATGAAGACAGCGATTTTGAAGGAGAAAAACCCAAAAAGCAATCAAAAGTTCAAAAAGATCTAAAATCAAAAATTCGTATTGAAAAAGTCAAGGATGATGGTAACATCGTTTACTATAAACAGAGACTTGAAGAGTTAAATTTAAAAAAAGAAAGGAGGAGGCAAAGAAGTATTAACAAAGTAGAAAATAATGATAACGAAGAAAGTGGAAAAGCAAACCAGGAAAATATTGATAAAATTGAGGAAGAGGATGAAGAAGACGATGAGGACTACCCAGATAAAACTTTAGATTATGGTCTGAAAGTCCCCGGTTCAATTTGGAGTAAACTTTATCGGTATTTTTGCTTTATTATATTTTATTTTTTTAATTGTAATGACTTACTCTTAAAAATTTGCCCAGTCTTGGTTCGTTAGATTCTGTCCACTTCTCATGTGTTTGCTAGTCGTGTTTGCGCCTTTGTACCTTACAGGTGTACCTATTCACCCCTACTGTTGACCTATTCGCTCCAATTAGATTTCAGTTTGATTACGAAACAGCTTAATCTAGCCTAATTTTTGCATTGTTACACTACTGATTTTTTTTTAATAATTTTACCATTTTGAACCTTAATTTAATTTATTATTATTTGTTAATGATGTACTCAAAATCTCAAATATAGTCATCTTCAAATTGTTAACTAATAATTACAATAATCATGAGAAATAACTGGCCTTTTTCCTATACACTCATTTTTACAGTAACTATGGTATAAAGTTATAATTTTTTTCAAACATTTTCAGTTACCAAAAAACTGGCGTAAAATGGCTCAACGAACTAAATCACCAAAAAATGGGTGGTCTGTTGGGTGACGAAATGGGTTTGGGTAAAACCGTACAAATAATTGCGTTTCTGGCAGCGTTAAATTATTCAAAAATTGTGTCCGATTTTGGACGGTACAAAGGTCTTGGACCAAGTATTATTGTATGTCCCGCTACAGTATTACATCAATGGGTAAAGCATTTTCACGATTGGTGGTCTGTATTACGCGTGGCCGTATTACACCAATCAGGATCCTTTCAAGGTACATGGAAGAAAGCTTTTACCATTTTAAAAATATCGTCACTGTAATACTATTTTCAGGTTTGAAGACCCAGTTAATACGAGAAATCAACAAAAATAATGGAATCATTATTACAACATATCAGGGAATTCTTCGCTACAAAGGATTACTTTCGGAACTTCAGTGGCATTACATCATATTGGATGAGGGTCACAAAATCCGGAACCCTCAAACTAAAGTAACGATCGCCGTAAAGCAATTTCGTACCCCACACCGACTAGTTTTAACCGGTTCACCTATGCAGAATAATCTAACCGAATTATGGAGCTTGTTTGATTTCATTGTTCCGGGTAAATTAGGTACGTTACAAGCGTTTACGGATCATTTTGCCACCCCAATTGTACACGGAGGCTATGCAAATGCAACTCCAATTCAAGTAAGTGTTTTTAAAAGATGTTCGAACTAGAGTAGTTCTTTTACGTAGGGACATTTTTTAGGAAGCAACAGCTTTATCTATTGCAATCGCTTTGAAAAACATGATAACGCCATTTATGCTGCGTCGGGCCAAAGCTGATGTGAATTTGAATCTCGATTTACCCAACAAAAACGAGCAGGTCTTATTTTGTGAATTGACGCGCGAACAGAGGGATTTGTATAAAGGTTACCTCCTAGCGGAACATGTAAGTAATATTTTGGACAGAGGCCGTTCACGGTGCAGTAACAATCAATTTCGCGCCAAAATGTTAATGGCTTTAACCACGTTGCGAAAAATTTGCAATCATCCCGATTTGTATTTGGGCGAAATTGATGACATTCATGGAAATACGGCTGCTGGTGAGGTCTCTCCCGAAGAACGATTTGGTTATTATAAACGATCGGGTAAAATGAAAGTTGTGGCAGCATTGTTGCGAATATGGAAACGGCAGGGTCATCGGGTCCTTTTATTTACACAGTCGCGATCTATGATTGAGATATTTGAGGATTTTCTTACGCAGAATGAATATAAATTTTTGAAAATGGATGGATCCACAAATATTGGGACTCGACAATCGTTAATCGATAAATTCAATAAGGTAAGCAAATTGGATTCTACGTCTGAGAGGAAGATTATTTGAAAGTCAATATTTTGTTTTAGGATGAATCGTTCACTGTGTTTCTTTTAACAACTCGTGTGGGTGGTTTGGGTGTGAATTTGACGGGCGCTAATCGGGTTATCATTTACGACCCCGATTGGAATCCGGCGACAGATATGCAGGCTCGAGAACGCGCTTGGAGAATTGGCCAGATGAAAGAAGTCACGATTTACCGGCTACTCTCGGCTGGGACAATCGAAGAAAAAATGTACCAAAGACAAATTTGGAAACAACTCTTAAGCAACAAAGTCCTTTCAGATCCAAGACAAAGAAGGTTTTTCAAAACGTCCGATCTTCATGAACTGTTTTCATTACAAGAACCAACACCAAATGGAAATTTGGAAACTTCAAATATATTTAGGGATTCCAAGGTAGAAATTTCGTCAAGCACTGATCAATCTGCAAGCATTTTTTCAAAAGACAAAATTGAACAAATGAGGCAGTTGGCTCAAAAACTTTCCAAAACAATGGCTCCTTCTACTAATATTAAGAGTGACACAGATACTACCAAAGACACAAAATCTCCAGAAGTTCAAAATGAAAAAAATGACTCAAAACGGCCACATGAAGACGACGAATGCTTTATATGGGATCCAACAACTGTACGTTTCCGGAAACGACGCAAAATAATAATTCCAAAAGAACCTCCTGAAATAAATATGGTCGATGATCAAAAAACCGACGTTTCATTTAATGATTTACTTGCTGTGTTGGACACTAAAATACCAACGACCATCGCCAAAAAAAGATTATCCGTTTCAGACAGGACGTCTGACGAATCAAATCCAGCATTTACAGAACAAAAAAGCCCAAAAAATATTGAGAAAATTGCCACTGAGGGCCAAAAAGAAGAAGAACAAAAACCAGAGCCAGAAGAAGGTGAAGTTATGTCTGACCACGAACCAGAAAATAATTGTCCAGAAAAGCTTGAAAAGGAAGACATTCTTGAAGAACATCTCGAAAAACCAAAGAAAAAACACAAAAAGTCCAAAAAACACAAACGCGATAAACATCAGCGTAATCTTTGCGAAGTCGATGGAGAATTAGTTGAAGGTTTAGTCAAAAAAGAAAAGCCAAAAGTATCGAAAGAAGATTCTAAAAAATTAAATGAAAAACAGGACGAATACGTCCTTCAACAACTTTTCACCAAAGGTAACAATTTGGAAAGGTGTCCTTCCGTCCAGTTATTGATAACAATCTTTATTATTTCAGGAGTTCATACAGCTTTAAAACACGATTCCATAGTAGGCGGCGGTTGTGAAGAAAGTAAATCGTTGAAAATGCGTACCGAAGCCGAATACCGGGCTAAAGCAGCATTAAAAGCGTTACGTAATTCCCGATTACGTAACTGGAGGTGGTAAACTAGCGTATTTTTTTTTTTTTAAATGTATATTAATACGTGCAATTAAGATGACATTTCAAATATTTTTTAATGCCGCCATTGAAAAACCAGTAGACGAAGGCGTCATTATAACATATTGAATTATTTTGTTGGTTATGTTACGAAAAATTTAAATTACTTGCCTAAATTGTACGTATTTCATTATCTGTGATTTTTTTAAAGTAATTATTTTTTAATAAAATACAAATTTTATAATTAATATTTTATATTTTTTAAATAAATAATTTTTGAAAAATGACTTTTATTTCAAACCATTAAACCATTAAAAAAGTCGAATAATAACAAATAAAATTGGTAAACACACCCATAGATCAAATGACAAGTCCTTCTGAACCTGAAAAACAAGAATTTAAGCATCTTAAAAAAATTACTACTACTTTGTATTACCTACTTGTTTTGAAACTAAATATTCCGGCATAGCATCTGGTACTTTTGGCGGGCGTTTTACTTCCGGACATTTTGCCGGAACAGAAGTTTGAATGACAGCATCGATCAATTCTTTCAATATTTTCGCTGCGTGTTTACCACAAAGTTTTGCCGTTTTGACAAAATAACAATCGGCTATTTCTTTGTATGCTCTAAATCAAAATTCAATGCTTTCAAATCTTTTTGGAATTTCAAAAATTCCGAATTGACTTACTTGCAAATATCTGCTTCATCCTTATCTTCAATCCAATCTGGTGGTCCTTCACACACTTCAAATTCAGTATGAAGATCGTGGTAACATTTAAAATATTTATTAAATTCTAAAAATTTCAATTGAATCAATTCTAAAGTGAACGAAGTCTTCAAAAAAAGTATTTATTACCATTTTTGTATTTTCCATCACAACAAACTTTCATTTCCAATGCTCTTACACCTTGGATCAATCGCCCATATAAATCATTTTGGTCAAGCATCGTACAATTATTCACGTAATCTGTTATTGAATGTAAACTTTCGCTAACACGTCTGAAAAATCGGAAATTCACAAAATACTATTTGTGGGATTCCCCCACATGGTACCAATGTTGCAATATACAAAAAAAAATTGTATACCGACAAAGTTCTTTTACTTCCTCTAAAGTTGATAAATTTACAATACTCTCCGGACTAATTGCTTGTAAATCAACTAAATATTCCATGAGTGTATCTTCATCGCAAGGGCGTAATGTACTTACGTCTTTCTTAACATCTAAATCATATTTTTTTTTATAAAGTAAATAATTTCATGCGATAGTTTAATCCAAAACTTACTTTTATGTCCAGTTTTATGACAATTGCAAAAATTGAATTTTGGGAAATGAATAAGTTGAAATTGATGACTACCTGTTTGAAAACGGTGGAATATCGTTAGTATATTACGCGCACATATTTATTTAAAAAAAAAAGAATGAGTTCCCTACTTACCGTAAATAGTAAAAATTAAAAGTAGAATCAAATAATTTCTTTTAAACATGTATAAAAAAAAATACTGAACTGACATTAAACTACAATCAAATCATTTCATGATACATTAAATCACCATAGATTTGAATATTCATTAACACTATTTTGAGAAAAATCGCCAAGTATGTCTGAATATGCATTAAGCCGTTTTTTTTTTTTTTCTTTATAGCGTAGGGATAAAATATAAGGCATTTAAATTTTTATGATTTATTATGAAAATTGATAAATATGTTCGACAATGTTACTAAGTCAGGCTAAAATGCAGTCTATGTTGTAAAAAGTATTTCGAGATTATTTAATTTCAAATTGAGAGTTAAATTTATTTTTACTTCTTTACCTAAGTATATATCATAGATTTTTGTAATTTACATTTACTAATCTAATTAAATATTCATCAATATAACTTTATATGAGTTAAACTGTTTCTGATGTATAGGTACAGTAAATTAGATATTTAATTAAATTATTCAAGAATTTACGAATGTTACAGAATATTATGTTCACTTTTCTATTTTATTATTATAAATACTAATTCATTTACAATTAGAAAATTTAACTGCTTTTAATCTAAACATGAGTTTTATAAAATAAACTGATAAAAATAATATTGTAATTTAAATTTAAAATTAAAAAAAAAAAAAAAGAAACGTATACCGTAATAAATAGAGTCGTGACATTTGTGCTGAACGTTGATTGGTTCCGGCATTTTCTGTCCACAGTTTGCATAAAATACATTAGAAATAAATTAAATATTAACAAAAATCATTTAGATTAACTAGAAAGAATAATTAATTTAATAATTATTAATTGTTCATTAATTCATAACTTATTAACAATAATAATGTACTCAAAAATATTTACTCAAACATGTGATAATTAATTTTGAAGCTTCCCGTTCTGTTTTTGACAGAAAATGGATGACAATGTCACGACGGTTACGACTCTATTTATTATACGGACTCTATAGAAACGGAGTTTTTAGTGACATCTCGACTATTAAATTGGTATTATCGTAAAACGGATAAACCGAACATTTTTAAATTTTGTGTTCGCTTTTCATTCCCTTTTTTGTTTATTAGATAATAAAGAATAGATTAATCTTGTTTCCAGTAACTCAGTATTTATTTTTGGCATCAAAAAAGTTTTATTTAGCCAGAAAATATAAAAATATGGATATTCACATTGGCTCCCGCAATTAAATGAGAACTAAAAATTTTAAACTTAGGTACAAACCCTCGTAACTCAGGTACAAAACCGAATTTTAAAAATTCTGGCCCATTAGGTTACTTTTAGGATCAGCTCTATTGATAGACACTCCACTTGTCGGAATCCGTTGAGTAATCTTAGCCGTGCGCTTTCCTCACAAAAATGACAAACTTATTAAATATACAATCGCCTTTAAGCTATAAACTAGCAACTATAATAATTACAAGATATAAATTTTGTTCAAATCTACCTGTCGGTTCAGGTAAATCTCATTTTACGGTACATATCTACAAATAATTCAAATTATAAAATCTTTCTAATTTGGAAGATTCGTAAACAATTAACAAATACTTATTGTTAATTGTTAAAAAAATCTTTGTAAAAAGAAAAAGCAGTATGTTAAATAATTTAATTGTTCTTATAACTTTCAAAATAATTATTAAATAAAATTATTACAGTTTTATGAGATGTATGGTGAAATTTACTGAACATATTAATATATTTTATTCAATTTATTTCTAGATGACACAATCTACTTTTATTATATTATTCAAATGATTTGTTTTTAAAAATTTTAAAAAAGTAAAATTTATTTTTGAATACTCGTACTTAGTTGATAAGAGATCACTTTCAATATTATGGTAATTAAGACAAAATGTTAATTGTTTTAATAATGAACAATTGAACAGTTCATAAAACGATCAGGTAGTTAAAGAAAGCATGTGAAGATATTTGTATGTGAAATAAATTTCACTTTTTTTGAAATTTTGAATTAAATTTTAAAAATATTTGTAATTAACTATTAAACTATTCACTCTATTATTATTTATTATTAATTAAATATCAATTTGGTTCATTTAAAAATAAAAGTATTTATTCAGAAGCTTGTTGGTAATAAGAAATTAGAATGTTATTTTTTATTTATGCAGATTTGTGAATATTTCATTTATTTGTTTTAATCTTTTGGTACTTATTTTCCATTCTAAAATATGTAATTATTTAAGAAAAATTTTAAGTTAATTATAATGTATAATTGGTGTACGGCTGTCTGAATTTATATTTAATTTATTATAATTAGGGTATAATTTGTAATTAGTTTCAGTAATATAATGGTTATTATTATCTTGTTTACTGAAGAGAACAATTTTAAAAAAATAATTTTTTTATCAAAGTTATACTGATTAAAATCCTGATCATCCTGATTTATCCTATACCCAGAAAATTTGTTTCTCAGTATTAACATCAGATGTCACTGATAATTCATCCTGATTAGAGTCCCTGTAATAAATAGAGTCGTGACATGTGTGTTGAACGCTGATTGGTTCCGGCATTTTCTGTCCACAGTTTGCGTAAAATACATAAGAAAAAATAAATTAAATATTAACAAAAATCATTTAGATTAACCTAGAAAGAATTATTAAATTAACAATTTTTAATTATTCATTAATTCATAACTTATTAACAATAATTATGTACTCAAAAATTTTTACTGAAACATGTGATAATTAATTTTGAAGCTTCCCGCTCTGTTTTGGACAGAAAATGGATGACATCTCACGACTCTGTTAATTATAGGGACTCTAATCCTGATTAGAGTCCCTATAATATGTATTCTCTTTTCCCGTATAGTAAAGTAGGGATGAAAAAATTACTTTTCCACGCACCATATCCGCCATATCATGTGAAATATTATGAGATACCATTAGAAAAGTAGATTAAAATAAGAATGAGGTTTCTCGTACAGTTTTTCATGTTGATGTCTTGTTTGCAAAATATTTAGCTTCATGGTGAGGTTTTTTAATGACAAACCATAATAATCCTCTGTGCATAATATGTAATATACTTAATATTTTATGCTGAAAACTTTAAAAAACTCTACCCATTGAGGAACTCTAATTTAATTCATAACACGCACTTCGCAATTTTTTTTAGTACAATTTTTTAATACTTTTTATAAAAATATTCATTTCTCATATTTTAAAATAATTTGTAGTATTTAGAATGTATAAGAAAAAACTGTAAATATTATAAATTCTTACAAATATTTATATTTTAATTCGCAATACACGTCAGTATGCGTGTTCAAAAAGTACCGCAAAGTTATTTTAATTTTGAATGATGCGCGCGCATTGAAGTAGTGGAATGTTTAGTTGTTCCTAGTAACGTCATACGTTTAATGTTTACCACTGGAATGGTTGCATTGTAGAAAGTGAAAAAGAAATATGTGAATGATGTGTGTGTTTGTTCGTATGGTTCGTATTTACAAAAATATGCAAAGGCTAGACAAATATCTCATCATGGCAGCTTCAGAATTCAGCCAGTGAATGCTTATAATGTTATTTTACGCTTTATTTACTAACTAGACATCAGTTTGAATAGTATGTTGTCATTAATCGGGATGTGAGTTGTTTTTAGTTTTTGTGATTTTTAATAAAATTATTTGTGTGATGACAATAAAAGTTTTTTGGGAAAAATTCAGTCTTGTTATTTTTGACATCCCGTAAATTTAGATGAAAAAATTTGCGGGATGTTTATTTAATAAATGTGAGTTTAGTTATTTTGTCAGTTTGTTTGCGTACGATGTAAATTTTTTGTTGAAAACTGTTTGTTTCTTTTATTTTTATTTTTTTTCGTTTTGGGAAATAAATTTAAGCATGTAATGACATGCTGTCATGACATAAATTCCGTCAATTTGTCGCGAATAAAACAAAAATTTGCAAAAAATCCTAGAGACGAAATGTGTAAAACTGATATAAGTGTTACCTAGTTGTTTAGTTCGATTAATTTAAATAGTGTTCAAGTCGTATTTTTGAAAATAGTAAAAATTGTTGATATGGACAATGCACCAAATACATGTGCGGACGTGATAAGTGGTTGTGTGGGGTGTTTGGAGCCCCTGGCCGGTGTTCGGGGGCGACTCACCCCTAACAGTGCAGACTTATCGAGTACACCGCGACTGTTACGTAATGATAAATTAAAGACTGGATCGTCGTGCCAAGCCCTACGTCATGCTGTGTCTTCGTTGAATAGGCTCGATGATTTCATCCAGGAGAAAATTGGAGAAGGATTTTTTTCGGAAGTTTTCAAAGTAAGGAATAATGTTTTGACACGTGTATTTATTTTTTCGTTAATTTTTTTTTTTAAATTCTTGATAATTTTTAATTTTTATACAATTTTCTGTTTAAAAATATTCATTGGTGGTTTAAAAGTAATAATTCATATCAACCACAAATGTTATTATTTTTTTTTTTTATTTGTGGAGACTATGTACCTATAAAAAACCATTAAGCCCCCCTTTATACGCACTCCAAACTCTACCCTGACAATAGTGTCCAATCTAAATTGAAGACCATACAGAATTAAAACACCAGGTGGCCTTTAAATTGAAAACGAAACAATGATAAGTGTTCCATCGATAGGAACTGACCGGGGCAAGGGGCAATATATGAGGAACAATAATCAAATAAAACCATGAAAAATTTAATTATTACTAACAGACATATGATATTGGACTTTAGTTTTTCAAATTACCATGCACACATAAAAAGATAATTAGAAAAATCCTTCAGTTTTTCCCATACAATGGTTTTCATACATTCATGAAAAAAAAAACCGATTATAATCGCAGACGGTACAGGAAGAATCAGATGCATTGCACACTGTGTCCAGAGTGTGTGCTCTATTAATGTGCTAACCCGGAATTTTAACGATAAAAGTTATTGTAGGTAATTTCTTATGAAATCAACTTTAATTTTTTTTTTTTTTTGGAAGAGGAGACTTTGTTGGCAGGTCGAAATTCTAGACCGATTCTGAAAATTCTATTTTTTATTGATTCGTTAACGATCAAAATATAGAATTTTATTGATTTTCATCATAATCGGTCGAATAGTTCAGAAATTCTGTACAAAATCAATTTCTTAGAATGCTTCGCTCCGTTCACCAAACAGTTTCATCAATTCAAAATCAGAATCCTTGGAAACAAACTTAATGATAATCTGTTGAAATTTGCTCGTATTTTCATAAACTTTGTTACTTCTTTTCACTCACATGTTACAAGGGGAACATATTCTTCAAATTTCAAATTTCTAGCGTAATCAATTTCGGCTTAATGTGGATGAATTAGTTAGGACATGTAGCTTCTAGCGAATTTCCAGAATGGAATTCAGCTATTACAGCCACTGTCACGAGGCGACTTGAGCTCGGGACTATGGCAGAAATGTCCGCACGATAACTCTCGAACGAAATGTCCTTCTTTTACAAAATTTGGTGGGAATGTTGAAAATCTCAAACCGTTGGACAAGTTCGTTAGCCAGACCCGTCCGATGCCCGGAACATGGTTTTTGGTGCATTTTGCGTGAAAAAATTCGTTTTTTGCCAAAATTTCCCCTTATTCAAAAATTGTTGTGAAATTGAAATACACCATCGGAAAGGGGAGAAAAAATCACATAAAATAGGTCTTTAAACTATTACTCTATGTCAACTGGTTTCCAAGAAAAACTAATTTTTATAAACGGATGTTCGCTATGTTATGCAGGATGCTGCGATAGGGGTATTATAGATATGTACAATATATTATATGCTTTTGATTGCACCAGTGATTTACCATTTAAAAATGTGGTTATAACGATTAAAACTTGAAACACGAAAATGTAACAAATACTCGATAGAGTTCAACAGAAAGTTGATAAAGGAACTAGTAGAAATTGTGCCAAATAATTTCACGAAACAAATTGTTTTGTTTGCGAGTCATTTAAAAGTTTAGTAACTTTATTAGTTACTGGTTTATGAAGTTTATATCAATTAAATTGTTTAAAAAATTGTTTTATTCAATATAAATATACAAATAACTTTTTACGTTAGGTGGAGTATAGTTATTGATTCAATTTCGCAAACTCAGTACTTAGCACTTGGTGTAAATCATCTTAATGTTGTTCTTAAACGCAAATCATATCCTCAGTTAGAAATTACGTACTTAAATGTAATTTTAAGTACACTTTTAAGTAAATATATCTACACAGCTACTTGACGTAAAATGAACTCAGGTGATCATTTAGTAGCAATAAGTAAATATTTCTTTATTTACTGTAATCGATATGTACTTTTCTGTTCTTAATTAAAAAGTTTATTGAATTTTTCACAATTTCCATTACATTTAAGGAGATATTGCAACTATATTTGTACAAGTAAAAGATTATTGTCAGTATTTAAATAAGAAATTTTTTTGAAATTATTTTACAATTTAAAAAAAAAAAAAGAATTATTAAGACTCGGGGGGCTCGTCCGGGATAAATATTTAGAACTGCGGATTATTTACATAAATGAAAATCTTAATTCATGAATTGCTTTTTAACATGCTATAGTTCTAAATTCGAGCAATTTCGAGTTGTAGTTAAAGTAATTTTTCGATGTTCAGACGATCGAATTATTGCATGCAATGGATACAGACCTATAAAGTAATCATACAATGGTTCTTAATAAATGAATCAAAACACATGTTTGTTTGTTTGTTTTTTTTTTTTTTTTTTTGTATAAAAACCTTATTGTTCAAAAGTCATGGCCTATTTGAATTTTGGTTACGTAGTGTGCGGATTAGTGATGTTGAGTCGAGATGCAGTTAGTCGATTAATCGACTAAAGTTGTTTTTTCGACAAAATTAGTCATTAGTCGAAAATATCGAGCATAGAATAGTCGATTAATCGACTAAATTTTTAGTCGAATTCATGAATAGGGTAACCTATGTAACTCTTTCCAAAACAATGTTTTGAATTATTGATTGAATTTAATTATTGACTTTTATTTTTAATTTTTTATTTTTTCGAAAAAAAAATTACATATTACAATGAATTATTCACATAAAAGTAAAAAATCATACAAAATAATAATTTGTAGTTTTCATTTTTTCGAGTCTAATAAATAATGCAGAAAAACTGTTAAATTAGTCGTTTTTAGTCACTTAAAAAAATATTAGTCATTTTAGTCATTTAGTCGATGGTGAAATAGTCGACTAAAAAATGACTAAATGTAAACAAAATTAATCGACTAAACCGATTAATCGATTAATTATCCGACATCACTAGTACGGATAACGGCCCGGGCATTCGTACTGGTCAGACTTAGCCCTTAACACATCACACTTCTGATATTCATTTTTTGGGGGGAAAATTCAACCAAACAGATAATCTTATTTTGTATATGGCCTCTGTCTAAAGGCCGGTCCAGACGCAACGTCTTATCTGAACGATAAAACGTTCATGCAAGTCGTTCGACAAAACGTACAAAAATTAGTGTGTCCACACGTCTCCAACTTATCGTTCAAATTTCAGTTTCACGACGTTTGTCATGGAGGAAACACTTCTTTGGGCACTCTATGGTGTTCGCATTTTAATAAAAAATAAAAGAAAAAATAGAAGATTAAGATGGTCTAGGGAATGGCTCTTAAAAAGACATGAATTTTCTTATGTCAGACTATTACGTGAGCCTCATAATGAAGCAGTTGATTGGCGTAATTACCTAAGGATGGACACTGAAACTTACAGCCATTTATTAAACTCTTTTAGTAGATTTAAATATTTTAGCCCGTTCTTTTTTGTAAACGATTCGTAAAGAATTAATTCTTTTTTACTGTTTCCTTGTTATCCGTTTCATCAATGGCTCTGTATTTTTTAATAAGGGCTTCGTATGCTTATGACTTTTTATTCCGGTCACTATACTCTGGGCTTTTAACTTGCCACAAGCAAGTAAAACTCCTATAAAGGTCAATAATTTCACACAAAAATTGATGGGAGCATTGACGAAGATCAGACATAAAATAAAACAAAAATTATAAAATAAAAAACAAAATTTATACAAAAAATGTATAATTTTTTATTTTGTAAAATTTTAAATTTTTTAATTAACGGACACGAAGCAATAGAATACTACGATATTATGTATAAAAATACTACAAATCGTTTCGATAAAACGAAAGTCTGTCCAGACGTACCAACTTGTCGTTCCAATTTTCATAAAATGATGCCTCGCAGCTCAAACTTTCGACTTATCGTACAACCTCATTTCCGTCATGCAAGACGTACGTTTTGCGGTCCACACGCTACGTTTTATCTGAACGACTTGTCGATTCAGACAAGTCGTTCAGATAAGACGTTGCGTCTGGATCCGCTTTAAGATCTTCCTCACAGTTCTGGCTACTGTTCACCGTAAAACAACTCATATATCTATTTCAATTTAATGAATAAAATCGCAAATCGGTATAAATAATAAAAATTACAATAACATATGCTAACAGCAACTTTCACGTGTCAGATGTTGTTGCAGTTTATACCTAGATGCGTTTTTAAATATAAACGATACTTAGATACCTACTTTAGTAACCGCTAACTATACAATGTAGTAAGTGTATCAGATCTGTGCGATTTTATATGATATATCTATTTTGCATTGATAACTTTACGGAAGTACTTAATAAGCATAACTCTATATGCATGTATATTTTGTCAATAAGTATGTATTAAGTTTGTATAGTGATTGCCTCAAACAATATTGCAAAATTTATTAGTTTTGATTATGTAGCTATTACTAGAAATGCAATATAATTAAGTTATTAACTTGTTGTCTTACAAAATGTCATGGAAAGAGTAGGTATGTACAATAATTCAAAATTACACGGCCTCAGGATACGCGAGAGGGACCTGTTACTACAATAAGAATTACATCTGAATGGATAGAGTTTGTAAAAATAATTTGTTTTGTGACAAGATCGTTGGTAAAACTAAAAGAGCACACACAGAGAAAAAATTCCAGTAAAAATTACTGAGCTGCCTCCGGTAAACGAGTCTTAAGTGACCAGTCCGTAGGAAATTATTAAGCAAAAATATAAAAAATGCGTTTCAAACATTATTTTTTACGATTCATTTGAAAATTTTTCCTGTACACCTTAAGAATTTTTCCTATACAGCTGCGTAAAATTCGATGGGGTAATAAAATTTCAAGTGGACACCGGGAAAATTTACTTAATTTTTTGTAAAATTATACTGGACATAGAATAATTTTTACTGAGTCGGTGTGTATTTCAGCACCACTGCATACCAAATATTACATAGAACAGAATAAACAAAACAAGCACGCAACCACCACGCAACCTTGAGGCCCAGAGAGCATGCGTGTTAGACAATACACGACTTACAGACGCAGCAACCGTGGCAACCGTTGGTTCGTCAGTTGGCCAATAGCAATGATAGTGATTGGATGTTTATAAAGTTATAAAGTGGTTTTTTTTTTTTTCTTTTTATAATAAATTATTATTTAAGTATTTGATATGTTAATTGAAATATGTTTTTATACAAATTATTATAATGTGCTTATTGTTAAAAATTTTTATCATGTAATATTTCAAATAAAGAATTTATATATTTTTTTCCACAAATAATAAACAACCACAAAAATTTTTTTCTATATTAATAATTTGATTTTAATGCTTACCCTTCTATCAATATCCTTTTAAACTATTTTAATTCAATTATTTATTAATAAATAAAAAAAAACCTTATTTATAAATAATACGGTAATTTTTACTGAGCTGTAGCGTAATTTAAATTTTTACTATAAATTATCGTAGTTTTTACTTAGCCTGTCACTTATGTCCGCATTACCAGAGAGCTCAGTAATTTTTTACCAGAAATTTCAGTAAAAATTACTGTATTTTTTTCTCAGTGCACCCAGAGTAAGTTATTTTTGTAAACATATACAGGAGGGTGTTAATAAATAAGTGCGAAAGATTTTAACAGGTGATTGCTGAGGTTTTTTTATGTAATAGACCCAGATCCGAAAACGCTTAGTTTCCAAGATACAGGGTAAATGGGCTATTAGATAGCCCATACCGTTTTTATGGTAAGAATAGTAGGGTCAGTTGGGATAACTTGGGTATGTTTTTTTACCGTTTCTTGAAATCAAAGCTTTCTTGTTTTTTTCTATATTGATTTTTTTGTTGTCATTTTGTTTCGCTTTAGCAATATGTCTTTCCCCAATAGTTTAATACCACATAATCAAATACTAAACCACTGTTATTGCCATAGTAAGCATTTGTTTATGTATACCCAAATTACCTCAGGGTTGGGGGAAAGTGGGTATAGTATGTAGTATACATTTAAAAATGGCTTTACAGACATTACTTAGGGTTAGTTTAGGTAATATTAGAAATAAAATTAGCATAAGAATTGGGGAAGATTATTTATTTATCACGTAAAAAGATTATAAAGTAATATAAACAAAAACTAGTTGTTGTTCCAATTAAATTATATGAGATTAGGCTTTACTTATCAAATTTGTAGTATCTTCCATTGAAAAGAGGGACAGGAAATACTTTTGAAATTTGGCCCACATCCACCCACTCAATATCATCTTTCTCGGGAAATATGTAAAGTTGGCTTGGTTAATTTACACAGATAATCAGTTGTTGTACCCAAATTACTCTGTGATATTAAAATGAAATTTATTTAAAATCCTCTTCATGTACACATGTAAACTTTTTTTAAAAATGTTCCTAAAGGATGTAATGTACACATACCGGAATTTGTTAACTGTACTACCACTCTTCTGTGAACTACAAACGGTTGAACAAAGCAAATCAATTAATCAGATTTTCAACAGATAAAAAAATTTTTTTTTAAAGAACCAGTTTTACCAAGATAAAATATTTTCAAGATATAATAGCTAATATTGCAACAAACAATATATATTAATTTGGCAGTGAAATATAGTTTGGTAGTAAATATATAAAAAAAAAATATCACACACTCAAATTACCCCAGTATACTCAAATTACCCCGACCCACCCTAACCGGGTATTATTTTTTATATTGAAAACGGCTACATAAACGACAAAATGCTAAGAGGTTATTTTTATCAATAACTCATGGGACATTTGAAAAAACATTTCCAAATTGAAAAAAATTATTGGCGTGCCTTTTTTTTCTTCAAAAATATGTCATCACGTGGTCGTACGGACGCCATTGGTTTGAGTGGAAATATTCTGTCTACTTCAGAATATGGGTATTTATCCTGTCATAGCGTGTCCCAAATTTTGTGTCAATATCTCAAAACGGTTTTGAAATATTTAGGAAAATTTATTAAAAAATACCAGAAACTGAACACCCTGTATCTTGTATCTAAAAATTATCAAACTGGATCGACTAATTTGGCCTTACCAATTAGGCCACCGAACTGCTTGTTTGAGTGCCACTTCAGTTCGATAATCAATCAGTCACATTTTCTCTTTAATGCGAGACGCAATTCTATTTAAAAAAAAATTAAATATAAACTTTCTATATTTTATTTTGAAAATTGTGAAAATCTTTAGTCCCTGACTATGGAACCCTGACGATTTTTTTTACATTGCCTACTCTTTTTATTTTTTAATTTTGAACACTTTAAATTGTTTTAATAAGATACGACACTGTCTATTAAAAACTAATCAAGTGCGTGTCAAATCACGCAAAACGGTAAAACGATAACAGACATGACGAAACATAGGTAGTGTTCCGTGGTTATGATTACGAAACGCTAAAAAGTGAAAAATGGTATCACCATTTGCGAGAACAAAATTCCCGCCTTTCAAAAACCCGGATTCAAAATTGATTTCTTGGGAAATTATCCATAATACCTACAATAACTTTATTATCGATAGTATAGTACACATCAGCGGAGTGTGCTTAATACAGTATTGAAGAAAAATATTCTCTTACGATAGTTTTACGACTGCTTACGAAATTAATCGATTAATCTAGAAGTATCATTGTATATAATTCATATCTGAGATGTTCCAATACTAAATTTAGATATAACATTTAATTGATTTTATTTGTAAAATTCAAAAAAGGAATTGTTTGAATTGACTCAATTTAAATTCTAAATGTGTTTTAAATTATATTATATACGTAAATCATATTCCAAAACGGGATTATATCATTCTTGTCATTGCCTTCCTTTGAGTACAAATGGGGCCTCAAAAAACATATCTATTTCATTTACATATAAGGTATGTTCCAACAAACACTAGAATTTCCAATTCGAGTGAATCCAGTATTTTAAATTCGATAATGTCATTTGAAGGTCAAATCAAATTCAATTCAGAACTTCAGTTCGGTATTTAATATGTAGGAACGTTTATATTAATTCCTAGGGATTTGAAAAGATGTCTCTACTAGAGACTTGAGTTATGTATTCTATACCTTCCATACTATGAAGAATATTTACAAATAATATATCCATTAAAAAATTATTTTGTACTTTAAAATACGCTAATTTAATTTTTAAATAAAAAGTATGAACTATTTTTTTTTTTACTTTTTACTCCGAATTTTACTTTATTACTTACTAAAATAATATAAATATTTATAAATAATTAAAATATACCAGTTTGCTAATTGTTAAAAAAATACCTATTACAGCAATTAAATAAAGTCAAAAATTTGAAATTTGTCTTTTGACAGAACAATTCAGTTTTAAAATTTGTCTGTTTATTATTTAAATTTTTAAATTATAAGGTTAAAGATTAAATTTTTGTTAATGCGCATGCCTAGGATTTGAAATATTTATTCTGAAGCAAGAATTTTAAAAATCAATTCGGGTGAGTTCAGAATTAGATTTAAATACTTGTTGGAACACAGAATTTCAACTTGTGTGTAAACTGGAATTACAATTCTGCCTAGTTGGAATAGTAAAGTCATCTATGCGCATGCTCATTAAAAGAATTAATTCCAGTGTTTGTTGGAACATACCTATAAATTTTACATAATTTTAATCCTTGATTGTAAAACCGGAACTAATTTTAAATAAACAATACAACACTTATTATTTTATGAAGATTTCTAATTGAAATTAGGAAACATAGTGGTTAGGTAAGACTTAAAAGAGTGATAGTAATTAACATATTTCGTTCTTTAAGATTTTAAAATTAGTGCTATGAATTCAATTACCGGCCGCTATTATTTGAATGTCATGCATTGAAAAGTCAAATATTTTCACTAATCAGTGTTAATATGTTTTTAAATGTTTTAGAATGTGTCTTCAAGTGATATTTTTATGTCTGCTTTTTTTTTTTAATTGTTAATGATTTTTTAAATGTAAATAAAAATTTGGTTAGTTAATTTATGAAATTATGATTGATCTTATTTGAAAAGTTAGTTGCGTAAGGCCGTTATTACATTGTCATAGATATATGTCAAAGATCTTTGATCAAATCTATGATCAAATATTAAGAAGTATCTTTAACTATGGTTACAGAAATATTATATTATAAAAGTTGACTTATTACACTATAATATTTCTTTGATTAAATAAAACTTTGACATACTTAATTATATCTATGACAGTGTAATTGCGGCCTAACATTCAGTTCATTTTGATTTTGTGACATATTTCGACCAGTTTGATCATTATCGAACAAGTGAATATTAAATACAGGAGTAGTAATAGTGGATGGAAAAATTAGAAAGGATAGGAGTAGTGGGAGTAGCCGAAAAAGTGAAAAACAAGTTACGGTCGGTTGGATATATTTTGGGAATTCGGCAAGTGCATATTAAATACGCAATTTGATAATAATATGATTATTTGGACCTTTTACTTTCTGTATGAGCTAAAAAATATAACAGTTTTTAAGGAAATGGTACTGTTTTTTGAATTGCGTAAAATTCGATACAGATTACCTATTTAAAAGTGGTCAAGTGCGGGTAGACTATCTAATGCGATGACAACCGACATGATGAATTTATTAGGATTTAGTTGTTGTACTACGAAATCCTAAGAAGGTACTGTCGGATACGAAAAATTTTTATAATAAATTATGATAAAAAAAGAGAATTGTAAATATCAGTGTAGTCGTTTAAAAGTAGATCGGAATTATGTTTGTGAAATCGATTAAATTTATTGAGTCTTTAAAAACTATTAAGTTTTCAAGTTAATTTTTAATTTCATGCAATTACGCGACAAACTTTATTAACAGAATAAAAATTTTATGTTTTATTTTCGATAATTTTTTTATGTCAGTATAACTTTCAGCTGTAATTAGAAGAATAATTATTTAACGATTAAGGTGCTTAATTAATTTTTGTTTTATTAACAATAAAAGATTAATAAAATTAATTTCAGTTAATCGTGATTAATAACCAAAATATGTTTCTGCTAGTGTAGTAATTGTTTTTATTGTTTTATAAAACGGTCATAAAATTTATCACACTTAAGTTCTAAACAAAACTTGCGTATAATATAGTTTCACTGAAAATTAACTTAATTCAACTTTTGTTTTGTTATCTAAACCTAACAAATTTTGAAAAAACAAACAAATTCTGCGCCAATGATTCTTAAACTTTTTTGTCTGCGACGCCTTTTTGCACCAAAAAATTTCAAAGGACCTTTCAAATGTGTTGAAAATGGATTTGTGATCTGCAACAAATCTTCTTTTCCGAAGACATAATTATGTCGGTTCAATCACATATCGTACGAATATTTACCATCTATACATATAATAAAATCGTAACGAGACCATTTCTGTACATGGAATATTTTTTGAAAATTGTACTGGTACTGTAAATAGTTATCGATGTAGATACCAAAACAGCGATTTTTAGAATTTTTGTCTGTCTGTTCACGCATCACGCAAAAACTATTCGACGGACTTTAATGAAATTTGGTGTGGTGATAACTTATTACCTAGGGCAACATTTAAGATACTTTTTACTCTGGGAAAATGCCTGATTCCCACGGGAAAATAGAAAAACCATTTTGTGCATGTGCACGTATTACGCAAAAACAATTGGACGGATTTTGATGAAATTTGGTGTCGTGATAACCTATTACTTGGGTCAACATTTAAGATACTTTTTACTCCGGGAAAATTCCTCATTCTCACGGGAAAATAGAAAAACCATTTAGAGCATGTGCCTGCATTACACAATAATTATTATTCTTTGCAAGTTCTGTATAATTATTACACTTACATACTTCTCATTGAGTTTATAGCAATGCTTTGCGCTAACGACGTCGCGGGTACGGCTAGTATTATTTTAAAAACTTTTGAAATTGCATCAAAACTATATTCTATATAGGAACTATGAAAAATTCTTCCTCACCTTTAGGATGAAGAATGTTTTATAAGCTCCTTCCATTTGACAGATCCCAATACTTTTAGTTACGTAACAGGAATTTTGGTAGTTGGATAAAATGCACATCCTTAACTAGCTAGCTACACTGTATTTCCACTCTCAAAACGATTTTTTTCAACGCTCAAACAAATCCTTTTTGATTCAGCGCAAAAAATCAAAGAAATTTTTAATTTTTTAATAAAGGAATCATTTTGAGAGTGTATATAAAAAAAAATCCATTAGTTTAGGTACCTATACCTATTACCTAGTAGAATTCAATTTGATGATATTCGTGTGTAAGCGGTAAGTACATGTAGGTACATATGGCATTCACTAGGTCAAAAAATAGAGGAATATATTATCTATAGTAACACGGCATATGTTTCTATTACTAATGAAGACGACACAATATGGTTACGGTCATATATAGTTGTAAAAGAAGCATCAGGCGTTGATTGTATTAAACACCATTATACACTGAAGTCTCCCTTTAAAAAAATTGAGACACTTTAGAACTTTAACGGCCGGTTTTACATTCACATTTAAAGCCGACTTTAACACTAAAGCCAACTTTAAAACTGATTTTATTTTTGGCACTGTTTTACAATCATATTTAAAGCCCCGTTAGTGTAAAAGCCGACTTTAAAGTAAGAATTATCTCGATTTTTACTGCTTAAAGCCGGCTTTAACATATTTGTTATTGCTGATTATTATCATTGAATTTTGTTTATAAGCATAATTTTTCTATAAAATATTTATAGGTACCTACCTTAAATAAATAAAATAAAAATTTTATTTGTTTGCTTATTTTCAATAATATTTTTGATTATTTTTACGTCTTGGAATATTCCTTTTGGGTTAGACTGGCTGAACGATTTCTGGGTTACCCGCGATTCCTTTTATGATTCATTGTATTTATGATAAATTTAAAAAAGAAATAATGTAGTTTTCTATTCCAATCTCACTGGCAGTAGCGAAATGAGTGAAATGCGTATTTTTTGAAATTCAATCATGTTGATATTTTCATTTCTATAGTTATTTTTTTAAAATGTAAGATTGGCTACGATCATTCATAGTTCGTTTTATCCATGCAACACTTAAAAGTCCTTTAACAAAAGTAAGCAGACCTGATTATTGTAAAACAATGCTAAGAATAAAGTCGACTTTAAATTAAAAGTAGCTTAGTTAAAGAACCTTTAAAATTATGAATGTAAAACCGGCCGTAAAACCCTTTAAAATTTCTTACTTGTTTTATCTTCATTTAAATCGAAAGTTTCATACAAGATGATTCAATTCACATTGTAAAAATTTATTTCATCGTGTACTCTACGTACGGAATAGTTTCACTTCAATCGAAACAATTCATTTTTTTTTATGTACAAACATTTATGATATTATAATAGATAATAAAACTAAAAAAAAAAAAAAAAAAAAAACATTTTATTATCATTTGTGAGATTTCAAACAATCACTAGAGGAGGTTGCATGGCGTGCACTAGGTATTGGTGAAGATGATTTATAAATTGGTAATTGTAATGATGACATCTTTGGGAATCGCACATTGCATCGCTTGAAGTATAGAAAACCGCAACATATATTGTTCGCCGATAATGTTTATTTGTAATGAGGCTTTTGTTTTTTTGTGGCGTTGTTTTTGATAAAACTTTCTTCTTTGGTTCTCGCACTCGTCGCAATTAAACAATTTCGTGATCAACTTTTTTTTTTTGTTATTATTATTGTAATGCGAGTAAATTGTTTATAATTAATTATTTGTTGTGTGTATAAAGAAGGGGGACTGGGAACGAGAATATTTGTTTTGCTTCTAGAGTCGAACAAGAATCAGGTCGATCTGTCGTCTGGTCGATGATTTGGAAAACGTAGTTTCGAGAAAAATGCATTTAAAGGTTTTGTTCACAAATAAGTCCTAAGTTAATGGTGGCATAATTTACCTACTTTGTGATTTCTCTTTCTGGCCTCTAGAAAGATAATCTATTTTTGTAATTTTACGCATTTGATTTCAACAAAAATTGTTGGAGGGTTGTCGAAAGACGAAAAGCTAGAAACAATTCCAAATTGTATAATTAGTATAGTCATAAACTCATAACTAGGAAATCTATGGGCGGGAAAAACCACTGCCGATATTAGATTAAAGGAAGGAGGTTAAATTGTGTTTATTTAAAAAAAAAATCTTTTTCAATTTTTTTTTATTAAGTTTGTTTTAAGGTTTATTTTTCCTCATTGAGTGGTTTTGATTTTATTAAAGATTCCTATGGACGTCTTTGAAGTGCATGGTCAGATTCTTATCAAACTTATATGGGATTATCTCGGAGGAACATTCTTTCAAACAAAAAAAGCAAAAAGGTTATCCAAATCAGTGCACATTTATCGGAGTTATGCCCCCCCCCCCCAAAAAAAAAAATAATGTACATCAGAATTAGGAACCACTTCTTTTTTTAATACATTATTTTCTTCAAACAAAGTCCTGTTTGAAAATAAACAATAAATATTTGAAACAATTTATTGTCACAAGTTTTTTTTTTCTTATAAATGTGTAGTAGTATTTTGCAAAAGTAAAATATTTGCTTTATTATTTACAGATACAGAACACCGTAAACTAACGCTCAAACGTATTAACATTATTTCTAGATGTACAGTTGTACAATTTTTATTTATTTATTTATTTTTTTATAAAAAATTTTGTTTATTTCAATTAATTTCGTAATGTTCTCCTTTTGTTCTCTTTTTTGATTTCAATTGTTCTCTTTATACATTCAAGATTTCTGGCAACCCTACCTCTAAAGCTTCTGACTATCTAGACAACTTTTTGATTAATAGTCTAGCCGTATAATAAAAATGGTAGAAAACTCTCAAAAAACTGTATTTTACTATTAAAATATACCAGTGCTGTATAGGTCATTAGAATTCGAGTTTAAAGGGGAAAGGGAAGTGGAGTAAATTAAGTTGATGTGTTATCGATCACTTGATATGCTTTTATAGCACGTGTCTATACGAAATTTCTGTATAGGTTCATTTCCTAATTAATAAAATTTTTCAGGTTTCATACTTAATTTTAATCCAATTGTCTCGTGTTGATTCCAACTCAAATAAATATTTATTTAAAAGAATTAATTCCTTTTTGTTTTGATTATTTGAATATTAAAATTAAAATTCATTAAAATTTATATAAGATGTGGTTTTGTTAAAAAAAAAAAAAAAAAACAATAAAATTATATTACTTAACTAAGTAATTGAAATATTTTTTTTATTATTTTCAGTAATTTTTATTAAATTAATAAATTTTGATTATATAATTATTTTTAATAACCATTTTTGGGGTTCCCTAGTCAAAAGGACGAAATCCGTATAGCTTCCTTAAAGCCGTCCGAGATAGAAATCTTAATTTATTAATAAGCAACAAAAAATTTTCAGTTCTTATAGGTATTTTTCCGTATTGAAAAGCGGAGATCAAATTTTTTCACGTAAAGCTTCGTGTAGAATATCATTAGAAGGGGCTATACCGAAATGAGTCATAAGATTCATTTTACTACTTTTCATTTTTTAGTTAACTGTTTGTCAAATACTGAACTCCAAAGTAACAGGGAATCAAATTATCACGTATTTGAGTCCCGTAATAACACATAGATTGAATGAGTGGACACGTACAATTTAATCAAAAAAAAAAAAAAAAAAATCAAATTAATTAATTTATTTTTACCGCTGAAATAATCGCCAAAAATAATGCTGAATAAATTTTTTCTGTTTTATCCCAGAAGCTGTGAAAAATTCTACTTACTGACTTCTGTACCCTGTCTTTATGTGAATTTAGCACGCACCTGGCAAATTTTTATTATTTACTTTAGGTAATCATTTTTATGTTCACTATTCTATTTCATGTTAAATATTATAATATAAAGTTGAGCGTCCACTAGGTCGGAAATGCGGCGCGACGTAGTTCCGCTCTCCGAGATAAATACATCTGAATAAATGCAGGTGCGTCCACTAGGTCGACAGAGCGGCGCGGCACCGCCCCGAAGATCTTATTGATGTAAGAACCGCGCTGCGCCGCGTTTCCGACCTAGTGGATGCTCAATTTAATGCAAAGTTTTTTGATAAAGTTTGAAATCTGAAATTAAACCTTAAAATTTAACAACGTGACTACTCGATCATGGTTAAACTTTAAAAATTTTTTTTGCACACTAACTTTCATAATGCTTTTGACATTCTGACATTCTGTTTAACGGTGTTTCAAATCAGAATCGAACAATTCTTCAAATGTTATGCTTGTTATTAAGAAAAAAAAAGTTCGGTGGCTTCTTATAACTGTTTGGTAAAAAAAAAAACATAACTAACAATATGCTAACAATAGATTTATGTGACAGTAGTGACATCTAGAAAATTGATATAATAATTGATTTGATCTTTTGTTGAAAATGGTCTTTCACATCGGAATCCGTTCCACTTTCAAACACGGTAGGAAACAATAAATAATGTGGGAAATTCAAGCAATAACTAATAAAGTAAGTAATAACAAAATTTTCATTTTTTTTTTTGTTATTAATCGACTTTGTCTTTGATCACAAGGGCGTATTCTTTTATTATTTCCTTACCTACACGTGTATTGTTGTTTGAACAAGTCAAGGCCATGTTTCATCTAATTGATTTGCGATTGCGTTCCATCTTGTTACTTAAGTCAGTTAGGTATACACGTTAATAATAATCATTATTTTCTTCTATTGCGTGGAAACGAACAGATAATTATTGAGTAATTACTTAACTACTCGACTACTTTGATATAAACTTAATCAAGATAATTACCCTGTAACTGATGACGGGCCTGTAAAATTCAAGGACGTTACCTTTTGCGCTTATACAGTATTTGCAAATGATGCATGCAAGGACTTATTTTGGATAGGTATCATTGTCATATTATATGCTCCAATGAACAATTTATAGTTATGGTTGATTTTTAGAAGCGTGTCAAATTCTTTTTTTACGTACAGTTAAAGTCCAAATGTCGGATTGTCATGTGTTAAAATGTGACTCGGTGTTGTTATCGTCAAATGGTTGTAATTATACAAAATTTTAAGCTAGGAATTACGGAATTTGTGGTAATGTGAATTATTATAATTACTTGGTATGTAAATATTTAAAATATTTTATTGATAATTTTTAATCTGTATTTAAATACCGATACTTACATTCAAATAAACATCACCTCTTTTTAATGGGACGGTATAAAGATAGGTATTTATATATTACTGAAACGGTTTATTTATTTAATATGTTTTAATAATTTTTTTAAGGGGTTATACTACCCACGCGTGTTGAAAAATGAGACTTTTTAAGAATTTTTTCTCTACTACTAATGTAGTTTCTCGCTTATTATTTTACACGAGAGATTTGTATTTTTTCAAATAAATTTTTGTGTTTATCTAACGAAATTTTGTTATCTAGCAATTTAATGAGAACTATTAATATGCAAAAATACGACAACGCAATTGGAACTTTAGAACTTTTTGTAAATTTGGTATAAATTTTTAGCGAATTTCCAGAATGGAAACTCGCTATTCCAGCCTTGCTCATGGTGGAAGTTCAGCCCGTGACTATGGCAGAAATTTGTTTTGAGGCCCCTAGAACCCAAAAATAACATTCACTAAAATTTATATATATATATATATATATATATATATATATATATATATATATATATATATATATATATATATATATGTATGTATGTATGTATGTATCGGTTTATGTATGTATATATGAATCAGCACGATAGCTCTTCAGGAAAAGCTGCTAGCTTTACGAAATTTGGTGACAACGTTGAAAGTCCAAAAATCTTGGACGAGTTCTTCAGCCAAGCACGTCGGATGCCAGGAACATGGTTTTTGTTCATGCAAAAAATTAGTTTTTTGCCAAAATTTGCTATAATTTAAAAGTTTTCGCCACATTTTTTTACACCATTGCAAAGACGGAAAAAAATCACATAAAAAAGGTTTTTGAACTATTATTCTAGGTTAGCTAGTTTTTGAGAAAATAAGAAAACAAGTTCTGGACCCACCATCCACTACCGGGGCGGTTCTAGAAACCTCCGGCGGTGGGTGGAGACTCATATTTGTTTAAAATATTGCTTTTAAATAAAATGATTTTTTGAGTTTGTTGGTGCAAAATTGATTTATTCTGAAACTAAAACAAATCTTCAATTTATATACGTTAATGACTTATTCTTTTCAAGCCTGAATACCTCAAAAAACGGCAATTTTGTCATTGAGTGATAGATTGACTTTCCACTTATCATCAAAAATATAAAGCACTTCTATTAATCTTAGGTTGATGAAATTCGACAGAGTTGTAGAATTTGAAACATAAATAAAGAGAAAAATCAAATAGCGAAAAATTTTATACTATTCACTCTCAAATTTTGCATGTAAAAAATCGTGAAATGTAATAGTAGAAGAGCTACCCGCCACCTCGACTAAGGTACTCGCCATAAAGCTAGAATTTCTTATATAGCTTATTTGATAATAGTGAAGTATGAAAATCTACTTCTGCCGGGGTTGGCGCGGTTGCAAAAATACCCCCTCTACTTTTGAAGTAGTAATTGTTTTTTTCAAAAAAAAAAAAAAAATATACTTTCACAAGTTTGCCGTTGGAATGAGTTGAAATTTGGCTCATTCCGATGCACAACAATTTTAATTTACATATAATTTATTTTTAAAAAATGTCAAACTGGGAATCTGTAATTCAAAAATGAAACCGAATTTCTTCAAAATTCAAACTCTGTTCGGCGACTCATAGGGTGTCCCTCAATTGATGGATGCCACATTTGTCAAAATTTTTTAAGAGAGTCGAAAGAGAGTTGAAATATACGTCTACAATTTAAAATGTATTTTATCTCTTTTTTAGCGAATTTCCAGAATGACGACTTGAACCCGGCACTATGGCAGAAATTTGTTTTGAGATCCCTAGAACCCGAAAATAACATTCACTAAAATATATATATATATATATATATATATATATATATATATATATATATATATATATATATATGTATATACACCCCGTCCAGAAATGATAGCACACATCAATTTTTTAATTGTATACTTTATCGAAAGCTGATCAAACAGTTTTAGGACATGCATTTGTATTAGCGTAACACATCATAATACGTAGACTAATTATATTTTAAATATTAGCAATATCAACTCCCATGTAAAGTAAACGTTAAAAAAATGTCGTTCAAAAATGATAGCACACACTTAAATGTTTATTATTTTTAACAATAATTAAATAAATATTTCCTTATATTTGTGTTGCATACCCATTTGAATTTTAAAAAATCATATGTAAATTATTCTTGGTACAGAACTTCCTCACGTTTAGTAGTTTTTCAACAATTAAAATAATTTAAAATTAAAATGGGCAGTAGGAAATATGTAAACGAATTTGAAAAAGATAGAATCACGGCATTATAAGAGGAAAATAAATCTATTAGCGAAATAGCTAAAAAAATCGGGCGATCTAGAAAAGTAATATATAATTTTATAAAAAAGGAGACCAAAATATGGGACATTCCATTCAACTGGACGCAAAAGAAAACTTTCAAAACGTCAAGAACGCAGTATTTTTCGGTTAGGAACGACTGAAAACATGTCGCTATCAAAAATAAAATTGGAAGTGAATTCAAACGTCTCAAAAACTACAATTTCAAACACAATAAGGCGAAAAAAATTTATAGTTTATAAAAAAAAAATGTGTAAACCTCAACTTATACAAAAACATAAAGAGAGTCGTTTAAATTTTGCAAAAAAATATATGGATTTCGGCGATAAGTGGCTTACAGTTACTTTTTCCGATGAAAAACGCTTTTGCCTCGACGGTCCTGCCTATTACTGGCACGATCTTCGAAAGGAAGAAAAATATTTTTTAAGCGGTGGTGGTGGCATTATGATATGGGGTGGAATTTCTTTTAACGGCCAAGCAGATATTGCTTGTAAAACAATAAAAATAAAGTCAGTCCGGTATAAAGAAATTTTAGAAACACATTTGCTGCTGGTTGCGTTACTGCTTGGTGGGCTAGAATGGATTTTCCAATAGGATAATGCACCCATTCAGTGTTCGATGGAAATAAAATCATGGTTTCGGGAACTTAATTTTAGAATTATGGAATGGCCAACACGTAGTCCAGATTTAAATCACATAGAAAATGTGCGGGGTATATTATCGAAATCAGTTTACGAAAATGGGAGACAATTTAACAGCGTTAAAGAATTGCGAAAGAAAATCGAAGAAGAGTGGCTAAAATAGATGTGTCTGCATTTCAAAAATTAATTTTATCCATGAAAGATCGAATCTTTGGAAACCGTAAAAAGAAATGGAAATTACACACACTTTTAAATTTTCCCGTTTTTGATTTAACAGTTAGAAACTTTAAAGTGTGCTATCATTTTTGAACAGTAGTTTTAATGTATTTTTTAAAAATGAGTATTAAAATTAGTTTAAATTAAAAAGTTACTTATTAGTGAATTATGTTGTATTAAATCTGTAAATATGCATATATCAAATCACTTTTATGAATAATGAATTAAAAGAAAATTAAAAAAATTAATGTGTGCTATCATTTTTGGACGGGGTGTATGTATATATTTACGTAATTATATATTTATGTATCAAGGGGATAGCATTCGTATGAAAGCTTCTACTGTTATGAAATTTGGTGAAAACATTGGAAGCCCAAAAATCTTGGATGAGTTCGTCAGCCAGACACGTCGGATACAAGGAACATGGTTTTTTGGGCATTTTTCGTGAAAATTTAATTTTTTTGGCAAAAATTTGCTACAATTAAAAGTTTTCCCGTTATTTTTTTACATCATTGGAAAGAGGAGAAAAAATCACACAGAAAAGGTTTCTGAACTATTATTCTACATAAATTAGTTTTTGAGAAAAATAGAAAATAAGTCGAATTTTACAGAATAATTCGTTTACATCTATATCATATGTATACATATACTGTACAGTAAGTGGAGCGAATAGACAAATTCAAAGTTTAATATGGTATTATTTTGTATTTTTATTTTCTTACGAATACTTATCCTAATATATTTAAAATTTCGCGAACCTGATCACTTTATCATAGTAATCTGGTTCACTTTATCATAGTAATCATAGTAAATTTTCTGGAAAATATATCTGATTTTTGAGAAAGAACAAAAATAAAAATTTTGTCTTGTTTTCATGTCGAAATTCTTATATTTTTATAAGTCAACTGTCGCGTTTCCGGTACGCGAGTACGCTATAGTTGCTTTTGTCGATAGGGGTACTAAATTCTAGACAGTATAATTATTGTTATAAAGTTATGAGTGAATGAACAATTAAAAAGTGTTAATTTAATTATTTTTTCTAGGTTAAACTAAATGATTTTCTTAAAATATTTAATTTATTTCTAATTTATTTTACACGAATTTTTGATGGAAAATGGTTGAAACGGTGGTTATTCACTAGGTCGAGTGGTGCGCTCTGTTGGAATTTTATTCAAGAAGTTCAATAAGAAATAATAAGAAATCTTTAATGACAATACTGTTATATAGTTAGCAGAAACTTTTAAATTAACGTGTGATAGTTTTAAGAATTGTCCTTTAGATGCCTTTTCCGAATATAAAATTGCCCAAGCTGTACCTTTTAGCAATAATAAGTTATCATTATATTATACATATTATTTAAACATTTTGACATATAAATTAGCATTAAAACAATAAAAAAATTTATATCATTACTATCATTAATATCATAAAATTGGAATCAGGGTTATAAAAAATTGTATTAAAAAATACCCCTGTCGCAGCATCCTGCATAACATAGCGAATTTCCATTTACAAAAGTACGTTTTTCTCGGAAACTAGTTGATATAGAGTAATTGTAAATAAAAAACCTTTTTTATGTGATTTTTCCGCCTCATTCCGCCAAATTTTTTTAACGAAAAATGCCCAAAAAACCGTAAACATTTTCACGAAATTTCTTAATAATAAGATGTTTCGTTCTTGAGTTATCGTGCGGACACATTTATATATATGTTTACTAAATATCCGGTTTTTTGGGCATTTTTCGTGAAAAAAATTTGGCGGAATGAGGCGGAAAAATCACATAATAAAGGTTTTTTATTTACAATTACTCTATATCAACTAGTTTCCGAGAAAAACGTACTTTTGTAAATGGAAATTCGCTATGTTATGCAGGATGCTGCGACAGGGGTATTTAATTTTTTTCTTCTTTTTGAAGTAAATAATTGCTTATCAAAAGTGGAATTTTTTATCGGTCATAAAACTCATATAGCTATTTCAGCAGATAATCTTTCTAAGAAGCTACACTTAAAATTCGAAGTCAATCAAGTAAAAGTTTGTCCGGGTTTGATTACTTAGTTTTGAGAAAAAAGCGTGCCATGGAAATATCGGCTGTTTTTTTATTAAACCTCATTCTGCTGTCCCAAGACGGCATAGTGTTTCTTTCAAGCCTTAATTTTACTGTTTAGCTACTTTTTCGAGCGATGTCAGGAGCAAAGTGACATTTTTTGTATCTGTAATTTTTCTGGAATATAAGGTTATCGACTGCATAATAGCGAATTTCCGGTTACAAAAATTACTTTTTCTCGAAAAAACGTATCTTACGTGATTTTTTTACGCGATTTGCGATGGCGTAAAAAGAAATTCGAAAAACTTTTAAATTTTGGCAAAAAACTGGCTGAAGAACTCTTCATTCAAAGGTTTGGGACTTTTTGGTACTCATCGTGTCTGTCCATTCGGAAATTTGCTAAAAATTGATTAGCTTAATGATTAGCATAAGCCGTTAAGCAGTTATTGAGCATAAGCATAACAAAATTTTTCGGGCAAGAAAAAATATGGATATTTCACTCTTTTATTTTTTCTAAAAGGACTTCGAAAGTTTTTGCGATAATAATAATCCTTCCCTCTTGATTACACGCCTCTGTTATGTGGTATTTATAATATACAACTAAGCAGTAAGTGTACTTAACTTTAATAATGCATTTAAAGATGTTTGAAGAACTTTAAGCAAGTTTTTTGTCTTACCAATTCATATCGGGACTTGGAAATATGTACATAAATGAATAACGACAAACTCATTGAATACCGATCACCACGTATCACTGACGATGATCACCACTAAATATGTAAATAAACAGTGAACACAGGAATGTCGTATTCGTTCGTAGTCCGTCGTGCAACTCTGCGGTTAATTATTTGTCATGTTTGATTATTAACTCAATTACAGTTTAATCAGTTTAGTTATAGTTGAAACCGCTACATGACTTACTATACCGTACAATAAGAAAAAATGTTGAAAAATTGTAAAAAAAAACGGTTTTTTGTCACTTACAGATTCTGTGATTTTTTTTTTGTTGGAATTTATTGATTTACATCATATTTGCATAGATATTAAATAAATAAAAAAGTCGTCAAGTGCGTGTTTGACACGCATTATTTAGGGCTACTCAGGAATTATGTGTTGTATGTTGTATGAATCATTACATGTTGTATGATTAGTAAGAAACCTGCAAAAAATTTTGATAATTATACCATAGCTACAAGTTAAGGATATTATGGAGGTACTTAAAAATGGTGACAGTCTTATGAAAATTTGTGCGAATAATGGTTTTTCTAAATTTAATCGACTGTGAAAATTTAAATTAGATTCACTACAGCGTTTAAAAGTTATTGCAGGTTTAATTTTTGCTCACTTTTAACATGCAGTCTAATTGAGTTTTCAATAGAAACCGAATATAAACCAGCTTTTAATGCTTAGAAAAAATGGTGATAAGGCTCTTGTTTTTGTTTTAGATGTTAGGAAAAACGCTTATACAACTTTTTTTACCCCCAAATTTACCAAAATAGCCCCTCTAGTAGGTCCGACTCTGGCTTTGTATATATCAGTAGAAAGCTCTCTAAAAATGAAGTGTTGTGTCAATTTAAAATTTTTCTTTATCTGCCGCAGTTTTCAAGTAATCTAGCAAAATTGAAATTTTACCCTAATTTTGAGGGGTAATTTCACTTCTTAAATGGCGACTGTGTCAGATGAAAAAAATCGGGTCCGTTATTTTGGTCGACCCTACGGGTTGTCCCCATTTACTCTTTTCTCGTCTCTTTTGATCCCAATTTTTCATAGAGAAGAAATTATACGATTTTTGTTAATTTTTCAAAAACCACCAATATTTTTAAATTTTTTTGGATACTGCTGATAAAGTGACCATCTTCGCGTAAATTTTTAATATATTAAAGATTAGGTACTCATAAAATAAATACAAAAAAATACGGTGTGAAGTCTGAATGCGTACCTATTCATCCTTGTCTACGGTAGCACATTTTTTATTGACATAAATATTAGAAACGCAGGAAAAGAGACCAGGAATCAACATAGAAGTGGATTATGGTACGATATATTTTCTGAAAAAAGTGCTTAGGACCAAAGTTATAGAATTCAAAGTGAAGCACTTGATGATGACTTTGAAGTTGACCTTGAGGTCAATTTCCAAAGTCATTTGAAAATCATTTAATATTTTTCAAAAGGAGTAGCTTACTTTTCACCCCTAAATGGTTCAAAGTATATTCGAACGAATTTCACATGCAAGATAGAAAATAAGTGATCAAGAAGTAATTTTGAAAAATACTTGCTCAATCGCAATCGGAAAAATAATAGTTAATCATATGTTCAATTGAATTCCTAATATGATAACTATAGAGTAGCAATAAAAATTTTAAAAAATTTTGAAAATTTATAATATAACATAAAGTTAATGTTTAACTTACAATTAGAGTGATATTAAATCTTTTCTTAACTTTACTTCTAAAATTACTTACAAAAATGTTTTCTTCTAATTTTTTCTATAAATCAACTTTGAAGATAGATTGAGTCAATACATGAAATTACTGCTTATAGGTACAGGATATGGTCAAACTTCGGCAATGGCTAATCATTTTCAACTGACCTTGAAAATCGATTTCAGGGTCACTATCAAGTGCATCGCTTCAAATTCTACAAATTTGGTACTCAGCCCTTTTTTCAGAAAATATGTCGTTTCAAAAATATCTAGCTATAACTGTTTTCATCTACAGAGGTTGAATGGTGTTTTCTACCCCTAAAAAGCGTATTTAGCCGAAATAAAAAAACACGTATTTAATATTTTTCGCTGTTTAATAAGTATGTTAAGTTTCATTCAAATTGGCAAGTATTAGTTGGGTAGTGTTATTTGTCAGAATGTTTTGCCGATCTAGTTTTTTCAATATTTCTTTGCTCGTTTTCAGAATTTGTATTTTAATTTCTACGGACAAATAACTCATTCTTTTCTTCGATTTGAGTAACTTTTATTTGCTGATGTTGACCATTAATTGATCGAAACATATCAAATATTTTTCAATGATTTTTTTAGCGAATGTCGAAAATTTTGAAAATTTTTTCACCGTTAGTAAGTTAAAGTATTTGAATTCATTAAGTAATTAAATGATGTCCACAAGAACCTTACGGACTACCATAAGTTATATGAGATCCCTAGGACCCGTTTTTTACTGTTAGGATAAACTTTTTACTAAAATTATTTTAGATGAATAAAGGTTATGTTGTATGATTTCCGCCAGGGTTTACTGTTCCCATTATTGTAAAAAATAAACTAACCGACCGATTTTGAAAATTTTTTCACTGTTAGAGAACTAAATTATTTTAGATGGATACAACTATGCTGCACAAAGTCCGTTCGGGTTCTTGGGTCCCAAAAATATCAAAACTAATTACCCAGCCGATTTTAAAAAATCTTTTACTCTTAGAAAGCTAAACTATTTTAAATAGGTACAGTTCTTAGATGAGATCCGCCAGTCCCTAAAATTTGGAAATTCGCTATGTTATGCAGATGCTGCGACAGGGGTATTTAATCTGACAAACACAAAAATATTGCAGATCCATGGTAACGCGATTTAAAAATGAAATATTATTGATCAAAAAGTGTCAGAGATCACATTGATCCTGAGAAAAATTTCTCACCATACTTGCCCCACGTTCGATAAATCTGTTTCCAGCCTGTATATGTAACCGTGTATGTATGTAAAGCAGCAAACACTCTCGGAAACCGCGTAATGTTATAAAAATTTTCTTTAACTTGCGCCTTTTCGACGTCAGTTGTTGGAAATTTAATGAATTCTTCACGCAACAAAGCAATTTTGTGTGACACTAATTTCACTACTTTGCTAGTAGTAGCTTTGAAAACTTCTCCTTAAAAAAAACATTATTTCTGAAGATAATGTACTATTCCTAAAAAAAAGATACATTACTGCTTAGTTGAAATACTTATTATTTAAAAAACAGCATACCAGTTCGTTTTGTGTTGTATTCGTGGGCGAATTTTTTCCAAAATAAAAATTCCTTTCGCATTCGAAATTTTGTGTAAAAATTCAAATCGTCGCAAATATTAAAATGATTTGGATGAAAACATATTGTTTTTTTTTACATAAACGTTAAGTCATACAAATAGGTTATGTTATAATATAAGAATCTTTTGACAAAAAAAAAAATAATTTATTTTAAAAAGATTATAAAGGTACGGACACACGACACGCTTTTGGTGTAGAAGTTTTTTTTTTTACAAAAGGACAGAAAAGTTGATTTAAGATACTACCAACAAGGTAATCCTAAATTGTGAGACGCATCCAAAAGATAATACAGAGATAATATTATATTACAACTCTAAGAAAAAAGTAAACGCAATAAAATTTTACAAGTTGGATTTACACTATAGCAAAAAATGAAATAAATTATTTTCAGTACGAAACTGCCGTCTTGCAGCAACATTTATAAAAATATTAGTTTTCAATTCAAAATAGAATATGGCAATACAAAATACGATTTAGAAATGTTAAATTATAATCTAAATCAGGTGTTGTGTGAAATGTCTGACACTATTCTATTCGCCGTGTGTGACACTACTGTGTAAACAACCTCAAATATTTGCTAGAGAAGTCTAGCAACTCGAGTGTATACAACTGTTCTAGCCTTATCTAGACTGCAAATTTAAGCCGCTGCTACACGATGCTACGAACACCTTCCAACATTCGACGTTGGATGGTTCATAGCATCGTGTAGCCGTTGTTCGAACCTACGAGTGTCCAATGTCGAGCGTCAAACGTTCGCATTTGGTCGTGTCCCGTTCGATGTCGGTATTTTTGCACCGAGTCAAAGGGGTGCTTCGAACATTTGAAGGTCAATGTTGGTTCGTTGGTTGGTTCGACTCAGCAGCTGCACGCTCGTTCATGTGAAGAGAGACAACATCAGTGTATAACATTAGAGATAACATCAGACAGATAACATCGTCCACTGAGTACCAACACATCATCATTCGTATTGGATCAAACATTCGATTCACCGTGTAGCAGATACATTCGTCGCACCAACTATCGAACTTAACTGCCTCAAACGTTCGATCGAATGTTGGAAGGAACGTTCGTAGCATCGTGTAGAACCCGCTTTACTTGAACGTGTAAACCAACGGGCCAAACTACTATATGATAGTTAGTATTCCGACTGTAGCAGAAAGGTGACGTAAAATCTCCTCCACTTCGCATCACTATGCTGTGTAAGTACAAACTGTTTGTAGTGGTTTAGGCTTGATGTTTGCTTCTGTGTGAGTATTTACACACACAATTACAAAACACGTATTATCGGACAGAGCAACGTGCAGGTCAAGTAACAATGGTCTTACAATACATAACAATCGTAGTGGATTCGATGACCGACACCGACTGACTAAATGCCTTAAGCTGTGACAGACCAACAAATGACTCCAAGCGAACTAAACTTTTTTGATATTAGTTTGCTTCTAGTGTTCTATAGTGTAAACATTGCACACAATAATGCTAATTTAGATGTCTCGTGTATCCGTAGCTTTATGTACATATGTTGTAGGTACCTATCATGTATTATATACTGTGTGATACAAGGGGACAAACTAGATTGGCTTTGCCTCTGTTCCACTTGTAATGAGTTTGTGACGTAGTCTGTTTGTGTACATACACACTGTTTGCAGTGTATTAGTTTGGTTTTTTGTAGTAGTATGTGTATACACACATACAATCACATCACACGTATTACCAGAGAGAGCTGTTCAACGTGCTCAACTAACAATGGGTATATTGTTAATATAATGGTGTGTTGACTCGACGACGACTACTGACGGACTAATGTCTTAAGCTGTGACTGGCTTACAAATGACTCCAAGCGAATTTCACTTTTTTTATGTTAGTTGGCTTCTAGTGTTCTATGGTGTGACACTTTCAAAATAGAGTATACTCACTATATATATAGGTAGCATGTGTAAATTACGTATGTATATTTTGAGTAAAATTCAAAACGTCAAATGTCAAAAACTAATATATTTAAATAGCAATTAAATTGAATTTGAATGAATTTAAAAAATATTGTTAAAGTTTGCATTTTTTTGATAGTAATTTACTGTTAATATGTAGGTAATATTAAAATCATTTAGGTAATTTAATATGTAGGTAATATTAAAATCATTTAAATATCCATAAACGACACAGTAATAATCATGTACCTAATAGTATAGGCGTCAATTATATTTTTTTTATTTATACCTTACTGCTAACAAGAAAGATTAAAAAAAAATTTAGCAATTAAGAAAAAAATCTAATTAATTTCTAATTCTATACGTTCGATTATTAAACAATTAGCAGTTAGGTCCAAAATTAATGTCTTAAATTTTTTATTTTTGTAATTAAGAAAAATATCCCCTTTACTCCAAAAAGTTGGGGAGCTGAGTTCAGCAAACAGAAATGCAAGTTGGTCACACATTAGAATAGTGTTTTTGTGAAACGATAAGGCTTACTCAGAGGTTATGGCCTCTGAGTAGCCTAAAAATGTTAAATACCGTTAATTTGTAACTCAATTAAGATTATCCATACTGATATTATAAATGCGAAGGTGCGTTTGTTTATTTGACTTGCTTTCACGCTTTAACCATACTTAACCTATCAATTTGAAACTTGGCACAGACATAGCTTGGAGGGCAGAAATAGTTATAGGCGACGTTTTATCCCGGAAAAATATTTTATTCCCGAGGGAAAATAGATTAAATTATGACAGCTGACTATTAAAAAGCGGACGATTAGTTTCAAACTTTGTATAATGTTAACAGTGAGAACGAAAAAGAACACAGGTTACTTTTTACCACGGGAAAACATCTTAATCCCGTGGGAAATCTCATTCCTGTGTGAAAATATATTTTAAATGAAACAAAAAAAGATTCTTTGAATTTGTTGGAACTTAGCATATTGTTAACAGATACAACGATATACAGCGATTAACATAGGTTACTTTTTACGCCGAGAAAGTATCTCATTTCCGAGGGAAATTTTTTTAAGCCGAAACAATGAAATAACGATAACTGACTATTAAAAAAATAGAAGATTGGTTTCAAACTTTACATATTGATTACAAAGGGGACAAAAAAGAACACAGACTGCTTTCTATCCCCGGAAAAAATATCTGAATCCTGTGGGAACTCTTATTCCCGTGGGAAAATATATTTAAAACGGTGTAAAGAAAAGAATCGTTGACTTCATTCGAATTTTGTATATTCTCTTCATTTCAAAAGTCACTCATAAAAGGGCTGAGCGGGTTCCAACGCACACTATGTCGTTAAAAGCATAGGAACGGACATCTTAACTCAAGGTGTATCCATACTTTCGACACGGTACTGTACTTAATGTTGTGGTACACTGCCGTGTGGACACCCCCTGGTTCAAAGTTTCCCATATTTTTGACGACAGTGCGTATTAGAATCCGCCCAGCTTTTTGCTGATACGCGGGCAAAGCCGCGGGTAAATGCTAGTGAATAATAAATTTATTATTACAAATGAAATTATTTAAATTAAAAAAGTATAAAATTATATAGTTATAAACTTTATTTATTTTTTTGTAATTTAACAGTATAAAATAAATAACATAAATTTTATATCTCAAACTGTAAAAAATATTGATATATATTGATAAAAACGTTAACATAAAAAAAAAATAAAATAAAAATACATTCTTAGAACACACTTATTTAAATTAATGACGCTATACTTCTTTACTTTTTTCTGATCCCAAAAAATTTATGATGTTTTTCAAAATTCGCGGATTTTTAGTAATCCGAGGCTTTCCATTTTCTAGTTTTTCACTCATTAGAGCTCTTATTCCGGTTTCTCCTTGAGTGTTAAATTGTTCTTTTAAAATATCATAAGTGATATTTTCACCTGCTATTTTTTTTAGCATTCCATTTGAAACAACTTTGTCTAGTGGCTGTAATGATGGTCTTATGGTTGCAATTCTTCGCAAACGTATTTGATTATATATGGCGTCTACAAACGACACAGTACTTGAAAACAATTTTTTACTTTCAATTAATAACGAACTTAGTTCAGCTAAAGTTTGAACATCATATAAAACTTCATGAAAATTATCATCAGACTTTATTTCCAAAAAATCTCTTGCTAAGGTATTTAGCTTAAACATACCCTCTCCCTTGCGTTGAGAAAGTTTTTTTTTGAATAATGGTAGTGTATCACTAAACCCAGCAATTATCTGGAAATGTTCAATCATATTTGTCGATGAAAGAGCACGAATAAGAAATGAAGCATCGAACTTAACATTGTGTGCAACAAGCACACAAGGTTTCTGTGAATAGCTTAAAAACTCGGAGAATGAAACCAAAGCGTTATATAAAGGAATAGTAAGAAGTCTGATATTTTTTAAATATAACTGACCACCAATTATTCTTAAACCCGTCTTTTCGGAGGCTTCTTGACTTATTTCTTTGGTTGGCGTGATGTATACACTGAATTCCTGGTCTTCAAACTTCGCTGCAATCTGTAAGATTTCATCAGATCTTCGTAGACCAGATGTTTCTAAATCAAAATATACCACATTACAGGTCTCGGGTGAAATATCCATTTTTGTAAAGTTTATATGCTTAATTTGATCTTCTAAATTGAAATTTGTATTTATTTCATTTGATGAAAATCCACAATTTGATTTATATTGCATACCTTCCGAATTTTCATTTTTTTTTCGTAATTGTTCTCTATTTTGAGCTAAAATATTTCTCCGTAATTTAGTGACAGGTAATTTTGCTTTTGTAGCTCTTCTAGTTCTAACCGAGTCTTTCTTACGTGCGAATTTTTTTAAACGTTTCGCAGGTGATAATAACAGTCCTTTTTCAACATTAATTAAATGAGATTCACCGTCATTTACTGTACATACAGTACTGGCATATCGAAAATCAGATGATTCACTACGACTGTAACAGTTAATTTTTGGTGACTTATGGCCCATGACATTATTGACACTCTCATTACCCTCACTTGATGCGGCTACTGAAAATTTATATGCATTTTTAGCATATTTTGAGAAAATTTGTGTTAATGTTACATGTAGATCTGGATCTTTAAATATAATTGTTTGTGGTATAGAATTCTCTGATGAATGATGATGACACCAACTTCCACAGTTTTCATGTTGATTAAACACGTGATCAGGAATAGAACATAAAGTAGCTGCAAGCCTTTCGCTTTTTCCTTTGTTTTGAATGACAGCGTAACTGAAACATTTTTTTAAGTGTAGAATGGCTCCCTTTTGCCTCATTTCTTTGAAATTTTTTTGTATTGCATATAAATCATTCACAAATGCCTTCCGAAGATGATTGCGATCAGCAAGTTTAAAAATTTTTTCGGTAGTTTTATTGCGTATAGAAGCTATCGTTGAGCTGTCTTCATCACCAATTACAACACGAGCTTTTAGATTGGATTCTTTTAGAATTTCACTATCAACAACTAATTCTGCTCCTACAGAGGGCTCCATTGCCTTAGCACTACCTTGAAAATTTTTGCGGCAATCATGATCTGTTTTAGGGTGGCCAGCATCACACATATTACATTTACGATTGCGCGTGGCAAAATCTAAAATTTTTCCACTTAAAAACCCAATAATACACCCGTAACCATTTAAACTGTCGTAGGTTTTTCCATTTCCTCGCTTACTCCAGCCCATATCGTACGATACAATTATGCTAATTATATCATTTATATTGGTATCAAATATCTCAACTGAAGTAGATGAAGAAGAAGTAATAGATTTATGAAGTTTGCAGTAATGTGGATAAATTTCCTCAGCAATCTCAATCGGTCTAAAATAAATAAATAAATAAATAATAGCTTAGAATTTATCAACAGATCATTGACAATAAACTATTTAAGCCCTTACAACTCAACACATAATTTGTCAATATTTTCCAGTATTAATTTGCGTTCTTCTTCGGCAGCTCTTTTGCAACTTTGTTTAGCTTCTTTTTCAATTATTGGACCTACTTCCCTCTCATATCGTTTGTACAAAGCCTGAGTTATTTCTGGAATGTTACAGCAAGCTAGTATTTTATTTAATGCTGTATGGCCTACACCAGCATCTATGCAACCTGGTAACAATAACATAAATAAAATATACTATATAATTATTTGATAAATTACTCTTACAATGAATAAATATTATAAATAATAAATCTTACCCATGACAACTTTAGTATTAACATCAGATACACTGTATTTTTTATTAGAAGTCTTGTTAGTTTTCGTGTGAAATTTTCCAGTTGGAACTTTCGTTAAAATATTACATTTTTCACAATTAATCCATAAAACAGAATTCAACCCTAAATGAATCTCTTTCTTAGTATTTTCCAAATAAATGCGGTCTTTACATTGACAACACCTTAGATTTTTTGCCAATTCTTTAAGTTCAACTACACTTCTACCATCGTCTAGGTTAGATTCGATCTCCGATTTTTTTTTTAATTTTCCTTCACGCATCTGATTAACAAATTTCAATTTTTTCTTCAGGACTTTTTGTTTAATATATTTACCTTTATGCCGTAACTGAGCAGACATTTTATTTTTTATATAAGAATTATCTATTTGTTCAGTAAAAAATTACATATATACGAGCGTAATATGTCAGGCGACATCTATGTAGGTATGGTATGTATGGTATGTATTATAGTCATGTATCTTATGTTTTATGTATAATGTGTACACACACCACAAAGTAACAAACACCATATATATAACTAGGTATCGGAAATTTTTCGGATCAGACAGTATCGTGTTTTGTATACGCGGGTATATTGACTTTTGTGTGATTGAATATTGTGATTAATATAAATAAAAGATGAATACTTAGATATTTTGATAAACATACGTATAGAACACACACACACATATATGTATGCCGTATAAAAATATTATTTCCACGTATCTTATGTAAACATTTTTTTAAATTGTTATTATTGACCTGCCAAAACTGAAAAGTGCCACTATAATTTTTATTGACTATCGAACGAGTTTCTGTTTATATTGTCATTTAAATTAAATAAATCCATCTTTTTTTATTGTTTTCAATTTAAAAAGAAGTATAGTTGTTTATTAGAAATTTGTTTTCTGTAACAAAAAATCTTAGCAAATATGTATCTGATAGGTATTATAGTGGACCGTCTAAATATTTTCAACTTTTCAACATATGAACAATATATAAACAACTTGTCAATGAATTTTACAAAATTTTTTTCGATTTTTTGATTCTCTTATTTTTCTCAAATAAAAAAAGCCGCTAGTATTCTAAATGGCGAAAAATGTAATTTTTGACCAGTTCCATTCATTCAAATGTGCACAATTTCATGAAGTTTAGTTGCAAAATTTTATTGCAATAAGTACGGTCCTGACCTGTCCGAAAAAACCTGCAATTCATCAAAACATCAAGTAAACATACCTGCGTATACAAAGTACGATACTGTATGATCCGAAAAATGTCCGATACCTGATAATATGTATTAAAATAGAATAACACTCTATGACACATTACTCAGTGGTCTGTATGATAGACAAATAACATTATGTTTGTTGGGATAAACTGCGATGATGCCAAACTGTTTATCATAAAAACCTTTGATAGTGTAAGTGTACATGGACAGGCTATATTTGATAGTATGCATACATAACACTATCAAAAGTAGTAGGTGCCAACACATCTATCCATTAAACAAAAAGTAATTGTAGGTTTACAATTTTTTCTACTAGCATGTCACAAGGTAACCACCTTAAGCTGTGACTGGCTTACAAATGACTCCAAGCGAATTTCACTTTTTTTATGTTAGTTGGCTTCTAGTGTTCTATGGTATACTCACTATATATATAGGTAGCATGTGTAAATTACGTATGTATATTTTGAGTAAAATTTCAAAACGTCAAATGTCAAAAACTAATATATTTAAATAGCAAAATTAATCGCAATAATCGCAATTAAATTGAATTTGAATGAATTTAAAAAATATTGTTAAAGTTTGCATTTTTTTGATAGTAATTTACTGTTAATATGTAGGTAATATTAAAATCATTTAGGTAATTTAATATGTAGGTAATATTAAAATCATTTAAATATCCATAAACGACACAGTAATAATCATGTACCTAATAGTATAGGCGTCAATTATATTTTTTTTATTTATACCTTACTGCTAACAAGAAAGATTAAAAAAAAATTAGCAATTACGAAAAAAATCTAATTAATTTTTAATTTTATACGTTCGACTATTAAATTATTAATAGTTAGGTCCAGAATTAACGTTTTAAATCTTTATTTTTGTAATAAAGAAAAATACCCCCTTTACCCCAAAAACTTGGCGAACTGAGTTCAGCAGAAAGTTTGGTGAAGTGCAAGTTGGTCACACGTTAGAATGTGGAAAGTGCAAAACTATGAGGGATACTCAGAGGTCAAAATCTCTGAGTACCCCTAATAAACAGTAGTAAGATAGCAGTGAGACAGGAGCGTATTCAGGGATTTTATTGAGTCACAAAAGTTTTTTTTAAGGAGCGTGCTGCTTTTTAATAAAGATTTTTTGTACAAAGTGAAGTCATAAATCGAATTTTTAAATTGCAAAGCTGTTACATTTCTTTATCAAATCATATTGATAATGAAAATAGAAAGATGAATGTATAGGAAAGATATAAAGAAGGGCGGAAATGGAAACATTTACAATCGATTTTGACGACTCAATGTAAATTAGTGATGACTAGATGTAAAGTCAAGGCCAAGATCCTAGTGATCTTAACTTTGGTCTTGCTGGCACATACGTCATAGTTTTGTTCTTGTAAAGGTCTTGATCAAAACATACAGTAAAAGCAAGAAATTAATCTTGGTCACTTTTGAATGTTTAAATTATGCTGCGCTAAAGCGGGACTAAGCGGGATTTGACCATTTTTTCTTCGAGAATGGGAGCGGGTGGGAATGAGTGAAAATAGGACAAAAAATTACTCCCGGCGATATCTCTACTTAGGAGAGTCGTTTGGCGAGCGAATTCAATCACTACAATTAACTTATTTCACACCGAATTTCCGAATATTTGATATACAAGTGACACGGCAGGCTAAAGTTACAGGAATACAAAAATGTATTCCATTGCAGGAAATTATATAAAGCACCAAAATTAAAACCAAAACAGATACCTCAGCGAAGCCAGGACGTTAACCTAGTTTTTACTAATCCGATTAAGTCTCTATTGGAGCGTATGTTCAGAAAAAAATGTTTTAACTGATTTAAAAAAAAAAATATATATATTAATATGTATCTAATAATGGATCATTTATGTTTATGTTGTAATTCACTGTATAAAAACATCTACATAGATTACGAACTGAGATTACGTTAAAATGATAGTATTTTTACAAAAATAGAAAGACAATTACTTTACAATTAGTACAGTAATTGCATTAATAAAAACTAAAACAATACTGTTACGGTATCTACGGTAGATATACATGTTGCCTTCCTACACTCGGATATTGTGCAATAGACAGACAACAACAACTGGCTTAAGTGTATATTTTTTACTTACTGATAATCTAAGTACATCAAGTGAATGAGTGAATCGTTTGGCGTTATGTTTTTGTTTCTACTTTATTTGTGTGGTCATTGTTCGTTAATTGGGTCTTACATGTACCAATATAGTTAGTTACGTTACATGCGATGTAATAGATTTCAATAAATATAGAGTCAGCGACTAAATTGGAGGAAATAGATAGTACCTACTATTTTTTTTTTTATTTTACTACACTATTGATTCACATGTATGGGTGACGAAATTTTGTATTAACAAATAACGAAAATGTGATAGGGGACAATAGGGTGGGTCGGGGTAATTTGGGTATACTGGGGTAATTTGGGTATAGTGGGGTAATTTGAGTATAAGTGATTTCTTTTTTTATATATTTAGTACCAAACTATATTTCACTGCCAAATTAATATATATTGTTTGTTGCAATATTAGGTATTATATCTTCGAAACATTTTATCTTGGTGACACTGGTGCTTTGAAAAAAATTTTTTAGTCGAATTTTCTCCGAAAAATTAGACTTATACAGTCTATACGATAAGAGCTGCGAGAGGCGAGACCAGGGGCGCTATCCGTTTTCGGACCCGTAGAAAACGATTATGTAAAAAAAAAAGATGTCTGATATATATATATATATATATATATATTTTCCCGCAACCTTTTAATATGTGTAGGGCCCCCCTATGGAAGTTAAGAGATGAAATTTGGTAAGTGGGGCTTATTCCGATGCACAACAATACTATCAAAGTGGGGTCAAATTTTGGGCAAATTTTTTTTTCGGACCCGACCTTTAAGGGGGTGGTGGGGGGCGGAAAAGCAATAAAACTTTTCCAAATCGGTTTTAAATAATGTTTCGGTCAATTATCTACAACATATCCAAAATTCAGCTTCCTAGGATGATATGGTGGGAGTAGAGGGGGGAAAAACGATTTTCGCTGGATCTAACAGGCCTCCAGCCCCCCAGAATTAACGTAGAGGGTTGAAATTTGGTGTGTTGATAAAGTTCGTACCTAGGTTGTGCTTTTTGGAGGTTTTAATATTTTACCCCCACCCCCCTCATTTTTAAGCTACAATTTCATGCATTTTCGACGTTTTCGAAGTTTGTACCACTCGCACAGGTCACCCGAATAAACCTAGAGGGCTGAAATTTTGTATTCGGATTGAGTTAGTATCAAGGGGGTGCCTTTTGGGGGTCTCGACTTTTAACCCCTACCCCCACCATTTTTATACCCAAAAGAACATGATTTTTCTTGTTTTTTAACAGTTTCGTTCGGGTCAAAATCTCCCCAAATAAAACTAGAGGGCTGAAATTTGGTGTACAGGTTAAGCTAATAGCCAGACACTGTTTTTTGGAGGTTTCAACTTTTAACCCTTACCCCCACGATTTTTACGCCAATATTTCCTTAATTTTTTTGCTTGTTTTCTAACACGTCTAGAGACTCCATAAGGAAACCTAGAGGGCTGAAATTTTGTACGTGTATTCAGTTAGTATCCAGCTAGTACCTTGTAGGGAGTCCACATCACTTTTCCCCCCACTTCTCCCATTTTTACATCGGAATTGAATGCTATTGTTAAATGTGTTTTAAAAGCATTATGTTTATTCTAAATACAAGTAGGCGAATAGTAATTTTAAAAAATTTAAAAAAAAGTGAACTTACTTTTATGACAAATGAAATACGTACATATTAAGTAATTTAAAAATGTTATTAAGGTCACTGTTTTTTTATAAATTAGGAATTTTGAATTTTTAGTATTTATAAAATAGAAATTTTGGATTTTTTTGGAAAGAAAAAATATCTTTATAAAGGCCTTCCAGTTTACTATTTAAGGTCCTTTTTTAATATTTAAAACTAAAACATAAAGGCAATTAGCGGATAAACATGGGCAGGAATGTCCTCGTACGAATTGTGTTTGCTTTTTTTCTGCTACCTGTTTTCGGCACAAAATTGAAATTTACTGAGATACAGCCCTTAAATACTTAAAACCTTTTTTTAAAGCCTCGATCAGCCGAACACTCATCACCAGTTTTGAAACCAACAAAATGACAATTCGGTTGTAGACTTTCAATCACATTTCGCTTGTAGACATTCAATACCGAAGATGAAGGGGAAAATTCGACTACCGTGATGGGGCCCCGCTGCTCACGGCGTTTTTTTTTTATTTGTTGAAAGTCTGATTAATTGATTTGCTTTGTTCAACCGTCTGTAGTTCACAGAAGAGTGCTAGTACAGTTAACAAATTCAGGTATGTGTACATTACATCCTTTAGGAACATTTTTAAAAAAAGTTTGCAGGTGTACATGAAGAGGATTTTAAATCAATTTCATTTTAATATCACGGGGTAATTTGGGTACAACAACTGATTATCTGTAAACTGACAAAGCCAACTTTACATATTTCCCGAGAAAGATGATATTGAGTGGGTGGATGTGGGCCAAATTTCAAAAGTATTTCCTGTCCCTCTTTTCAATGGAAGATACTACAAATTTGATAAGTAAAGCCTAATCTCATATAATTTAATTGGAACAACAACTAGTTTTTGTTTATATTACCTTATAATCTTTGTAAGTGATAAATAAATAATCTTCCCCAATTTTTATGCTAATTTTATTTCTAATATTACCTAAAATAACCTTAAGTAATGTCTGTAAAGCCAGTTTTAAATGTATACTACATACTATACCCACTTTCCCCCAACCCTCGGGGAAATTTGGGTATACATAAACACATGCTTACTATGGCAATAACAGAAATTTAGTATTTGATTATGTAGTATCAAACTATTGGGGAAAGTCATATTGCTAAAGTGAAACAAAATGACAGGAAAAAAATCAACATAGAAAAAAACTAGAAAGCTTTGATTTCAAAAAACGGTAAAAAATATACTCAAATTACCCCAACTGACCCTACAAAAATATTCGATAGTTTGCCGCCAACTAACAAGGGGGTGGGTATCGAACTTGGGAATGATAGATTTACGAGGAATTTGTCTGTCTCAGTTACTAGACAGTAAGTACTTCCTACACGGAGAGAAAATTCCTATAAAAATTACTGTGCTCATACTACAATCGACGTGTAACAGACAGGCGAACATATCCAATTTTTGTACGGTAAAATTATAAAAATTACAATAATATAACTATAATTTTTATAATTTTACCGTACAAAGATTGGATATGTTCGCCTGTTACACGTCGATTGTAGTATGAGCACAGTAATTTTTATAGGAATTTTCTCTCCGTGTAAGTGCTGAAATTGGCCGTTTGAAAAATTGGGAAGAATGTAGCATGCAGTATATATATATAAGTTGTTATTTTACACCGTTTAAAGCCTTGATACGTAGTTGAGTGATCAAGGACGTTTATAGGCTGTCAGTTCGAAACCACGCGCTTCTAATTTCTTTTTTTTAATTTTTTTTTTATTTTCGTAATATTTTTTGTACAATGCTGAGTTATTTATTACATTGTATGATAGTAATTTTTTTTTTATTACTCATGCGGGACAAGTACTATCTTGGTGCACGCATTTTTGTTCCACGAATAGCTATTTATCCACTCTACTGTTGCCGCATGGTTTAAGTGTATTTCGATTACTTTTTTGGCACGCCAATTGACAATAAAACACGCAGACTTAATTCAAATGTTATATATGTTTAAATTTCAAACAACAGAATTTACTTTCATTGAAGATATTCGAATCATTTTTAATCGGTACTGTCTTTCTTGTTAATCAAACTCGCATCTTTTATTAATTATTTCACTTACACTGTCTTCAATTAACATATAAAAAATTATTAATTATAATAATTAATAATTAAAAATACGTAAATGTGCACTGATTGGTTGACTCTAATAGCTATGTCGTTATCATTCTTTAGGTAAAATTGAAAGCTATGTGAGTTTATGACTGACTGACAATGAGTATAGCTACTCACTCGCATATGTAAAAGTAAGTACGACTTTCAGCAGCATCCGCAGGAAATCAAGTTGACAAAAAAGGAAAAGACGTTTTTTTTTCTCTCTGGTGTGATTTTATTTTCATTTAATGCCTCGCCCTGTTTCAGATGAACGTGGATTTCTGTTATGAAATATTAACGAGATTCCATCAAGAAATGTAATTTTTTTCAGAATTCTGTTTTCCGTTTCTTTTCTGCTTTTACCTTCTATCATTTGAATTACGATTTCCAGGAGTTTTAAAAAAAATTCTGATAACGTTATCAAGGTAAAAATGTTATTTTTGTACTGTACTAAACATTGCTGGAAGGATTTTATTTTGACTAATACGTCCAGATTTTTGGTAACTTGCGTTTGCGCTTCTTATTTTAACATGGATAATATATATTGTGTTTTTGGACAGTACACGGAGAGAAAATTCATATAAAAATTACTGTGTTCAGCACTACAATCGACGTGTAAAAGGCGAACATATTCAATTTTGTACGGTAAAAATATAAAAATTATAATTAATCATAGAAAATTTAAAGGATAGAATATTGTTTCCGTAATATTAGCTCCGTAGAATTTGTAAAACAGCACAGTAAAAAGTTCCATTGCCGACAAAAAAATATTTTTTAATTGTTTTTGTTACAAAAATTACCATGCTGTATTATAATATTTGAAATGCTATCTGCTAATAGTAGAAAGAAAAAAATAGAAAGAAGGTTGTGTTTGTTGTAAAAGCTGTTGAAATGTACCTCACTCATAGCAGGTCACATAGCCAACCATAGGTGTGGACGACCAACTTGGTCGGACGGGTGACGGGTCGGACCAAGCACCTTGATTCATTAGACTGTCTTACAAGCAGCAAGCAGTATTCATTACACTGTCTTAGAGGACGGGGATGTCACCGTTTAATTCATCATTTTGTTACTTCACTATCTTTAGTTTAAAAAATATTGTTGGCAATCATTTTTGTATGCATCATAAAGTTCTTACAGGTTTGAAGTTTTTACAGGTACCGCCCAAGCAACATAAGGTTGCGGGTCAGATGCGCAAATGAAAGAGTACGACAACAAGAATTAAACTATAACATATATGCGTACGAGTGTGATAAAAGTTGTGTTAGCACATTAAATTTTACCATGCTAGCACATATTTTTTATTTTGGTCGTCAATCGCGCACGCATATAAGAGAGCATGGTAATTTTTCTGAAATTTTATCTACAAAAATTATATGATTTTTCTCTCCGTGTAGTATAGAAATAATATTTTTCTACAATCTTGGTGGAAAGTAGGCTTTTGCGCTCTGTGAAGTGAGCACAAAACGTGTAGCTGCCGAGCGACAAAGTACTACTTTTCGCTTTAAAGCGGAAAAGTAATACTTTTTGTCGCTCGCTCAGCGTATATTTAATTACAAATCGGGTAAGGCGTTGTTTATATTTTCTATGGCAACAAATAAGCAGATTCTAAATTTATTATTATTTTTATCGTAATCAAGTGAAATATTCATTTTATTAAATTTCAAGATAACTACAAAATATTAATTAAAAATAATAAATAACTATAATTAATAAATAATAAGAATAAAAAATTTAAAAAAATCTATACCTGTATGATGGAAATATGCAATAGTGACAGTGATTTCTCAAGTACACCTCCAGATATTTCTGAAGCTGCAAAAATTATAACATTAAAGTAAATATTTACATCCATTATTATTTTTTTGCAAGTATCTTTTAAATAAAAAATACATTTTATAAGATTGTAGAAAATATTTTGTGTGTAATTCGAGCACAAAATGACATTGCAGCAATAACGCGCTCCGCCTGGCGGCATCGCGCGTCAACATTCTCAATCTAGCGGCAATGTACCATTTTGCGCTTTTAGTACACAAATAACTATTGTATGACGCGAAAAAATGTAACACTACAAACATTTTAATCGAGAGCTACGTTCTAATTAAACTTGTACTAGTACCTATATAGTAAAATGTCACTACTGAGGATTGCTGTTTTTTATGAATTTTTACGTACTGACGTAATTTAGTTAATAGTTTTATTCGTTACAAATTAGATAAAACAACTTTACCTTTATAAATTACTAGCATTTACTCGCGACTTCGTACGCGTGGTGTTTAAAATTGTGACAGCATGTTAATACATATAGATACGTACAGTGTACACTTACATCCTGTCACCATTGATGGTTGCTAATTTGTTTTGTGTATTTCTGCTGAAATTGAATGTTTTTGCAGGATAAAAAGTAGCCTATAACCATCTCTGTTTGTCAAGCTATCTTTGTGAAAGGTTTTAAGTCGATTGGTCAAGCTGCCGAGGCGTGAGAGCAAGACAAACAAACAAACAAACAAAAACTCACTCACTCGTATTTATAATATTGATAAGGATTATCAGTTAACCCTTTCCTGTCCAACAGTTTTTAGACCAATCATGCCCGATGGTACTTACCAGTATCAGAAGTTATTTTAACAAATCATTAATAATTCGTCTAAAATACTTGTTAATACTTCAGGGTACTATTTGGTCAACCAATTGGAATTATTTTTAATTGTCATGTTTTTTTTGACACTAATGTCAGTTTTAATAAAGTCTTTGCACCTTCTGAATGTATTTCTGGATGACATTTCGATATTTTTAAATGGGTGTTAAACTGATGCTTGAGTTAACTGGTACTCTAAAGTATAGCCAAGCAGCAAAGGGTTAAAGATACAGTATTGAATATGAATGCGCGATTCACGAAAAACATATCAATGATTCAGTGTTTTTCCGGGCCTAGTGGAGAAAATTAGAACTATTTCGGTTTCTTCATTTTGCCAAGAAATGTGACTTAAATTTTGAAAATGGATTTTAATGCAACTTTTTATGAGTATATCGTCATAAAATTTACATTTGAATAAAATTTTCATTTACGCATCTTTCCATTGAGATGTACTTATGTGTGTGTGCTTAGTGTTTTTATTGTGATTTTTACGATTATATACACATATATATTAAAATTGTAATAATATCCGTGTTATTTAATGGTGTAGGGGACAGCGGAGTGCGGTGTCTGGTACTCAAAATGATTATTTTGAAAGAGCAAAAAAAAAATCCCACGCGTTGCCACTTAAAATAGACATTCGGTTTTACCGCCACTGTATTTTGGTATTAATAAAATACGAGAAGTTATCGTATTTTATTTTTTAGTGTCATTTGAATGTTTGTGTTTATTTTAATGAACGTTTAAAATTTTTGTGTTTCCGCAATTACACTTACATTGGTGTGATCGCATGATCAAAAAGTTTTGAATTTTCACAACAACTGAACGGATGTACGAATATTGAATACTTATTCTTCTGCTTATGGGCAGTAGGAAGGGTCCGGTTAGCCTATGCACTGGTTCCTAGTGGAATATTGTGCAATATAACCCCGTTTATTCATCAGTTATGTGTAGAAAGGCCGTTTTTTTGATGAAGTCAAAAAGTATTGGACAAATGGACACTTCTAATTTTATTATAAATTACAAAATATGAATAGTATATTGTACAATAAGTGGGAAAAGAGGCCTATTTCTCACGAATATTCGAGTATATAACTTTCGAGTAATCAACTCATCATCAGGTATAACACAATATGTACAAATTGTGTTATACCTGATGATGAGTTAATTAATCTCGAAACTAGCTCGTAACTGTACAGTTTAATTTAGTGAAAAGTGACGTAAAGAAAATTGTTCTCATATTTATAATGTGAATTTTCACAAAGTAAATCTTTCAAATGTCAAGTATTTAATTATAAATTAATTATTATTCGAATATTTTTAAATGAAACAAACCTCTAATTTGTTGAGCCGTTACGTCATATTTTAACATAAATTTAAGTTGGATTAAAGAAATAATAAATATTTTTGTCATTTTTAATGCTCTAATATTATTTTTTGGATTAAATTGGAAATTTTTTAAATTATTTTGATTAATTTTTTTTTTTTTTTAAATTGTGTGTGTTGGCATATTTATTGAGTTATGGAGTAAACTGCATGTCAATGAACTTAGAAATTTTAATTGTACGTCTGTGATGTTTTTGCGATATTTTTTGCAATCGTATAACCTAAATCAAAAAAGAATGTCCTTTTATTTTTTTAACATTTCACGTAAATTCCATTCTGAGTTGTGTTCTGAATACAAATTAAAAAGAATTTATTTACTTACATCAACTCTAACAGAAGGAAAACACATTACATAAATACTGAAGACGTGTTAAAATTTTAAATACTAAGTATTATACTGTTTGGAAAAGAAAATGTAGGTTTTACTTGTAGAGTGGTCCCGAAAAAATCAAATAACTTCTCAAATTGAAAATTCGCGAATCGATTCGAGAAACGATGGCCTCCGTCATCAGAGGTGGTTTTAAATATTATACTGTCTGTGAGCTACCGATAAATTACCTATCTTTCACAATCATTACTTAAATACAAGTCGTACGAAAGTTGAAATCTTACTGGCGCAAATAGTCCGGTAGCCTGTTTCTGCTATTCACGATTCTGTGCCTTAGAAATTTTTAAGGGACATATTCACTAAACGTTTCCGAATATTTTTTATTTTTTATTTTTTTCTTTTTGCTGTCAAAACGATGAAATTCTGTTTAGAAATATGACTGATTCAACAGAAATCTTATTTCTAGCGATCTTCTATGTCTAATTTTGATAAAAATGAAAAGAACGACCTCGAAAACCTGTCTGTTCGACAGAAGACAGAAGTCTTTTTCCTAATGATCGAGTCTACCAAATTTTAGTGAAAATGAAGATACGACTTTGAAAACCTACAATTTGTTTTGAAGACATTGAAAATTTTTAGTAAACTTAATGTTATCAAATCAAAATATTTTTTTGTCAAATCAAGCTTTTTGGTAGTCATTTGAATTGAATATGAAATGACGAAATTCTTTTTAGAAATATTTGCCGCCCCTAAAGTTTGTCGCCCTGAGCTATACTGCCCATTTGGCCCTCCTAAGCCTAACTTTCTTTTGTTATCATCATCAACATTATTATTATAAATGAATTTTATTGATTTGCGATCTGTATAGATCGATGTTAATAATAGATCATTCATAAATCATAAGCATAACATTCTGTCTAAATAAATATTAACAATTTATTTGCTTGCTAGTGAATGCGAGTGCGTGCCGAATACTGACACACAAAACGAAATTGCATTGTCATCTTGTCAATGAAACATTCAGTTTGCGAGAAAGTATACATCTTGTGTTTTAAACCGCCTTTAACTTACATAAAATAATATATTTGGATGTGTTTTTATTAGATATAAACCAAAATGTATGGTTTCTTTTCGATTAAAGAGAAATTATAATTGAATTTTTTCATTTTTTTTTTATCACGTGATGTGTGCGTATTGCTTTCAAGGTCATCGTAAAGGTATATAGGACATAAACGTCACGAATCACGATTGAAAATAGTGAACGAAATTAAATAATTGGAACATACTATCTGGATTTTTAGACATTCGCTCTACTAATACCTGTTCGCATTGTGAAGAACTTTAATAACGCGGTGTAGAGAATACGCGAAGAAAATCGATAGTAAAAATGGGCACGTTTAAAAAAGAATTTTTTTCATCAAGAATTTATTGAAAAAGGAAGGAAATATAAAATTAAGTTCGAAATAAAAACATACGTTTGGTTATATAATACGTTGTAACTAACAATAAACAATATATTTGTATACTTACTTATTTATTTACTTAGATTAATGACCACTGAAGAAGATATGAAAAATACCGAAAAATTTTTGGGAAAAATAATAAAGTAACAATTATTACATGGAAGAATGTTGAATTATTTTTAATCCTTCATTTCCTATGAAAGTTGGTCAAATATTTGGGAACTTAGGTTTACAACATTCTAAATATTATAGATTTTTTTTTTAATAACTAGCTGTACCCGCCACGTCGTTCGCACGATGTATTCTTATAATCTCAATGAGAAGTATATACCTAAGTGTAAAAAATTAAATAGATCTTGCGTATAGAACAATAATTTTTTCGTAATGTATGCACATGGGAATGAGACATTTTCCCGGAGTAAAAAATATCCTGGATGTTGACCTAGGTAATAAGTTATCCCCACGTCAAATTTCATCAAAATCCGTCCAATTGTTTTTGCGTAATGTGTGCACATGCTCAGAATGGTTTTTCTATTTTTCCGTGGGAATGAGACATTTTCCCGGAGTAAAAAGTATCCTGAATGTTGACCTAGGTAATAAGTTATCATCACACTAAATTTCATTAAATCCGTCCAATAGTTTTTGCATGATACGTGAACAGATAGACAGATAAAAATTTTAAAAATCGCTGTTTTGATATTTACATCGACAACTATTTAGCAGTACCTACAATTTTCAAAAAATATTCCATGTACAGAAATACAGAAATGGTCTCGTTACAGTTTTGATTATATATGGATGTATAGATATAATTTTTTAAATGATTTATTTTATTTTGTAATTCAGTATTGTTCACAAATTTACAGTATGATTATTTATTAAAAGTATGATTACATTTGAATTTTAATGAATTTTTGGTGTTGCTATTGAAGTTTATTACCTAAAATTAGTGATGAGCAAAATTAGTCATGGTCTTGCATTTTTTACAAGACCAAGACTATGTATACCAAGAGCAAGACCAAGACCAAGACTGTAAGTATGGCTGCAAGACCAATACCAAGACTCAAGTGACCAAGACCAAGACAAATGCAAGAAAAAAGCAAGACTCTTGCTAAACTATTTAAATAGTTTTAAAGTATAATTAATACCGTAAAGAGAGGAAATTCTGATTTTAGAAGGAAAAAATTCGGTAATAAAAAAATGCAAGAAAGTGCAAAATTTTTTAGCAATACTAAGACCAAGATCAAGACTGCATTTTGCAAGATCAAGACCTAGACCATGACTGCCAAGTCTTGGTCTTGGTCTTGCATGTGCTCATCACTACCTAAAATTATATCAGTGGCCAGACTTTACAATACTAAAACTAATAAAATATATATTTATAGTAAAAAAAATAATTAATTGTTTGGAATCACTAGTGTAAATTTCATAGAGAGAGTAAAATGTTGCTTTAAAAAGAGATTAATCATGATGTAGGCAACTATAGCAATGGTGTGCTTGCCTATGCGAACACACAGTATAATTCAAATTATTGATTCAATTTTATGCTTCAATTTGAATGTTTTTGCGAGAGATGTGCACGCTGTTAGTGTTAATTATGTTATCAAGATCTAATTTTGATCTTTATTACTTCAACAATAAAAATTTAATAAATTTTTTTCTTTCTTTAATTTTTTGATGAGAGAAGAAAGTTTTTTTTACTTTCAGTGAGTGACTGGATTGAGTGTTGTGATTGTTGTATACGTGTGTGTATATCAAATCACACAAAAATTTACAACTATAATTATGTGAAGATACACATTCATAATATAATATGTATAATACATACGTGTACACATTTAAAACTGGAGTGATTAGCAGAATAATTGCATATCATGTTTATTATTATAATATATGTATTAATGCACGGTCATAATAATATATTATACTACAGAAAAGTGTATCTGCTTGGCAAGTTTATATTCGAACTAACATTGTAAATATGAAAGTAAGTTTGTTTGGTTTGGTTTCACATCTCAAGAGTTTAATTATGTAGTCAATCTTTACCCGGGTTTAAATTTTGTTTTAACAATATGAGAAACCCCAAAGCAGAATCTTTTCAACGTTTCTGCGACGGTGTGTGTGAAACCCAAAAACTTTCTGCAAACTTACCATAAATTGAACGTAAACTTCGACATTTAATATATTACTAGCCGTACCCGTGACGTTGTTCACGCGAAACGTTGAGTAGTTCTTTTTCCAATTTGTAGTTTCTTGCAACACAAAATGCATTAAATTGTCTCCAAATTGACAATTGTGTATTTTTTGTATTTTTCGGTACACAATTAGCAACATTTTTTTGATTTAAAATTTAGAAAAATTTCCAAACTACAAAATTTTTGTTACTATAGTTATGAAATTTTTTATGAAATATGTAAATTGGCGTAATGTGTGTAGATGCTCAAAATAGTTTTTCCATTTTCCCGTGGGAATGAGACGTTTTCCCGGAATAAAAAGTATCTTAGATGTTGACACAGGTAATAAGTTATCATCACACCAAATTTCATTCCCAAAATTCGTCCAGTAGTTTTTACGTGATGCGTGAACAGACAGACAGACAGAGACAGATTTACAGTTTTATTATATGTATAGATAATCGCAATACAATACAATTATTGTTTAATATTAAATTTAGTGCAAATCTGGCATTAAATTATAATTCCCAGTGTATTAAAAACACTGAGTCAACAAGATCTTACTTAAAACTTTCTATCAAAAACTGTCAAAACTTCATTTGTTTACACTACTTTGCGGTAAGAAAATAATCTCAGGATGGGCTATGAAGGGTTAGTAGGCAATGAGTCATGCAGATTTTATAGATTTATTTTAAATCATTTTAATTCATATGAAATAATTTTACTTTGGTAATAACAAGCACTTACAAATTACTTATATTTTTAAAAAATATGGGCGTCTTATTCAAATACAAATATTCGTGAAGTGTGGGTTGACCACACTGCGATGACAGAAACCGGTAAGTTATAATGATTTCGAAGCTTGTTAGGGCTGCGAAATCCTACAGAATGTAATACTTCTACTTATGTTGAAAAATAGGCCATTAACCTACCTAGCCATTCAAAATCATATCAATCTGGAATTTATTTGTAATAAATATACATCGTTTATGTAACGATGCTACACAAATTGACATCGTTCTTATATGGGAAGAATTGCCAAAATTGGCCACGAAAATGGCATACATTAGGTTTTCTTTTTTCACCACTCGTGGTGTTAATATTCCCCAGATACTAATGTGAATATAGCGAATATAGTAAGATAAAACGGATAAAACAGAATGTAAATACAGTACTTATTCTCAAATGGAAACACGTCGGGACTGGGGGAAGTGGGTGTTTCCATTTGAGAATCACCAATGTCGGTTGATAATATTTAATAATAAGGAAATACATAGAAATTACATATGTATGAAATAAACTCTTATAGTTTAAATTACTTTATACGGCGAATATCCAATGGTACTGACTCCGATTTTACATAGCGACGTCAGCGACGCAAAATAAAAATTGTTAAGTTTATTTTAAAAACGATCGAAAAACCCATTTTATAACTGAGTTGAACATTGAAAAAGATTTCAGAATATTCTATTCAAAAGCTTACAAAGATATAGAAGTTCGCGTTTCCATTTGGGAGTGTTTCCATTTGAGAATAAGTACTGTACCGCTTTGGTATCTAAGGCACACGAATGCCCTTTTATATTTGGACGCTTTTTTGAATACATTGAGTTCGGTCACCATTTCTAATCAGTAATCACCATAATATAAAGTCTCAGATTTGATTTTTGACTGATATTCTTTTCTGTATTCTGATTTCATACTATTTCCTCCATGTGCTGTTGCTTAATTCACTTTTTCGAACATTTGTGTATTTGACGTGCCATAAGGTACTATGTACTTACAATTTCACTATGTACATATATACTGCATCAGTAGTAGGTCTGACCTAGTTTACACTGCGTTATTTTAATGGGCAGAGCGGGCGATACTCGCTCGCGTATATTATCATTGTTATTTATAATATAAATTGTATACATATATGCACAAAGTAATTTAATAAATTATTTTTGAAAATACAGTCGCCATCCAATAGTACATACTCCGATTTTACGTAGTGACGTCAGCGATTTAGTGGGGTTCTCCTCTCACAGATATGCTGTTGTTTGTCGGTGTTGGTAAAAATTTATGTACCAAGCCAGAGTTAGGGCCGTAGGTAATATTGTCTGAGGTTCTCGTGGCCTTTAAAAATTTTAAAAATTCACTGAAGATATATAATTATGCACATATTCTGTATACGTAATATTCAAAATGCAAATGCAAAATGAGTAATGTAAAATTCTAGAATATTCTAATCGTCAACTAGCAGAGATATAAAAAACAGACTTCACCGTTGAATTGTTCATTAAAAATTCGATTAAACAGCAGTGTAGTTTGACAAAAATTCTAGAATGTTCTATTTGTCAACTAGCAAAGATATTGAAAAATCAATTGTACCATTTAATTGTCCATTGAAAAAGAGGTCAAATTACACATTTTGACAAATGTTCTGGAATATTCTATTCGTCAACTAGCAAAGATATTAAAAAACAAACATCGCCATTGAATTGGCTACCAAAAAAGAGACCAAATAACACATTTTGAGAAATGTTCTAGAATATTCTATTTGTCAACTAACAAAGATATTGGAAAATCTACTGCATCACTTAATTGTTGAACCGAAATTAAACTAATGTAAACCAAATGTCCGATTTTGGCAAACAATTTTTGCCATTTGACGAATAGAATATTCTAGAACATTTATCAAAATGTGCTATTCCGTCTTTTATTCGATGACCAATTAAATGGTGCAATCGATTTTTCGATATCTTTGTTAGTTGACGAATAGAACATTCTAGAATTTTTGTCAAAATGCGCTGCTTAATCTAATTTTTAGTGCCCAATTCAATAGTGAAGTTTGTTTTTTGGTATCTTTGCTAGTTCACGAGTAGAATATTCTAGAATTTTTGTCAGCTTCCGCTATTTGGCGTCTTTTACGTTGATGAATGCGATAGTGAAGTTGATTTTTCGACAGATTTCTAAAAGTCGTCACTCATATTCGTTAGTATAACATTCGATTTCCTTTGTCTATACATCCGAATTTTAGGTGTAAATTGTTTCTTAAGATAATATTGTTTTAAACAAATTCAGATAAATAATATTTTCCCACCCCCGAAACAAAAGTTTACCGACGCCCCTGATCTTCCGATTTTACGTACTTCCCCTTAAATTTGCACCGACCACTACGTAAAATTGGATTTGTGGTGTAATTCAATATTTTTTTTAACAAATGTTTCTCTGTTGGACAATTTTTTTTTTTTGAATAAAAAACGAAATTTTGTTTTTCAAAATTTTTCAAAATCGATTTTGATTGAAATTTTGAATGTCCTTGATAATACCAGAATATAAATAAACGAAATATTAATATTTGACGTAGTACTAGTTATTTTTAGCAAAAAATTTCCATTTAAATTTAATTTTAGTTTTTCATTTAGTTGATGCACGGAATGCGTCATTTTATGACGAAAATACATGTTTTTTTTTTTTTTTTTGCAAACCGTTTAATTGATATTAAAATAGGTATGCAGTAAATTCAATCCAGTGCGAAAAAATAATGAAAAGTGATTCGTTTATTTTTGGAAAATGCAATTGAAATAAATTTTCATTAACAAGTTGCTGCTGGCCTAATTCGAAAATTTAGTTTTAGCGTCATTACGTTGAATATAAATATGCGAGCATGGGGATGTTGTAAACGGTGAGAGGTACAGCTTCGATTAAATTAGAAAAATTATACAGAAGTACTAGATGCGTTGAATCTTATTTTCAGACTTCACATATTTCATGTAATTTAGGAGCTGTAGCCCACAAAAGAACCATAATTCCAATTTTTTTTGTGCCAATAACTTCTTACTGATAGGAACTAGGGTATTTTTTTATCTGGGTCAAACTCGAAAATCGATAGTCATAGAAAATTTTTAAGAAAATATTTAAATTCTACGCAAAATATCAGGATGTCAGGATGCTTACAGGTAAGAAATTATGTATTTGCAGGAAAATAAATATGGAATTATAGGTTTTTTGGCTATTAGCTCTTAAACTACATGGAATTTGAGAAGTTTGGAGACAACATTTGACGAGTCTAGTGCTTTTGTATAATTCATCTAGTAATTCTAGTTTAACCGAAACTGTATCTCTCGCTGTTTACGAGATTTCGCTATGCTGGCAATTTTATTGAGGACAGCTATATATTATACAGTGGTAAGGTAGCCACATTATTAAGAACGTTATTGATACTACAAAATTTTTGTAGGTATTTTAATAACTCATTTTAATTATATTTATTGAAATTATTTATATATAATGACACATGGAGGAATAAGGAAAATTAAAATTCAGATAAAATTATTAAACCAAATATAAATTTTTGTCATGAGATGGGTTAGGGAAATTTGTATGTCATACTAGGACAAGACAACGCATGCTATTTTTTCAAAAAGGAAACTTACGTACGAGCTTCAGCTAATAGCTTATCCATATATCGCGCGTTCGCTGTCCCAACCTCGTATATCAAAAACTACATGTTTTTGGGACACAAAAAACATATTAAATACTATATATATATATATATATATATATATATATATATATATATATATATATATATATATATATATATATATATATATATATATATATAGGTAGCCAATATCAAAGGGTATAATTAGCATAAATCTTAAGTTCATAGTGATGAAAACACAGATTTAAATACGTTTTTTTTTGTGTGTCCAAAAATTGGGAGTCTTCAGATACGAGGTTGGGACAGAGAACGCGCGATATGTTTCATACACAAGTAGCTGTTCTTAATTATGTGGCCACCACTGTATGTGTATATTATGTATATAATTCTTGAATGCGCTCATCTTGAAACTTGCAGAGAAAACGTTCCTGAAAAGTTGCGATTTTACGACATATTGCAATTTATTTTCAGAAATGTGTCACCCAAGCATACTTTGATACTTTGAACTAATAAATTAATATTTATATTTAATATATTTGCATTGTCAAACACAACTAGTTTTCTTTTTTTTATTTCAAAGTTTACGATGATTAATTTGCGACCTAATTTTTATCTTTAGAATTCGCGTAATTCATTAATTTTTCAACACGTTCTATGTTAGGTATGTATTTGCTTTTTGAATGCCGCACCGCAAATGAAGTATTGGCCGTGGCTAGTTCGTGCAAAGTGCACATGTCTTTATTTATTTACCATTATTCTGTGTGAATGGTATTATTGACCTGCGAACTGCGCCAGAGTATAATACAACTTACTTAAGTCAGTTCAGCAGTACATACCACAAAAAGTTGACTTACCTTGTTCATTTTATGTAAAAGAGGTATCAATGAAATTCCGCATTCGTATGTTGTTTTGTGTAGGAATAAATATGTATATTGAGTTTGTAAATTTTGTAGTTTGAATAGTTTCAGTTGGACACGAATTAGTTTCAATAAGGAATAATCAAAATCACCAAATAGATACTGAGGATATGTTATGACATTTTAACGTGACGCCAAAGGCCCAAATTGACCGTTCCAGTTCCAAAGTTAGTAGATAAAATTTTTCACAGCTTTCGGAATAAAATGTGAAAATATGAATACACTGTCAATGAAATGTGGTATACAGCTTCCTTGTACTTGTAACAGACTTTTTTATCCAATCTTTAAAGTGATTTTGTGCTTAAATTACTTCTTATCTCTCGTATGTTATGAAAACAAAAATAACAAGAATCGAGTGAATTGTTTCGTAACTTTTTTCTAATCGATTACGTCAAATCAATCCGAGGAAAAAATTAAAGAAACCAATAGACATTATTTGACATTTCGAACTATCAAACTGCGATGTTGGCTGTACACGATGTGTACTATTCGCCTGGGTCTATAGAAGATTTGGATGCGTTTAGCACCCGTTAATGACCTGAACTTGCTTTGTAAAAGGTGTTTTTCGTATAAAAAAACATTCGTCGCCATTTTCCGGTACGGAAAAGTATCTTAAGAAATTCCAAAAAAATTTTTAACTTCCTATAGGAAGTTATTGTAATGGGTCCGATTTTACGAATCGATAATTTTGACATATCTCCACGTTCCAAGGTCACTAGAATCCGAATCCATCGTTTTTAGCATGATGTCTGTGTGTGCGTTCGTTAGTTCGTTCGTTCGTGAATTTTTTTTCGTCTCGCATATCTCGAGAACAAATGATGATATCAACTCCGGACTGATTTCATTAGATGTGTAATCAAAAAATGAAGACCGAATAAAGTTTTCAGCAAATTCGGATTAGCGGTTTGTTTTTTGTGGTGAAAAAACGGAATTAACTTTATTAAGATAACATAGATTATATGGATTTTTTACCATAACATTATTATATAATGGCCTAAGAACCTTCCTTGATGTTAAAAACGCCAGTATTTTATTACAAAATTAAAAAAAAAAATAAGAAACTTGAAAAATTAGTTTTTGCCAAAATATATTTTGTCTCGCATATCTTGAGAACAAATGATGTTATCATTTGTTTGATAAGGGTGAAGCCCCCACCCTTAGGTACAGAAGGCGAAGCCCCCGGTATGGTGCAAGGGGCAAAGCCTCTATCGGGGGCCCAGGGGAGGAGTCGCCTGAAATGAAAAAAGAATTATTTATGTACAGTAATCTCTAGTCTTTAAGGACACCTCATGGAAAGTTGACAGTGTGGGTAGACCTGTCCCCCAAATTTTTACTGTATAATATAGTAATTGAGATTTACATTTGTAGCAGGTACATATAACATTTCACATTAGTAGACCGAAGGATGTAGGAATTGCGCGGTTACGTAACTGAATGACGTATAAGATGAATATGACGAAATTTTAAGGGTTTCGAGATTATTTCTTTGGAACTTGTGAAAATTTATATTTTAGACGGATTTGGTGATGTTTATATGTATACATATAGGTCGTGAGAGACATTTTTAATTGTATCAGCTACAAAAATATTAATTAATATGCGCGCATTAATAACGAAGATAATTACCGTTTTCTTTTAAATATTTACTTGTTTGTTCAAGTACCTCATAGTCATACACCACGTTAGTAGGTACATACTACTTTTAACTGATGTATTTCACATGGTAATTCATAATTCCTATGTACTAAGTATATAAAAATTTCTTGCATATTATATACCTATTTATATTACATAATTTTATTATATAAACATATTATTACATACAATTACATATTAGTGAAGTATGCACTAGACTAGTTGTGTGCATAAAGGAATTCCTTCCTTGTTTTATGAACGGTAAATATAGATAACGAATATGCAAAATATTCTAAATACAGTAAATTCTTTTTGAAATAACTTAAGGCATCTGTGCTGTTAGTATGTTATACAAAAGTTTCTGTGTTTATATCACTGTTACTATATTTTGTTTATTGTGTTTGGAATATGAATCTGTTCTGCAAAACAGAGAAGGAAATATGGTGTTCATTCCAGGTGTTCATATTCCAAACAAAATAAAAAGCTATATATAGGTTTATATATATATATATATATATATATATATATATATATATATATATATATATATATATATATATATATACCTATGAACACCATATTTCCTTCTCTGTTTTGCAGAACAGATTCATATTCCAAACACAATAAACAAAATATACTAGAGTTGCCACCTGTACTTTTTTAAAAATTATTGTACGTTATTTTAGACAAACGTACTTTGTACTTTACAAAGGAATAAAAGTACGCTAAAATACTTTATTTTACGTTTGTTAAATTTTCACTCATTCATCCCATTTTTAACTATATGTTATTTTAAATTATAATGTTATAGGTACTTTGTTGTCACTTGATTTGATGTTCAAAGTTCGCGCCAAAACAAGTACAGTTTGAACAGTTGAGTGTCGTTAATGTCATACAATTCAAATGCCAGACACGTCATAATAAAAAATAGTATGTGCAACTCGTTCGGGATTGTCGATTGCCTACTCAAGCGAATGAGCGCACTCACTACGTTCGTGCGCTCAACTTCGCTTTCGTGGGCAATCGACAATTTCCCGCACTTATGGCATATATATATATATATATATATATATATATATATATATATATATATATATATATATATATATATAAAATACAATACATATTTCAACACGTTGACTGCAGTTGGCATTGCGTCGATTGTCTCTGCTCTAATTTATAAGTTGTGTAGCCAAAAGTGAAGAGGTGTAGCATAACAAAATAATCACGTCCGGCAAATAAATCAAAATAAGTCAGATTCTCTGAACGAATATAGCTGTTTTTACAGGAATAATCAAAATCTCCCACGTAAATTACTTAAAATTCACTAACCTATCTAATCCGTATCATTTAAGTAAAATTTGAAAAAAATTGAACTTTATGACGTCATCCGGTATACCAAATTTTTTAAAAGCGTCAAAAGCTATAATTTTAACGTTATCAACTTGAAACTTGAGATTGCTTATGGGTTTTCGATACTGTTTTTTTCATTTTCTACAAAATCGGAATTATAAAAATTACAGAAAAATTACATTTTCTGAAAGAATTTGAGAAACTTGCATAGTAAAAAATATTGAACACCACTGATATATAAAATTTATATAATAACAAGATATATTGCATTTTGTTATTTTTTAACGTGGAAATTTTTAATTCACGAATTCGAGATTGTAGACGATCTGACACTGCAAGCCGCATTTGGCTTGCGGCTGCACTTTGGAAAATCTTGCTCTATACGGCATAAGCTACCTCTCACGGCTTGTCTTAATGCAAGAGATTGGCACAAAAGAATGTGGAATTTTCGATTTTTACATATGTAAATTTTAATCTGAAATTTTCCAAGAAGTTGCCATTAGTAGTTATTTTTATCACTATATTTCTGTTTGTATTTGCATATAAAATCTCTATTTATAAACTACAAGGTCAATTTTGTTTACCATTGCTACTTGCGGATGTGTTTTTTTAATTGACGAGTGAGTACCGCTATTTACTATTATGTAAACAATAGCAGAATATAAGCTATTTTATCTCTGCTAATGTTGTACTTTTCTATAAAATTGTAAAAAAGGGGAATCCCTAGTAATGAATATTTAATTCAGTTTTAATTAAGCAATTATGAACAAAACTATGTTTTTTCAATCATCAGCATCAGCTCCATGAGCATCAGTATGTAGTTAGGTTAGGTGGTAATTTCTTGTATTGGGTATTCTAAGGGTGTCTACACAATCAATGAAATAAGGAATAAGAAATAAGAAATAAGGAATAAGAAGTATGCCATCTAGTGACGTTGAGTGGAACTTTAACGTAACTGCTCATAGATATAAATATGTAGGTACTTTTGTACGTCAAAATTCGTGACTTTTTTCACTTTAGTGACAAAAAAAGTCATTACGAACATTATTTTTTCATGAATTTTGATGTACAAAAATACCTAAATACATATACCTATGGACAGTTACGTTAAAGTTCCATTCAATATCACTAGATGGCATACTTCTTATTCCTTATTTCTTATTCCTTATTTCATTGATTGTGTATGACCCATTGGTGTACTCTATATTCAATATTTTAAGTGCGTATTCAGTTCAGTATGAATGTAACTCCGGAAATGTAGTCCTAGATGTCGTGTGTCGGTAGAAAACAACTTTTTGAGATCCAATCTGCTATTATTGCTTCGCTCATGTGAATTTGGATACTGTGTATAGCCGGGCGATAACATTACTGTTGTATATGCAATGATATGATTAATTAATTTATATGGCTTTCATGATAAATTATACATCAGAGCAAAAATTAAAAATTCACCAAGAACGTGTTGTACACGCGTCAAGTTAGGGTTCCTTTCCCAATAGTTAGAATTTTTGATACAACTTTCAGGATAAAAATTAGGTACGATGTTTAAATGTGCTTTTTTTTACGGTTTATCATCAAAATTTATATTCGATAATCTTACTTGTACAGATACCAATGTTAATTCTATACAACATTAAGCATAATATAATGAGCAATACCCCAAAATGTTTGATAAGAGAGAAACGAAAATTTTTTCATTTTCCGCATTTTTTCTAAAGATGTGATTTTATTAAGGTATGTTTTCTAATTCCAAAATATACCTTCGTGTAAAGTTTCATTTACTGGGAACCATTTTCTCACTTCAGTTATCTTTACACTTTTTACTCGTTGTAAGCAACTTGAAATCTTACTCTTTTTAGATAATAAATTTCGCATATACGTAAAAAGAGTAAGGCATATGATTCTATTTCAATTTTGATATTGCTTAAAACGAGTAAAAAGTGTACTTGAGTGATAAAATTTGTTTGCCTATATTATTGACACAACTTAACCGAAATAATTTTAGTTGGGTCTTCTTACTTAATGCTAATATCCATATATTTCTCAAATTTTTCAAAATTTCTAGTCCCATCGTTGAAAAATTACGTGGAAAAAGACAAAAAACATCACTTTGAGTTTCAGTATTTCACAAACGGGGTTTAAAAGTGAAGAATAGTAAAAGGAAATGTGTTTTTTTTTTGTTATTTATTGGAGATCTATGCCTGTAGCATGCAATTTCGTGTTCATAGGCCGAAAGATGAAAGAAATATGAGGATGTGACAGACATACACACGGGGTTTTCTTTCAGAACTCTAAAGAAGTGTTTTAGCAAATTTCCAGAATGGAATTCAGCTATTACAGCCACTGTCATGACGCGACTTGAGCCCGGGACTATGGCAGAAATTTGTCTTGAGGTCCCTAGAAACCGAAAATAATATTCACTAAAATTTATATATATATATATATATATATATAAATATATATATATATATATATATATATATATATATATATATATATATATATATATATATATATATATATATATATATATATATATATGTGTGTGTGTGTGTGTGTGTGTGTGTGTGTGTGTGTCCGCGCGATACCCCTCGAACGAAGTATCCAATTTTTACGAAATTTGGTGAAAACATTGGAAGTCCCAAACCCTTGGATGAGTTCGTCAGCCAGACACGTCGGATGCCCGGAACATGGTTTTTGTTCTTGCAAGAAATTAATTTTTTGTCAAAATTTCCACTTATTCAAAAAAATTTTGCGAAAGTTTTTTACACCATTTAAAAGAGAAAAAATTACATAAGAAAGGTCTTTAAACTATTTTTCTACATATGTCAACTAGTTTCCGAGAAAAACTATTTTTTATAAACGGAAATTCGCTATGTTATGCAGGATGCTGCGATAGGGGTATTTTGTTTTTTGAAACCGTACGTAGATACAATGTACGTCATTAAATAATAAATCGACAACACCTTGCTGTGAATAATTATGTATACACTACAGTGTCAAAAATTAAATATACTTCGCTTTCTTGCCTATAGTCATGAGACATTATGATGAAAAATCCAACTGATGTACTGCTTTGACAACTAAGCACAGTCTAAGCACAATAGATACCACAGTGCTGCGATAATGTATGGTAATGTACATTGCATCATTGCGATATCTATCGTGCCTAGACAGAGAGCGAGCTATATGTTTGTTTATGTACATATCTTATTGGAGTACCTACACTTTATGTGGAATTGTTGACCCGGTAAAGCATTGTGTCAATCAATTTTTCACGAGATAATATTTTTGACACTTTAGTGTACGATAAGTACCTACGTATGTTAATTAATGATTTGTCATAATTAAAATTGATTGTACTTTTCACCCGTTTGATTTGACGACCCGGGTCCGTATGGTATAATTTTAATAATAAATAATTAATATTGTGTAATATGTTTGTTAATATGTGGATTGGCTGACAAGAGTTGCAATCATTAGAAATTAGCTAATTATTTTTATTTTGAATCAGCATGTATAATACCTAGAATAGAAGTAGGTGGCGTTGAAATTTTAAAATCAATCATATTTAAAATCGAATTTAAATACGTAATTAGTGACGTATGAGACGTGTAATGATGCGAGGAGCAAAGAGGCGAGTGTAGCTCAAAACAAAAGGTTTGTTCCAACAAACACTTGAATTAATTTGCGTTTTAATGAGTTTGCGCACGATATTGTTATTCTATTCCAATTAATACAGTCCGTCGTATAATATAGCTTCACTATCAACATAGACTTGATCGTTTAAATTTTGCACGTCAGCATCAGAGCTGGACAACGCATTGACATAAAATTGTATTTTCTGATGAAGAAAAGTTTAATTTAGATGGCCTGGTATGGATATTCATATTACTATCGCGATTTTCGCAAAGAACAATTTTTTATAGCATATCGGTGGATCGATAATGTTTTCGAGAGCAATTTGCTTCAATGGAGTTATTGATTTTGTTCCTTCATAAGTACACCAAGATTCGGAAAAATATATAAAAAATGCTTTCTCAACAAGCAGTAAAAATATATGAGGCTTTACAGGTCGGAGCGTGGATCTTTCAGCAGGATAATGCCTCAATTCATAATGATACGTGTGCGTAGAATTGGCCAACAAGATCGCCTGACCTCAAAATCATCGAGAATGTGTGGGATTATTTGTTTCGTGAAGTATATGAAGGCGGAAAACAATATAATTCGAAAAAGAATTGGAAGACGTTACTAAACGTACTTGGCACTAAATTCTACAGGAATATCTAGGAAAACTCGGTTTAAAACTTCGATTACGGTTACGGATATCCATAACATCCCTAGTTCTTACCTTCCGCATTAAGAGCCAAGACACACGAACCACGCCACGACCACTTTTTTGTGGTTGTCGTGTGGTTGTACTGTCGTTCGTGTGTCTTAGACGGCGACTTGCGAGCCACTTTTTAGTGGCCGAATGACGTACAGCACGTACAGTCACTGCTAGGAGGCATCAAAGCCACTTAATACTGTTTGTTATATACAGTGTCTGCGTTAAGTATTCATACAATAATTGATTTATCAATACTGAAATTTAAGGAACTTAAAATTTTGCAGCGTGAAGTAGGTACGCTAGGATAAAAATAAACAAAATTAATCAGAGAGGTGATTCTTCTTTTAAATAATATTTCTTTTAAAATACATATCGGTATTTTGGTATTACATATTTTTGCAGATTCAATTTTTAAAATTATTTGATGAAACAATTCAAAATTTTTCAGCTCTTTATTTCTTTGAATTTTTAATTTTTTTCTATTATTATAAAACTAAAAAGGTTTAAATAATTATATAGCTTATTTATCTAATAATAGTCAATAATCCACGTTGAAACAGCAGGAGAGCTTCTAGTACATGCTTTTATTCTTAACCGAAGGGTTTTTCCATGCCATAAAAATGTTTCAATTCTGTTGACCAATTTGCCTTTATAATAATTATTTTGTATTACATAAATAATTCTGCAAAAATAAATCAATAAACAATATATATACAGGATACGTTTATAACAGCGGTACCTTTATTGTAAATAAAATGTGTCATAAAAAGGTTTATATTCAATTTTTTTCTTTCTTTTCTTTATTTTCAAAGTTATCATAAAATTTGAAGCAAAGATGTTCCCATGCCTTTACTTTTTCCATCCGGTTACTATATCCCGAATATGTGTAATCCCAGATTGCGGGTAAATTCCGGATTTCCTCAATAAATAATTCCGTATCAAATGAATCTTCGTTAACCATTGCCATTTTTTCAAGAAAATAAAAACAAAGAAACAAAAACAAAAAAAAAATTAAAAAAGACCAAAACAAAAAAGAAAGAAACAAAACAAGAAAAAAACAAAACAAAAACAAAAAAACAAAATAATAACAAAAAAACAAAACAATCAAAAAAGACCAAAAGAAATAAAAATACACACAATTAAGAAAACTAAACAAAACAAAAATTACAAAACACCTGCTTGAGTCGTATTATTCAATGATTTCTTGTAATGTTCGAGAGACACTGTAGTACTAGTAGTACGTATCTGTCGCTTATAAGTGGTCCATTGGTCGCAAGTTTTAGCGACTAAAAACGACAATACGACGACACATTGCGACAGTGTCCGATTACGACGACAGGCTGTGGCTCGTGTGTCTTGAAATTTGTGTTTCCATAAGAAAAGTACATGCATACATACCCGGCCACAGAATAGCCACTATTTTGTCGCTGTCGCGTGGTCGTGGCGTGGTTCGTGTGTCCTGGCTCTAAAAGAGTTTTCAGTGTATACAGTTTTATTCAAAATTACATCAAAAAGTTTACTTCTTAATTTTATTATTTTTATTTGCAATTTGATCTGGTTATTTCCAGCTGTGACTGCTGATAATAATAATAATTTCAATGTTTAATTAGAACAAATAATTGAAACGACATATACCTACTTATTATTTTTTCGGGTTTTTGAACATAACAATTTTCAAAATTTGTGTCTTTTGAATTTAATTTACTCACTTTTCAAGTTCCAACCAACAGTATTAAATACCTTCTAAAGTAGAGTACATACTATTAAGTACTTACTAATAAATAAAATAAAACACGCTCCAGATATTAATGAGGAAACGCATATTAAATTTACTTATTCAATTGTTTATTATGTTTATATACACAATACTGCATATCATATGTGTACAGTACGTTCCGAAAATCTATTATCACATATTTAAATACACTGTCAATGGGACGTGGCATATTGCTTCCTCGTATTCGTAACAGACTTTTGTTCAGTCTTTAAAGTGATTTCGTGCTTAAGATGCATCTTATTTTAAATTTAACGCCTTACTATATTATTAATATTATATGTTTGAAACAAAAATGAGACAAAAATAGGGTAAATTTATTCATAAATTTTTCTAATTGGCTTATACATTATCTCTATAGGAATTACGAAAGAATTGATTGCGCTCCAAACTATCAAATAATTGCACAAAATTAAAAGTTTTTTATTTTCATGGTAACAAGAAAAGCGGTGAGCTCAATCCATACACCCAGCGTTAATATATTTTTTCTACTCCTATTGAAGAACACACTCATTATATATCCGTTAATTGTCGAGAAAGTTAGGCATTATTCAAAGGTGTGGAGGAATGTTCATTACTCAATACCCTCTTGACCAATGAAATCACAGTATTAATCATTATTCCATGGGTTTGCTTTTGTTTTGTGTATATATGTATGTATCAAGTTTTAATTTAATGTTGCGTAGTAACGTTCAAGTAAACAAAGTAGTATATATTTTGTTTTGATCGCTTTATACATATTATACAAACATTTAATGAAATTAGAAATAGATTAAAAATTTGATTTAAAATTTATATTCAATTTTATTTAAATCAAAAAGGAAAAAAGTCGTAGAAAAAATATCGTATGCTACTCGCTTGCAATGGCTATTACTCACTCAGATGCATTACGACACTCGCCTCGCAAACTCGGCTCGTGTCGCAATTTCATCTTCGTAAGTAATAGCTATCATTAAATAATATACTATTTTATTATTCATGCAGGGAAAGTACTTATTTTGCGCACACATTTTAGTACGGAAAATAGCTGTTTGCCCACTGCACTCTTCCCGCATGGCTTAAGCGTATTTCAGTTGCTGTTTTTCGTGCGGGAAGTTTACTTCTCACCCGCAAATTGACAATAAAACACGCAAAACCGCCTCTTATTTCTATAGAAACCACCAACAAAGTAATTTAAACAATATTTAATTCAGAAAAAAAAGACAAACACTCAAAAATATTATTTTAAAAAGTTATAAAAAATAGTAATAATAGTAGAAGAAATATATGAAATTCGTGATAAAAAATAGTATGTGCAATTCGTGCGGGATTGTCGATTGCCCACTCGAACGAATGAGCGCACTCATTACGATCTTGGGCTCAACTTCGCTCTCGTGTGCAATCGACAATTTCCCACCCTTATTGCACAATATACTATTTCATTTGTGCATGCACAGTAACTATCATTACTGTGATTGTATTGAAATTTATAGGAAACCATATATGGCCTATGGATTTCATGGTAGCGCTGTGGCTGTCATTACTCCGATTATGATGAAATTCGTAGGGGGCTATCTAGGAACCGAACTGTAGTTTCTGAAAATTTTATAAAAAAATATCGAATAGTCCCGAAGTTATGTATCTTCGAACAGACAGACGGACCGACAGACAGTTCTGAAACGTAATCTGTGCGTAAAAATTTTCATACCTGGCAGGGAAAATTTTCATATTTCAAAAGTGATCACAATGCTTCTGCCATTTTAATAATCTCGGAAGTAAAATGATATACATTTAATTAAATCTTAAAATTTCATGTTAAAAATTAGATAAAATGTTACTTAGGCATAAAAATAGTTGGTGAAGTCATAGGAAAGTTATGCCACGTTCAAGGTATTTCTTTTTATTGCCAAAAAAAATGATACGATATATTATTTCACCTTCATTCAAGGACATGTGCTGAGCGCCGCCATGATGTAATTACTTTTTTGTTTTTGTGTAATTGAAAAAGTAATTAAAGAATATGTGAGCAAAAAATAGTTCGGAAAATCTTTTGGTTAAAAATTCGATTTATTTATGTAGACCACCTTTTTAATTTAAAAGCTCATTAATATAATATTAATTAAATATGGGAATTGTGGAGCTATTTTTAGAAAAAAACTTGCCATTTTAATAATCTTTCTGTTAGTAACCGTCTTTTTTGTACGAATTTGTATTTGGAATTTTCTAACATTTTAACACAAATGAGTTGATTTATTATTGATTGCTAACATTCTACGATACAGGACTAAATCAGACAAGTACAAATCAGATAAAACTATAACCTCATTATACTGTGATATGTATTTGATTGTTACATGATATACATATCTTCAAAAGTTACAACCAACCCCTAAGCGTATGTGTAAAAAATTGTGGATAGCAGTGTGTCTGAGTGTGGTCGATACCGCTTAAGGCATTTAGTTGGTCGGTGTCGGTCATTGAATGCACAACGCATTGTAATGTATTTTGTTAGACCATTGTTGCTTGAGCTGCACGTTGCTCTGTCCGACCATACGTGTTTTGTAGTTGTGTGTGTGACAACTGACACAGTTACAAACATCAAACCAACACCACTACAAACAGTGTGTACCTACACAACATAGTGATGGAAAGTATAGGGGATTTTTTGTCTACACTGGTATCACTAGTGCAGAGATAGAAACTTGGCTTCTGATTATTCTATGGTTACAACCCACTTAAATTTAGGTTTGTATCAAGTACAGTACGTTTTCTCTTCTGGAAAGAAACTGTCCCTGGCTTCTATATTCAAATTTATCCTTTTCAAAATACACCATATACTGTTCTATATTCACGATCGTGTGGTTGTATACCTATACACATACCTTACTTCATACATACAAAAAAGTCATTTTTAAATGAAAATAAACTTTAATGTGCCCGGACCGAATATTTATCTACGTCTGAGTGATTGTAATTCATAAGGCTATAAATGGTTCTGTGCCCGGTTGGAAGAAATTTTTTTAACATGAATGACGTAAATTTCCGAAATTTTGGATAAATTTGCATCAATTTTCGATTTTTTGCATAATAATTTGGAAATATAATTTAAAATATATTTCTAGTTTGCTTTGATGTTCAATTAACAAAAAATTGTAGTTTTTCGAATTTTCTTGTGCTAAACTGCTTTACACTAGATTTTGTAAATTATGTATTAATTCATTTAAATTCTTGAATGTTAGTCCAAACTCCTCTTGTACGAAATATGAATGTGGGAGAAGCGTATTTTTTGATATATAGTAGGGATGTTACGGATATGAAATTTCGGGTACGGATACGGATATTTACGAACATTTTTTTCGGTTTCGGTTTCGGTTACGGATATATAATAATATCGGATAATGTTTCGGATACGGTTACGGTTACGGATAATTGCTTTTAGTGAAAATTTTTTTTAGATAAAAGGGAAAAATTGTACAAAAAAAAAAAATGAACGCCAAACAAGAATCAACAAAAATCTATCAAAAGAAATACATACAGCAAAAATTTTCTTAGATTTAAATTCAGTTTCTCAACGGCAGTTGTCTGGAATTATCCAAAACAAATCCGAAACTTTTATTTTCGGATACGGTTTCGGTTTCGGATATGTAATTATTTCGGATATCCGGTAGTTTCGGTTACGGTTACGGATATCCATAACATCCCTAGTATATATATAGATACCTATACACAATTATAATTTATAATTCAGTCATAATTCAAGAAGCTTCCCAAACTTCAATAGAATTTTATCTAAGCGGTTCAGTTTTATTGATGTCAGCTGATTTCCGTCATTTTTTTTTTAACAGTCCACCAACCTCTTTAAAATTATGACCGCAGCTTTCGAATTGCTAAGTTAATCCTACACGGAGAGAAAATTTCTATAAAAATTATTGTGCTCATGTTACAATCGACGTGTAACAGGCGAACATATCCAATTTTTGTACGGTAAAATTATAAAAATTACAATAATATAACTATAATTTTACCGTACAAAAATTGGATATGTTCGCCTGTTACACGTCGATTGTAGTATGAGCACAGTAATTTTTATAGGAATTTTCTCTCCGTGTACAGTTTTATTAATAAAAGTGCATTTATTTATCTCTTTTCTCGTTTGACTGAATCTGTATTTCTACTTTCAGATACATTTTTTTTTTTTTTACAATCAGTTTAAATAAATTTAAAATTTGTCGTGTACCTAAATATTTTTGTGATTGATCATTGTTTATATTATCCACGTGGGTATTGTGATTGCACCGAGACAGTATTTTTTTAACATTTTGTTAAATTAAAAATTGAAATCTCATTTACTTAATTGTTTTTGTCAGCTGTGCTGTGAGTCAATGAGGCAATGCCTCATTTACACATCAGTTGAATGGCTGCTGCTTGTCTGGTTTAGTTGTTGATTTGATTTTTATGTTTGCATCTGTTTTTTTAAAAATACATATCACAAGTCAACAATATTGTTATATGTTTCACCACATTCATCAAATTACAATTCAGTGTGTGCATGGTTGTCGTGTTCGTGGTCATTAACTCCTGCTGCATTCATCTCCACGTCTAATCTAATCTTCTTCACTTCATCCATAATAATATCTAAATCATTATGTTAGTGGATATACAAGCGGGGGACAAAATCGGAAATTGATGATTAACTAATATCTAATCCACTTCCTTTTTGGACTTAAGGCGAAGTTCTCATGAAACGCTGCCAGTAAATTATTTTATTATGTGTAGAATATGTTAATAAAGTGGTTTTATCAAAATAAAAAAAAAATAAAGTTGTGGGACAATCAAAATTTTTGACGTTACAATGCAAGCGCAGTTGTCGTATCAAGGAATTGGAGGTAAAAGAACGATTACTGAAGCAGGGTGGCGATCGACCTGGAAAACCTAGAAAAGTCAGGGAATTTTGAATTTCTGGAAAAGTCAGGGAATTTCGGTTGTAGTCAGGGATTTTTTCAGTTTTCGACTCGGCCAGAGCGTCGACTGATAGTTTTTGTAAAAAGTTTTTTGACGACCTTTTCTTTTTTTTGCTCTTTAGTTGTATTTTTTGTCACTGACGAGCAAAAAAAAAACAGAAAGGTCATCAAAAAACGAAATTACAGTAGACTGTCGTTAATTCAAACCTTCGATAATTCGAAACTCTCTATAATTCAAAGGTATCACGAGTTCCCTTCAAAATCTCTTTATATTTCGAACTAAAACAATTGATTTTTATACACTTGGTAATTCGAACGAAAAAATCATTGCTAGGTAACAAAACCACGCGTTAATTCGAATTCATCGGCGTCAAACACGCGACAATTCAAAGTTGCAGAGAGAAAGAGACAGACAGATTGTAAGTACATTTTGAGAAAAGTTCAAGTTCATTCATGGCAAATGCTTAAAAAATTAAAATCGTTACCTGCGATAATCCGAACCTCTCTATAATTCGTTATATTTTAAGATTCCCTCGAGTTTCGAATTAACGAGAGTTGACTGTACTATATTTTAACCAATATTTTTTTCGGAGTAGTCCTGGAATCTTATTCAGAGTCAGGGAGAAGTCAGGGAAAAGTCAGAGAATTTTGAAATTGGTTTTCTGTCGCCACCCTGTGAAGGGATAACTCTGAGATCGTACAGAATTTTTACGAAACTATATTTTTCAAATCGAAAGTACCTGTCTTATTTTTAGGCCACTACATGAGAACTTCCCAGCTCATTCTCCCAAAACACAAGACTCTTTTGTTTTACTTGTCGGCAACTCGGACAAGTATCGGAAATGCAAAAATAAATTTCATTTCCTAGTAAAATTTAATTACAATTAAGTATACTGAAGAATGTATATTTATACGGTTCCAGCATTGCACAAATTAATAAATAATTACAGTAAAACTTGTGAAAAAATTGTTATTTTATTCGACCACGATTCAGTGTGGGTATGAAACAGATTTTATTGTAGCATAATGTAAAAAAAATTTAATGACCATGAAAGATTAGAGCTGAAGACGATGACATTTAGATTTATTTCCCCTTGTTGATGGAAATTATGTAAAAAAAATTAGTAGCCCGCATAGATATGGAGGACGAAGTCGGGTAAAGACATAGGTAACTTTCTTCAAATTAATTAACAAAATCAACACTTGAATTAAAAATCACCAGGATGTATAATTAATTGTTTTGTACTGATTGTAATACCAAACATTGGATATAGGAAATATTTTTGTTAATTTATTGTTTGTAAAATATTACCTATGGCTATCTATAATATCTTTACAACTTGTATCGTAATATTAATGACATCTGTTGAAGACTCATTACAAAATAGATTTGTTTTTGCATTTGTGATTTTGCTACTGCTAATCATTTCTATGAAACTGGACAGATTTTTTTGTCAATATGAAATATGCGCCAATTCTTGAGAAAATTATATTTTTGTGTATTTGCCAACTGATGTTTTCACGCCATTATTTGGTACAGTTAACGACAAAATATTAACTGGTGTAATTTGAGTATATTAGTTCCGTTCTGGTAAATTCAAAATTTTTAATTATTTGTGACCGCTGATGTGAATTTATGTTGTTTTGTAAAAACTGCTATATATTTTCTCACTAACGCAGATTTCCAGTTTAAACCACATACAATAGTATATTGGGCAATAAGTGCGGGAAATTGTCGATTGCCCACGAAAGCGAAGTTGAGCGCACGAACGTAGTGAGTGCGCTCATTCGCTTGAGTGGGGCAATCGACAGTCCCGCACGAGTTGCACATACTATTTTTTATTAGGAATTTCACATACTTTTTTCTATTATTATCACTATTTTTGACATTTTTAATACTTTTTAAAATAATATTTTTAAGTGTTCGTCTTTTTTTTCTGAATTAATTATTATTTAAATTACTTTATTGGTGGTTTCTATAGAAACAATTATGAAATATTTATTAAATGAAAAATCGAGAGGCGGCTTTGCGTGTTTTATTGTCAATTTGCGTGTGGAAAGTTACTTTCCGCACGCAAAAAAGTATGTGAGAAGAGTACAGTGGGCAAACAGCTATTTTGCGTACAGAAATGTGTGCGCCAAGTTAGTACTTCTCCCGCATGAGTAATAAAAAATAAATACCACTTGATTTAAATTTTTTAAATATCTGTGACATGTTTCGGACGCATATGGTCATTAACGAACAGTTCGTTAATGGCCATATGCGTCCGAAACATGTCACAGATATTTAAAAACTTTAAATAAAGTGGTATTAGCCAAGTAAAGAATTGTCTTTTAATTTTAAAATGGAATACCATAAAGTAACGCTCAAATCTATCAAAAAATAAATAATTAAATTTATTTAAGAAAACGGTATTTCTGTGTATTGTTGTGAGTAAAATGGATTGTATAAGAAATGTGGAGTGAATCGGGAAAATCTATAATTTCTCATGATTATTGTCGTTGTAAATTTATATGATAATTTGAAGAGGTTACATTTGAGTTTATACGAAGCTGCTATTAATTAATAGTAATAAATTAATTTTAATTAATGTTAAAACTGGTTAGATTATAAAAAATTTAAATTCGCAAAATTAGTACTCTCAAACAACAGTACAATAGTTAGCACAGCTACTATTTCTATACTACTGAAACCAGTGTAACCAAACAAAGATGGAAAATATTCCACCAATATGTTATATATGTGCACTCGGTTTAGTGTGTGTTTGTGTAATCTATAATATTACATACGTATGTATATCGTGTAATACGGCGGTGGCAATAATGACTATACAATCACAACAATTGAACTACACAGTGCTCAGAAATGCACTCTGGTGATTACAGAAAAGAGATAGTAGCGTTCCTTCTGATATATTCTGTGATAGTTAGGTTTCCGTACGACGCCATTTTGTAAAAAATCATTTACACCCAAAAAGCGTTGTTCATAGATAAACTTGTTTTTTAGTTACAGCTATAATTTAAAGTCAATCGAATGAAAATTGCAGGAATTAGAGGTCCGGCAAGACCAAGGAAGAAAATGTAGTTATTTTTGGAGATTTACTTTGACGTATTATCGCCACTTTGACGTGTTATTTTGCGTTGACTTCCAATTATCTTCCAGTTGAAACAAAATTCAATTTTCTAATTAAAACAAAAAAGAAAATGGATTTTCAGAATGGTAAAAATAAAGAATAAACTACTGAAAACAAAATTAGTCTGTACTGTATCGTTTAATCCTAGAATCATACGTACACGTCAAAACGACGAACGAACTTCTCTACCTGCTCCAATACTACAACTTGTCGGTACTTGCTTGCTGTGAGATTTCTGTTATCTAATTTATTTGTTGTTATAACACATAAGACGTATTTATTTTGTTTATAGTCATTGTCGTTTTATTTGTATTGAAATAGTGTCCGTCATGATTACGCGATGTTTTTAGCGAATTTCCAAAAGTGAAACTGGAAATACGCTATTACAGTAGGTGTCATGACGGGACCTAAGCCCGGGATCATAAGAGAAATGTGTTTTGAGGTCCCTAGAATACGAAAATGATATTCACTAAAATTTATATATATATATATATATATATATATATATATATATATATATATATATATATATATATATGTGTGTCGCCACGATAACTCTCGAACGAAACGTCTAATGCTTATGAAATTTTGTGTGCGGACTGAATTCTGAATTGGCTCGGCTAAGTTCGTTAGCCAGACACGTCGGATGCCCAGAAGTAGGTTTTCTGGCCATTTTTTATCATTCGATCCTATCATAAGACAGTTCGATTTTTACATCGTTGAAAAGGAAAAAAAAAAATTATGAAGAAAATATTCTTATAATTTTCTTTCTATTTTAAGTATTTTTCGAGAAAATGTAAATTTTCACCATTATATTATTAGTTTTCTTTCTTTGTTAGTCTAATAAGTAATTTATATTTATATCTCAGTTCTTTATGAAGTATAAAAATATTTCACTTTTTTATTAAAGAATTTTGTGAGAACAAGTGAAGTCTATTCACATACATGTGTTATAACACACATACATGTATAGAGTTTTGTTTCTCATTTATTGCATTATAATTAGCATGGTTCTATCTTATGTTGAAAAATGTAAATTAAACAGATTTCTAAGCTAATGTAATGAAGAATTTTTTTTTTTTATTGTTTTTTTAAGTAAACAAGAAATTGAAGATTATGTTATGATATAATATTATTAAATATGATACAAAACAAAATATGTACAATGTACATATGTATGCACGGAAAAATATTTTGAATCGATTTTGAAAATTTTTTCACTAATAATTAATAATGTTAAAAAATTAAACCATTTCAAATGGATTTAAGGTATTTTATGTGAGGTCAAGGTTTTCGGGACCTAAAAAGGCCAGAAATTAATTAACCAATCGATTTTAAAAATTTTTTCACAGTTAGTAAGTTAAAGTATTTGAATTAATTAATTAAATGATGTCCGCAAGAAGCTTACGGACTGCCATAAGTTATATGAGATCCTTGGAACCCTTTTCTTACTGTTAGAGTACTAGACTTGTATGAGTTTCGCCAGGATTTACTGATCCCATAATTGTAAAAAATAAACTAAACGACCAATTTTAAAAATTTCTTCACTGTTACAGAGCTAAACTATTTTAGATAGATTTAGAATACATTATGTAAGGTCCGCCAGGGTCCACAGGACCCAAAAGTGTCAAAAATAAACTAACTGACCGATTTTGAAAATTTTTTCACTGTTACAGAGCTAAACTATTTTAGATAAATATCGATTACGTTATGTAAGGTCCGCCTGGGTCCATAGGACCCAAAAGTGTCAAAAATAAACTGCCTGATCGATTTTGAAAATTTTTTCACTGTTACAGAGCTAAACTGTTTTAGATAAATATAGATTCCGTTATGTAAGGTCTGCCAGGGTCCATAGGATCCAGAAGTGTCAAAAATAAACTAACTGACCGATTTTGAAAATTTTTTCACTGTTACAGAGCTAAACTATTTTAGATAAATATAAATTACGTTATGTAAGGTCCACCAAGGTCCATAGAACCCAAAAGTGTCAAAAATAAACTAACTGAGCGATTTTGAAAATTTTTTCACTGTTACAGAGCTAAACTATTTTAGATAAATATAGATTACGTTATGTAAGGTCTGCCAGGGTCCATGGGATCCAAAAGTGTCAAAAATAAACTAACCGACCGATTTTGAAAATTTTTTCACTGTTACAGAGCTAAACTATGTTAGATAAATATAGATTACGTTATGTAAGGTCCGCCAGGGTCCATGGGACCCAAAAGTGGTAAAAATAAACTAACTGACCGATTTTAAAAATTTTTTCACTGTTACAGAGCTAAACTATTTTAGATAAGTATAGATTACGTTATGTAAAGTCTGCCAGGGTCCATCGGATCCAAAAAGGTCAAAAATAAACTAACCGGCCGATTTTGAAAATTTTTTCACTGTTGGGGAGCTAAGCTATTTTAGATACATATAGATTACGTTATGTAAGGTCTGACAGTGTCAGTAGGACCTAAAAGTGTCAAAAATAAAATAACTGACCGATTTTGAAACTTTTTTACTATTACGGAGGTAAACTATTTTAGATAGGTACAGGTTGTGTTATCTGAGATCCACAACTGTCTTGCGGATGCAAATGCGGCGTAGAATGCTACACAACGGGTTTTGAATATATATATATATATATATATATATATATATATATATATATATATATATATATATATATATATATATATATATATATATATTACATAAAGTCCGCCTAGAATATACGGTCGAGCTGATTTTTTAATGAGGTCCACCGGGATCTTGCAGATCCGAAAACGCCAGTAATAAGCTATCGAACCGATGCTAAAAAATTTCTCACTGTTAGAGAACTAAATTATTTTAGATGGATACAACTATGCTGCACAAAATTCGTTCGGGTTCTTGGGTCCCTAAAAATACCAAAACTAATTACCCAGCCGATTTTAAAAATTCTTTTACTCTTAGAAAGCTAAACTATTTTAAATAGGTACAGGTGTTAGATGAGATCCGCCAGTGCCCAATATTTGGAAATTCGCTATGTTATGCAGATGCTGCGACAGGGGTATTTTTAAAGATTTTGTACTTCACATATAAAAGTTTTCCTAATTTTTCTAAAATTTGTTAAAGATATGCATGTTATAATTAATTTCTTCAATGATTATGATAATGTGAAAGATATGATTACAGCTGTTTGACTTAATAGAGACGACATAAGACTGAAGTTTTAATATATTGAATCGAAAACTAAAGAATGCGTTTCAAGTGACTTAATAAAAATTAACAATTTATTTTGTGAAAAATATTTTAATTTTCATTATTTTTTGAGATCTTATTTGAAAAATTACTAACAAATTTTAGAAAATTTACAAGTGTGCCTAATGGGGAAATAACTACATATCTATAGGAATATTTATGATGAGAAATTTCACATTCTGTAAAGTCACACATGTCCACTGACTCATAATAGTTCATAAATTAATTATTACAATTGATGTATTTAAGGTAAAAGACCCGGTAATTGACCCTGGCCCAGTTTCTGAACTTTTCAACTTTGTTATAAATTAATAAAAAAACTATATTTTAAATAAGAAAAAAAATAAATTCTTAATATAAAGTAATCTATTCTGTGTCTAATGAACAGCAATTTAAAAAGTTTAGAATATATTAACTAAATAAAAAAAAATTTTTAAGTTTAAAATGTGTGTAAAAACTATTTTTTTGGTAGTTTCCTAACAGTTTATGTTACAAAGTACTCATTTTGATCTGTGCAATATTCATCATGTAAGTATGAAAACTTAATTAAAAATATATGAGCAGGTTAATATTTGTTTAAAATTTATTTTAAAATATTTATAAAATACCTTAGAATGATTTTTATTATTGAAATATGAGGGTCAATTACTAGGCTCACTTCTAAAGTGGTATGGCCCCATTAAATTCTAACCAGTTTTTGTTAGTTATTTTGTTATTTATAGTTATCTTCGATTAGTTTTTGTTATTTTTCATAACGTATATAACATTAAACATTTATTTTTATCATTAAAAAATTATTTATAAATTAAATTTTAAAAAACTGTATTTTTAAATTTAAGGATCAGAAACTAGGCCACTGTCGGGGTCAAAAACTGTCACATGAGAAATTTTGAAGGTCAGAAACTGGGTCCTTTTTGTCAATTTTTAAAACATTAATTTAAATTATTAATTCAATTCAAATAATTATTTTACTTGTATGACTTTATTTTGAAAGCCATAAACTAGTTGATAAAATTATTAATTGTCTCTTAAGTTTAAACTTATATTTATTACTGTCGTTTAACCTCAGCCGTCACTCTTAAAAGGTCAGAAACTAGGCCCGTTACCTTATCTATTTTTTAATTTTTATAATGAAAATATGCTTTGATAAAAAGATTAAAAAAATTAATAAATATTTACATTAAGAAATTTTTCCAAATCCAATTTTTTTTAAATATTTTGTTCGCTTTTGTAGTATTGTTATGTAAAAAAAAAATGTTTTTTGCAAATAAACTCTAAAACTCTCCGTAAAAAGTCCATCCGTCAAAACGACGTTGATGTATGATTAACGTTTCTCGTAAACCAACGTATAATTCTAGGGTTAATATGTAAGACAGCGTATGAAAATCAAATATAAAGACCATAAAATGATTCGATTCATTCCAATTTACGGTAATAATTTTGATTGTATAAGACACCTACAGAAAATACAAACGGCAATTTTCAAAATTGAAGTAAAATAAAAGCGCAAATTGATCCATAAATCAATTAATAATTGATAATATAATCAAAATTTATTGCCATAAAATTGAATTTTATTGATAAAATTATTATGTATAAATTATTACGTTCAATTCCGGTAAGACATACACAGAACATGCGAAGGTGTCTGTACATGCGGCCACTTGACCTATTGTTTACCACTGTCCACCACTGTGTATTTGGGCAGCAAAATTGTTATTGGTCAAGGTCACACGATTCGTCGGTCATGCTACATCATTTAAACCAACAATATACACGAAATGTGTACAAATACCTACCTACTTATTTTCACTTATAATAAATAACAATTGGTTAAAAAGGCGCATGTGACCCGTTATTTTAAAATTATAGTAATTTACAAAATGCATATTAATTTTGATATTCCAAAAGCCCCAAGACAAAAGTCTGAAAAAAATTTTGATTAATTCTTCTTTTTTTTTGGAGAAAATGCAAATTTCGTGACGATATAATTTATTTTCTGGTCGTTCTGATTAATCAAATGTGATCGTGAAAAGTGTTACAGGTCGCAAATTTGCATATTTACGCGAATATCCTGGTCGACAAATCATCAATGTATAGTAAAAAGGTTTGTATTAAGTGGTACAGTGAAGTGTTTGATTACACGACCATATTGTTGCGTAATTAACATTATTGATGAAATTTAGTGTATATACTGAGTATCCGGTTTGGATGTATACATACGCGTTACATGTTAATTGATAACACTGAATTCCCATAAGGAAAAAGTTATGTCACAAGAGTGCTTTGAACAAACTAATAATATAAATTTAATATTGTAACTACTGTTACTATCGCTTTAACAGCAATAATGCAGTAAAATAAAGAAATGAATGTCGCAATTTTCAAGCAATTCACATTTTTACATAAATATTTGTGTCATATTTTGTAAATTCAAAAGGCATCTTTTAGCGAATTTCCAGAATGGAATTCAGCTATTACAACCACTGTCATGACGTGACTTGAGCCCGAGACTATGGCAGAAATTTGTTTTGAGGTCCCTAGAAATCGAAAGTAATATTCATTAAAAAATATATTATATATATATATATATATATATATATATATATATATATATATATATATATCCGCGCGATAATTCTCGAACGAAGTATCCAATTTTTACGAAATTTGGTGAAAACATTGGAAGTCCCAAACCTTTGGATGAGTTCGTCAGCCAGACACGTCGGATGCCAGGAACATGGGTTTTGCTCTTGCAAAAAACTAGCTTTTTGCCAAAATTTCCACTTATTCAAAAATTGTTGCGAAATTTTTTTACACCATTTAAAAGAGGAGAAAAAATTATATAAAAAAGGTCTTTAAACTATTTTTGTATGTCAACTAATTTTCGAGAAAAACTATTTTTAATTAACGGAAATTCGCTATGTTATGCAGGATGCTGCGACAGGGGTATTATTTTTTTTTGGAAATAAATATTAAAATAATAAAAATACGGAAAGAATACTCTGTTGAAGAAATAGTGCAGATAATTTGATGGAAAAAAATATTTTATAAAAGAAAATTTCCAAAAATATAAATACGTTTATCCAAAGCACTCTTCTGACATAACTTTTTCCTTATGGGAATCCAATGTTATCAGTTAACATGTAAATCGTATGTATACACCCGACCCGGACACCCGGTATACACGTGTAGAATTGATATATTGTTATGTATTGAAATTGTTACCAATTAACACTGACGAATGTTTTCAATAAATGTTCAAACAAAACATATGAAATTGCTTTTACAATTAATTAATTAATTAAATTTTCAAATTAATTGTAATTGATAACAAATAAAAATTAACAGGGAAAAACGTTTTATTCTTTTAGCGAATTTCCAAAACTGGAAATTCAGCTTTTACGCCAGGTGTCATGGTGCGACGTAAGCCCGAGACCATATCAGAAATATGTTTTGAGGTCCCTAGAATACGAAAATGATATTCACTAAAATTTATATATATATATATATAAATATATATATATATATATATATATATATATATATATATATATATATATATATATATATATATATATATATATATATATATGTATCCGCGCGATAACTCTCGAACGAAACGTTTAATGCTTATGAAATTTTGTGTGCGAATTCGATTTTCCAAATCGTTGGATGAGTTCGTTAGCCAGACACGTCGGATGCCCAGAAGTAGGTTTTCCGGGCGTTTTTTGTCAACAAAATGAGTTTTTTGCCAGAATTAAGCAATTTTTCAAATTTTTTTTTACACCAAGCCCTAGTAAAAGGTAAAATGCATAAAAAATGTTTTTATACCGTTGCTCTAAATTGCTTACTTTTCGAGAAAAACTAGGAAATATGTCGTTCTCCATTTCACTCGCACTCGCATTCTTTTTTTTCTGTCTCATTTTTTACGAGCTAAATTCGAAAAAAAACCGCTTTTTAAGTAGCATGTCATGATTTTTTTAATCCAATTTAACGATTCGGCTATATTCTTTTTCTTTGTCAGTTAAATGTTTTTATAATGTATCTCTATTCCATTTTTTTTTAGATAAAAAATCACAAAAAGCAGTTTTTTATGTGATATGATCAGAATTTAGATGATGTTTACACCTTCCTAAAATTAATAAGAGCTTGCTACAATCGCATAAAAATTACGTTAAATCATATTCAAACAATAATATTTTTACGTAATTTTCTATCCAAATGACAATACTACGTTATAATTATATGTATAAACCCATCATTTTAGTGGTAAATAAATTTGCACATTCAGTTTTTTTTTTCTTTTGACAACAAAACAAATAATTTTAAATTTTGACAAGTTGTATCATACATTTTTGAAAATATTAAATATTTATTTTTTTAAGGCAAAAATGTATTAAAGATCTGAAATTTGTTTAACAAAAACCATACATCTGCTCGTTTTACCTTAAAAATCTCGGAAAATAGAATATTTTTCAATAATTAACTCAGAAAAAGCATATATGAGGTAATTTTCATGATATTTTTTTGAAAATTTCAAAATAGTAGGGTTACAATGTTTTTTTTTTTTTTTTAATTATTTTGTAGAATTTGGTAAACACACATCATAAAAAGTACTCGCCTTGAAAAAATCAAACAAGTATTTAAAAAGAAAATACTATTTCTTAAAGAAAATATTAAAATTATGTACAAATGCCGTCCTGACCAACTGATATATTGGAACCGATTTTGAGCAGCTGGATTTACTACAGGCAAAAGCTCATAGTGAATACACACATTTTTTAACATCCTTTTGAATTTTGTAATTCAATCATTACAAATAAAATCTAAATAAAAAAAAATCTCTATGACCTGTTTTTTCTCAATTTTCTAGCATCAAATCTAGCGATAATTAACTAGCGGGTGATTGTATTGACCACACATTTTAATGTAAAATATATTAATTTTAACCGGCTTCAAAATAACGTTTCGATTTTAACAATAAAAATATTTAAAAAAGTGTTTAAGTTCTGGCAAGATTGTCAAAAAGGGACTGAAATATTTAATGTGTTAAGTACTTACTAGACTTATAAACTTTCATTTTCGTATACGCTTTCGGTTTCGGATATTTAATTATTTCGGATATCGGTAGTTTTAGTTACGGTTACGAATATCCATAACATCCCTAATGTAAATGTTTGTCAATCCAACTTCATCGAGAGAAAGTTAATTAGGTATTTACGATTTTCGGAAGAACACGTATATAAATTTTATAAGTATACGTATTATCAGATAAACACATTTGGTTTGCAATTTTTTAATAATTAGTTTCTACGCTACTGAAATTATCTATCCATTTGAAAATTGGGATCCAGTGATGTACATTGACACTACAAAAGTGTGGGTGAAAAATTTCATTTTCACTTTTACTGAAATTATGTCATAAATTCATATTTTCAGAATTTATTCATTTGACAGAAAAATTCTAAATTATTAAAAAAGCCAAATAATTAATAACAATTAAAAAAAAAAAAAAAAAAAAAAAAAAAAAAAAAAAAAAAAAAAAACAGAAAACATTTATTTATATTTGCATTTTTATAAAAACATGTAGGTATTATATTTTATATGCACTTTAACTAAAATGTCAAATTTCACACGTCGTTAATTTTCAATTTCACTCATAATGTGCTTAAAAATCAAAACTTAAAGTTTATAACATTCACAATCCGTGTAGAGTGTCCATACGTCTTGGTTTTCCCGGATTTGTCACGGTTCTAGCTCCGTTGCTCCGGTGTCCCGACAGACTTTTTCAAGACGTCGGTCGATTTGTTTCATCATCTAATAAGTACACAATTTTTCATTTTAAATAATGAATAGTTCAGTATCATATTAAAAGATCAACGAAGATCAAAGAAGATTCATTTACAACCAAACCTAAAAATATTTAAAAAAAATTAATTACTAATTAAATTTTCCAAGTTTTTTCGATTTTACCTTAAACACGAACTTCCAAAAAAACATTTTCTTTTCTTAACTTTCCATCATATATGTATCTACATAAATAAATTGTAATATTATTTTGCTTGCTTTTATGATACTGAAGGTACTGAAGTTATTGAACAATTAAAAATTAAAATGACTGGAATTTTATTCGAACTTTTAAATAAAGTAGTTAACTAACGCGCTAGATAGATAACGCCACAATACAGAAATTGCCAACATTTAAATGTTCATGTTTCACATTAATACAAAATAAAATACATTAATACAAAATAAAATTGTCTAAGAAGCTCACTTTCATAAGAAATTTTATAAAAATTTAAAAAATATATATTTCCTAGAACAGGGGGCGATTTATTTTAAAAAAAAATTAATATTTTAAATAAAGAGCCATTAATAGGTAATCTATACATATAATACAAATGTAACGAGACCGTTTCTGTATAGGGAATATTTTTTAAAAATTGTGCAGATACTGTAAATAGTTATCGATGTAGATATCAAAACAGCGATTTTTTAAATTTTTGTCTGTCTGTCTGTCTGTTCGTCTGTTCACGCATCACACAAAAACTACTGGATGGATTTTAATGAAATTTGGTGTGCCGACAACTTATTACCCGGATCAACATCTAAGATACTTTCTACTTCGAGAAAATGTCTCATTCCCACGGGAAAATGGAAAAACCATGTTGAGCATGTGCATACAGTACGCAAAAACTATTGAACGGATTTTGATGCAATTTGGTGTGGTGATAACTTATTACCTGAGTCCGCATCTCAGATACTTTTTATTTCGGGAAAGTGGCTCATTCCTACAGGAAAATAAAAAACTTTTTGAGCATGTGCACATATTACGCGAAAACTATTGAACGGATTTTTATGAAATCTGGTGTAGTGATAACTTATTACCTGCGCCAACATTTAGGACACTTTTTATTACGGGAAAATATTTCCTTCCTTCAGGAAAATTCAAAAATTATTTTGCTTATGTGCATGTATACTTAAAACTATTATTCTATGCGAATGCTTTATAATTACTATACTTATATACTTGTCATTTATTACATTAAATTTACCATAATACAAAATTTCTGGAGACTAACTCTATTTTAAATTAATTTAGAAATTTCGAAAATTTAAGTGCCTATATATCCGAAAAATTCATTTTGGATGAAACTTGTTATATTTATAGGATAGATACTAGTTTGGGATGCAAATATAATAAAACAATAAAACGTTGGAAGTCCAAGAATTTTGTATGAGTTCTCCAGTCAGACACGTCCAATTCCAAAAACCTCAAAAAAATGAGTTTTTTTGCAAACAATTTGCCAAAATTTAAAAGTTTTTCCAATTTTTTTTACATTGTGGTAAAGAACCAAGAAAATCACAGAAAATACATTTTGAACCATTATTCTAGGTAAGCGGGTTTTCGAAAAAAAGTAACTTTTATGATTGGAAATTCGCTATGTTATGCAGATGCTGCGACAGGGGTATTTATATAATTTAATAAAACCAGTTTTAATTAAATGTTGTGTTTTGAAGAAGTTGGGTTTGTACAATCTAATTTTCGTGCGTAGTTTGAGGATATTTGAATCGGTCCATGCAGAAAGGGCTTCAGTCCAAATAAGTGTTTTTGAGAAAAACACAAAAAACTGTCTGTGCCATAAGATTTTAATAATACAATAATACTTTTTTTTTGTATGGTACCTAATGCTGTCACCACTCATATGAATTACCTATATTACTGTTCTTGTACATAGTTTGTCAAAAAAAAAATTATAATGTTTGTTGGACTGAAGCCCTTTGTGCATGGAAAAGTGTTTTATTACACAAATACCCCTGTCGCAGCATCCTGCATAACATAGCGAATTTCCATTTACAAAAGTACGTTTTCTCGGAAACTAGTTGATATAGAGTAATTGTAAATAAAAAAACCTTCTTTATGTGATTTTTCCGCCTCATTCCGCCAAATTTTTTTCACGAAAAATGTCCAAAACCCCGTAAACGTTTTCACGAAATTTCTTAAAAATAAGATGTTTCGTTCTTGAGTTATCGTGCGGACACATTTATATATATGTTTACTAAGTGTCCGCACGATAACTCAAGAACGAAACATCTTATTTTTAAGAAATTTCGTGAAAACGTTTACGGGGTTTTGGACATTTTTCGTGAAAAAAATTTGGCGGAATGAGGCGGAAAAATCACATAAAGAAGGTTTTTTTTATTTACAATTACTCTATATCAACTAGTTTCCGAGAAAACGTACTTTTGTAAATGGAAATTCGCTATGTTATGCAGGATGCTGCGACAGGGGTATTTAAATTTATGTTGGCTATTCGCACGAGGGTCTATTAGAAGGCTTTAAAATTTTTTTTTTATTAGTTTAACTAGTTTAACGTCAGCTAACCTAGCTTGCACCGTTACAAACCAGAGGGCTCTGATACAAAAAATTAATGCACGTAATAAATTTTTTCATAATTTTTCGCACTGTATTCTTTCCAGATTAAATTAAATGAATTTTTTAAAATATTTAATTTATTTTCAAATTATTTTAAGCGACCCTTTGATGAAAAATGACGAAATATTTATATTTTATACCCGGCAGAAAATGAATTGAGAGATACACAGAAACCCATTTTAAAATGGATCAGTCTAAGGCTGTATACACAATCAATGAAATAAGATTTAAGATTTAATATTTAAGATTTAATATTTAAAATTTAATTGTAAGACTTAAGATTTAAGAAATAAGATTTAAGATTTAAGGAGTATGCCATCTAGTGACGTTGAATGAAACTGTTAACTTAACTGCTCATAAGTAAATGTATTTAGGTATTTTTGTACATCAGAATTCATGAAAAAGTAACGTTCGTGATGACTATTATGTCACTAAGGCTGTATACATAATCAATGAAATAAGATTTAAGATTTAATATTTAAGATTTAATATTTAAAATTTAAGACTTAAGATTTAAGAAATAAGATTTAAGATTTAAGGAGTATGCCACCTAGTGATGTTGAATGGAACTTTAACGTAACTGGTCATAGATATAAATATGTAGGTATTTTTTTACGTCAAAATTGGTGATTTTTTTCACTTAGCGACAAAATAGTCATCACGAACGTTACTTTTTCATGAATTCTGATGTACAAAAATACCTAAATACATTTACTTATGAGCAGTTAAGTTAACAGTTTCATTCAACGTCACTAGATGGCATACTCCTTAAATCTTAAATCTTATTTCTTAAATCTTAAGTCTTAAATTTTAAATATTAAATCTTAAATCTTATTTCACTGATTGTGTATACAGCCTAAGTGATAAAAATCACGAATTATGACGTAAAAAAATACCTACATATTTATATCTATGACCAGTTACGTTAAATTTCCATTCAACGTCACTAGATGGCATACTCCTTAAATCTTAAATCTTATTTCTTAAATCTTAAATCTTAAATTTTAAATCTTAAATCTTATTTCTTAAATCTTAAATCTTATTTCATTGATTGTGTATACAGCCTAAGTCATTTTGAAGGTAAGATGGATATCTGTCAATTTCATGTATCTTATGAACCATAAAGATTTGCTTCAAAAAATTGTATCCAAAATTCAATATCTACAGTAATTAAAAAAAATTTGTGCCGGTAACGACAAAATTATCACTCTCTTTACCCAATATCTCATTATATTATATACAGATAATCCATATGAAAAATATCTCAGTAATGCGGTGATTGTATACAACAAAACAAAAATAATAAAATTAATCTCCACTATAAGGACCCTTTCTAACATATCCAATACAGTGTGGATTACATACATGAGAAGTCAGTATGCAGTCATCGAGTATACAATTGAACTCGATGACTGCATTTAATAATGCATATACACATACTACCTACATAGATGCCTATAAAAAGAGTATTTTTCCATCTTTGTCGCAACGTCTTGTCGGGCAATTTAGTGCATTATAAATCATCATATTTAAAAAAAAGTAATATAGGGTAAACGGTATAGTTATTGGACGTTCACAGTTATTGGACAAGACACTCTCTTTTGAAGATTCTAAGGCTTATAGACTAGTAAAGCAAACTGCCTGATTTTTTAGTTAAACAGAACCTTCTAGTATCTACAGAACTTGTGGATTGTGGAAATATACCAGAAATTAATAAATGAAATTTTTGTCCAATAACTGTATTTTTCTACACGCACAACTTTAATATTTTTTTTTTTTTTTCAGAGACTTACCAATATGTAATATGAAAGTTTTATATGGTACATTAAAATAGACAGGTCTTACTTTATTTATGAATTTTTTCGTTAAAAATAAAGCTACAACACGTACTTTTTCTGTACTTTGTTTTGAAAATTTTTCTTAACTGTCCAATAACTATACCATTTACCCTACATAGCTAATAACCAAGGGGTCAGACTAGAATGTCTATGTCTCTGTTCCACTTGTAATCAGTGGGTGACGTAAAATCTCTCCACTATGTTGTGTAGGTACACACTGTTTGCAATTGTGTTAGTTTGTTGTTTGCTTCTGTGTGCGTATTCACACACACTACTACAAAACACGTATTATGGGACAGACCAACCGGTCCAATTCAAGTAACAATGTCTAACAATGTATTACAATGCACTCTGCGTTTGGCGACGGACACCGACTCACTACATGCCTTAAGCTGTGACAGGCCTACAAATGGCTCCAAGCGAATTACACTTTTTTGATATTAGTTGGCTTCTAGTGTTCTATGCTAATAACCTTGTTTAGAACTTTATTGCTTATTGCTTTCAAGCAATAAACTAATTAACCTAGAATAATAATTCAAAAACCTTTTTTATGTGATTTTTTTCCGTCCGGAATTAAGATGTTTCGTTCTTGAGTTATCGTGCGGATATATATATATATATATATATATATATATATATATATATATATATATATATATATATATAGTGCGTTCGTAATATTTTGAAGTGTCAATGCCCTGAAAATTATCATATCTAGTGTATTTCATTTTTTGAAGTGATACCTCCTCCGCTCAAAAAAATCGGATGGAGGGTCCAGAACTGTCCAATTCCTCCACTGACCTTTTTTTCTTATTTTCTCAAAAACTACCTAACCTAGAATAATAGTTCAAAAACCTTTTTTTTGTGATTTTTTTCCGTCTTTCCAATGGTGTAAAAAAATGTGGCAAAAATTTGTAAATTATAGCAAATTTTGGCAAAAAACTAATTTTTTGCAAGAACAAAAACCATGTTCCTGGCATCCGACGTGTCTGGCTGAAGAACTCATCCAAGATTTTTGGATTTCCAACGTTCCCACCAAATTTGGTAAACCTAGGACATTTCGTTCGAGAGTTATCGTGCGGACACATATATATATATATATAAATACATATATATATATATATATACATATATATATATATATAAATTTTAGTGAATATTATTTTCGGTTCCTAGGGACCTCAAAACAAATTTCTGCCATGGTCCCGAGTTCAGGTCGCGTCATGACAGTGGCTGTAATAGCTGAATTCCATTCTGGAAATTCGCTAAAAACTGTCAGTGCCATAAGATTTTAGTAATACAATAACACTTTTTTTTATATGGTACCTAATGCTGTCACCACTCATATGAATTACCTACATATATTACTGTTCTTGTCAAAAAAAAATTATAATATTTGTTGGACTGAAGTCCTTTCTGCATGAAACAGTTAAATTAATGCTCTGTTACTATGGTAACAGTGCATGGGACTGAAGTCTTTTTCGCATAGAAATGTGTATCTACCTTCTTAGACAAAGTTTCATATTCAAACTGAAATTACGGAAAAATGGACTGAAGCCCTTTCTGCATGGACCGATTCATTTAAGAAATGCAATTTTTGTAAGTTTGACTACGTTTCATTTAATGTGACGTTGCCAAATGTTCCCGGATTTTCAGTTAACATTTCATTTACCTATTGCAAGATTTTTTTAGAGCGCAGATATGCGCATCCGTGTATAATCGCGTTATATAATATAATTGCACCATAGTTGTAAGTCGGTTCGTATAGAAATAACATACATGCCGATTCACTGGGGTTAGAGGGGTCGTAGTGGCCTAGCGTGATGAAGCGTGACGTCACGTTTGAAAAATTTTATCTTAGAGGTGACAAGCAAAAAAAAAAAAAAAACAGTATCTTAAAAATTTTGTAGCTGGTGAGCAAAAAATTAATTAGATGTATAATAAATCCCTGGGGGGGGGGAGGTATCCAAGTATTGTGACGTAATATTAGATGGAGGAATTTCGCTTGGCAAAATTTATGGATGATTCCTTTCTTAATAATTGGTTGTTTTTCTTTTCAGCTTAGGGGAATTTTTTTTTAGCATGCAACAAAATGGTTGATTATTCATACGAAAAAAAACTTATTTTTGTTTCTTTTGAATTGTTGAAATAATATAATTTCAAAAATTCCACCCAGTAATTTGAATTTATATTTTAATCTAATAAAAATTATCAAAGAACGAGACAAGTTATCTTTTGACGGAATTATATTAAAAAGAAACTTGCGTAAGTGTTCGCTAACAATGTGATCATTGTATCTGACGACAATATTTTCACAACTACAACAGACGAATTAAGTCGCACGTAACCGCCGCCAATGTGACCCTAGCCTTACTATTAAACTGATATTTGCAGTGGCACTTAAAGTGTGGTACAGTAGGCACTGAACGTGTTAAAGTTCATGAAATACATGACTAAACAGATTTGCCTGTTTACGAAATTTTTTTATTTCAAAATCTTCAGTTTTCTTGATTTTAACGACTGGTTTTCATCATTTTTTTGTTTCGTTGTAAGCCATTTTAAGCAGTCCCAAGCATTTTACTATAATAACCTTATTTTTGTATATAAAACAAAACAAATCCAAAATAATATACTACCAGGGACATAGCTGGGTATGGGGACTAATATATGTACGATAAATTTTATACTATCACAAGCATACGTTACGCCCAACGATAATACTGTAACGCAATGTAAACGTTTACATCAACTAGTGTAAACTGATGTAAACAGACGTATAATTTTACTGCGATAACAACCCAGAGACATGAGAATAGTTATAACAATTTGTCAAAGTGTCAAATTGTGTACGATGGGTGCGCCATTCAACAGTAGCGGTATCCAGTAGAGAGAATGTATTACACTGATGTTTCGTTTAAGTTAATATCACATAGGTTTATGAATAAACAGAATATACTCGAATACATTATGTGTACATATTGTAAACAAAGGTAAAGACAGATTTATTGCACACCTCTAAACAAAGTGGAATATAGTTAGTATCAGTTAACAATTAGTACCTATATACAGAATAGAATAGCAGTTGGTTCTTCTTGTGTAGCGATGATGAAAATGTGTGACAGTTTATTAAGAATTTGACGTGTTAAAGTGAAAGAACAAATATTAAGTTTTTTTAGTTACATTTGTTGTAAACAGTTAGTGATGAGCAAATGCAAGACCAAGACCAAGACTTAGCAGTCTTGGTCTTGGTTCTTGCAATAAGAATCTTGGTCTTGCTAGAGCAGTTTGAGTCTTGGTCTTGGTATTGCTAAAGAATCGTGCACTTTCTTGCATTTTTTTATTAGCGAATTTTTTCCTTCTAAAATAATTTTCTCTCTTTACGGTATTAATTATACTTTTAAACTATCTAATTAATTTAGCAAGGGTCTTGCTTTTTTCTTGCTATTGTCTTGGTCTTGCTCACTTGAGTCTTGGTATTGGTCTTGCAGCCATACTTATAGTCTTGGTCTTGCAAAAAATGCAAGACCAAGACAAGACTGCAAGACCAAGACTAATTTTGCTCATCACTATAAAACAGTGCTCTATGGTAATTAGAGGTTTTTTTTGTGGTTAAATAAATGACGGTAAATTTAACGTTAACCCTTGTATCTCCGAGAGTAATGATCCTGACCACCCTCTTTATAATAATGGTATAATTTTTCAATTTCAAATATTATCGAGTACTTGTGAGACATTACTAACTACGTATGACAAACTTTTGTTTGCATTTCAACACACGCAGTATTCATATGTTCACTTATCGTTCAGCTAAACTGAAACTTTGAAAAATTGTAACTGTTTCTCGCATTAGAGAGAGTACTAATACACATAGGTGATTGAATGGTTTTTGTGTCGGACGGCTGTTGAAATACATGGGTCGTTGGTTTAGTGGTTAACACGTCTAGCTAGTTAGCGGGAGATCTGGTGTTCGATTCCCGGCCGATCCGGATAATTTATTCAATCACTTGGTGATTTTTAATAATGGTATAGATTAAGTGAAGAAAAATTCTTTAACTTTTACAAAATTGATTTTAAAAATTAAATTAGAACTTTTTAAAACTACAAGTTTCCATTTGTTGTAGCATCATTGCTTTCGGAGACATCAAGACTGAAAATTATAACTATTGTTTTTTGTTTAACTACAAATAACTCCAAAGATAATGATTGTAAAAACGTTTCTAAAATAGACAAAGTATAAATCTGTAGTAGTAAAAAAGTATATGTATATCACAGACTACATTCTAAGAAATTTTCTGCATCTCGTGCACAAATTTGAAGTGAGAAAAATAAATTCGACGATTGCCCTTTAAAAAGAGGATTATCCTGACACTTTACCTATTGTGCCTAATTGGTTGAGACGGTCCTAACGTCACTGATGGATGTATATGCTTAGAACATTTTCTAAATTTATTTAAATTATTACTGTATTAGATGTTATGTATTATTTCATTTACGTAATACATTACATATTCGTAACAGCTAGAACAGTTTGGTAAGATATAAACGACAGTGATGATATGAATTTCCGCTTTCTGGTGTGGCAGAAAATCAATAAGTAAGATGATTGTGAATAGGCTGTGTTATCGATTGATTTTTGATGTCAACAAAAATCAGTACAAAATGGCAATCGACTATTTTTTTGATTCGATAGATAACACTGTACGTCGACTAAAAACTTTTCCCATAAAATGCCGAATCAACTTATACATTCTGATTCACACAGAAATTTTTTAAAATATCGTATTTTTTCTTTACTAATATTTATAAACTTGAAAATATCTATTTGACTTTCCTTAACAAAAATAAAAATAATAAAAATAATATATTTCCGCAAATTTGTCGGTCTGAAGACGGCCATGGCGCCTGCCGTTTACGCTAATGATTAATGACAATTATTTGTCATTGTGTGAAACAGCAATGATGTTGCGTACGCCAGGCGCGGGCTAATAGATGGTTCGTCCACTAACTTTAAACATCTTTACTGTACAATGTTTACTTCTGTTGAAGAACAAGAGTTTAATTTATTAGATTCATTACAAACACTATTTATTTATATGTATATATGCCTATTTGTTTCAAAAAAAGAACATTTTTTATTTCAAATTCTATTTTCAAGACATTTATTATTATTTCTTATTCACTATTTTCGAGGTTCTATTGTACTGTGTTTACGCTTTTACAGTTGTAATAAAAATAATTGAACTGTTGAGTCATACTCGCGCAATTTTTCACGCTTTTCTTCAACCTGTAATTATTTTTAACATAAATGCAACACAGCAGGTACCTATATGTATGCATTTTGAAAATATATAACGCGGCGTGGCACGAGGTGTTGTTCATAAAATACTTCAAGGACTTTTTTTTCTGTTTTTCAAAAAAAAAAAAAAACATAAAATATAAAAATTACACGTTTTCATAATGCTATCAAGCTATTATACAGTAACGCGAATTATAAGTGGATATTTTTGTAAAATAATTCCATGATTTTTATTTTATATTTTGTTTCTTTTTCTGAAAACTTTTATGGCGTTGAAAAAATCTGAAATGGGCAGTTCCATATGTGACTGTCGACTGACTCTACATTTGACACAATTTACGTTTTATTTTGCCTTATATTTACAGTTTCAATTTTAGCATGGTTTTATAGTTGATACCCCAATTATCCCTGTGTAATAAAAAGTGTGCACAAATAAAGTTGTGAAATATGATTTATTTAATAAAATGTAAATGTGACTGACACTACATGCAAAAGGAAGTCGCTTTCGAGAGTGTTTTTAAACTTCGAAAATCTTCCTCTGTATACAGACGTTATAATTTTAAATTGTATATTTAACCGAAGTATATGAAACAAATTATTGGAAAATGATAAAATGAAAGACTTTACTTTTTTGGAAAAGTAGTCATTCGAAAAATAATTCGTGACTGACACTACCATCACTTTGAATTGCAAAAAAGTAGTATTTTTAAATGAAATCCTAGAAACTGACACTATAGGACATAAAATAGGAACTTTAAAATAATTTTAAAGGTACAAAAATGTACTTATTTTTATTATTTATTATCTAAAATACAAAATTTCTTAAGATTTTTCAAAATCTGTAAATTTATAATAAATTATACTCCCGTTAAGGATTCAATTAGGATTACAATAATTCTAAATACTTGCCGTGAAAATTTAATTAAAACACCACTATAAAATACACTATTAGCTTGTACTTGCGACAAACATTGGAAATTACACTATTTCTAAAAAACTAAAAACAAACTTTTATTGAAATTTTGGGAACTTAAAGTACTATAGTGTTGCCATCATATTAACGTATTTTTACTACCAATAACAATTATTTATTTTTTTCAATTATGGAGCCTTTTCCATGGAATTGCCCAAATTATATATTATGAAAAAGATTAAAGAAAACCAGTAGAAACCAAGAGAATTGGGCAAATTTTAGTATAAATATTTTGTTAGCCTGTTGCAGCATTCTTCATAGCATATAGCGAATTTCCAATTACAAAAATTACTTTTTCTTGAAAACCCGTTTACATAAGACAATTGTCCAAAAACGTATTATATATGTGTTTTTTGCCGTTCTTTGTTTTGATGTAAAAAAAAGTCCAAAAAACTTAAATTTTGGCAAATTTTTGCAAAACATTCATTTCTTGAAGTTCCAGGTAGCGGACGTGTTTGACTAAAGAGTTCATCCAAGGGTTTGGGACTTCTAACGTCTTCACTAAATTTCGCAAAAATGTAATGTTTTGTTCGGGGGTATTCATACGAGGGTCGTCCAGAAAGTAAAGAACGTTTTGGCGTAACTAAATAAAAAAATTCGTCAAGTGCGTGTTTGACACGCACTAAGTAATATCGTCTCACATCAAAATCGGTTCAGTAGTTTCAGAGTTTATCCTAGCCAAACATTGTGACATGAGATTTTTATATTATATCTTATTAGTAATTAGCATAAATCTTAAGTTCATTGCGATGAAAACACAGATTTAAATACGTTTATGTTGTGTGTCCAAAACTTGGAGAGATTGGGACAGAAAACGAGCGATATGTATATATGTGTCCGCGCGATAACTCTCGAACGAAGTATCTAATATTTACGAAATTTGTTGGAAACCGTGAAAGTCCCAAACCCTTGAATGAGTTCTTCAGCCAGACACGTCGGATGCCAGGAGCATGGTTTTTGTTCTTGTAAAAAATTAGTTTTTTGCCAAAATTTCCACTTATTCAAAAATTTTTGCTAAATTTCTTTACACCATTTAAAAGAGGAGAAAAAATTACATAAAAAAGCTCTTTAAACTATTGTTCTATGTCAATTAGTTTCCGAGAAAAACTAATTTCTATAAACGGAAATTCGCTATGTTATGCAGAATGCTGCGACAGGGGTATTATATCATCTACTATTTGATTTTTCAAATTAATCTTTCCCAAGCCTAGCTTTTTAAATACAATAGTTTTCACCCATTAACGTTCGTTTTAAATGCAATAGTTTAAATACCAACATCTAAGGTCTATTGCAATTTAGCCATCTTTTATATATTGGGAGCAAGAAAAATCTTAATCATATCACAGCCGCATGTACCCTAACTCAAAAGAATAATTAACGATGTTTATTTGATTGTTCGGTTATTTTGTCGTACAGTTATTTTATCGTTCGGTTATTTTGTCCACAGTTATTTTGTCTAAGTTTATCTTGTCATTCAGTTATTTTGTACACGGTTATTTGGTTGCGGTTATTTATCCACATACTCTAAATTAGAGTAGAGTCCCTATAATAAATAGAGTCGTGACATGTCATCCATTTTGTATCCAAAACAGAGCGGGAAGCTTCAAAATTAATTATCACATATTTGGGTGAATATTTTTGAGTATATAATTATTGATAATAAATTATGAATTAATGAACAATTCAAAATTTTTAATTTAATTATTCTTTCTATGTTAAACTAAATGGTTTTTGTTAACATTTAATTTAATTCCAATATATTTTACGAAAACTTTGGATACAAAATGCCAGAACCAATCAGCGTTCAGCAGACATTTCACGACTCTATTTATTATAGGGACTCTAAATTAGAGTAAAGTCCCTATAATAAATAGAGTCGTGACATGTCATCCATTTTGTATCCAAAACAGAGCGGGAAGCTTCAAAATTAATTATCACATATTTGGATGAATATTTTTGAGTATATAATTATTGATAATAAATTATGAATTAATGAACAATTCAAAATTTTTAATTTAATTATTCTTTCTATGTTAAACTAAATGGTTTTTGTTAACATTTAATTTAATTCCAATATATTTTACGAAAACTTTGGATACAAAATGCGGGAACCAATCAGCGTTCAGCAGACATGTCACGACTCTATTTATTATAGGGACTTTAAATTAGAGTAAAGTCCCTATAATAAATAGAGTCGTGACATGTCATCCATTTTGTATCCAAAACAGAGCGGGAAGCTTCAAAATTAATTATCACATATTTGGGTGAATATTTTTGAGTATATAATTATCGATAATAAATTATGAATTAATGAACAATTAAAAATTTTTAATTTAATTATTCTTTCTATGTTAAACTAAATGGTTTTTGTTAACATTTAATTTATTTCCAATATATTTAACGAAAACTTTGGATACAAAATGCCAGAACCAATCAGCGTTCAGTAGACATGTCACGACTCTATTTATTATAGGGACTCTAAATTAGAGTAGAGTCCCTATAATAAATAGAGTCGTGACATGTCGTCCATGTTCTATCCATGTCCCTGCCACTTGTTTTCAAGGACGGACCTATTCATGTCACAGTTTGCTACGTTTGCTACGTGGCGCTAATGGTATAGGGGGTATACTAAATAGAGTTGGGACATGTGAGCATTTTTCATCAAATAGATGTCAAAATTAATTACCATATGATTGAGCACAAAAGTATCGTCACCAAATTATGTGTTAACGAAGAATTAAAATTTTTCAATTTAATTAATCTTTCTAGGTTGAATTAAAGTATTTTTTTAAATATTTAATTTATTTCCAATTTATTTTAAATGAAAAATAGCGAACTATTAAACCTCATGTCTCGACTCTAATTTTATCCCCTAGTAAATCAACGCCATCTGGTATATTAGTTACAGCGACGTCAGAAAACGGTCCATTTTTTTATAATAGACTAAATGGAGAGTGACAGGGACATGGTTCTATCCAAAACAGAGCGGGAAGAGTGAATATTTAATAACAGATTTGAGTGAATATTTTTGAGTACATAATTATTGTTATACCTCATTTCAAATACAACTGATCATGAGTTATCGTTAAAAAATTAAATAATTCTTATATTCAAAGCAAATCAATCTTCTATTCTTTTCTAAAAACAAACTGCAAATCTAAAATTTACGTAAATGCAATAATGAAAGAGATAAAGCCAAGAAAACGGAAATTATTTAAATTCAAGGTGATGAAACATGGTTAAATTTAAGTGAAATAAACCATAATAAGTTATGAATTAATGAACAATTAAAAATTTTTAATTTAATTATTCTTTCTAAATTAAACTAAATGGTTTTTGTTAACATTTAATTTATTCCCAATGTATTTTACGCAAACTTTGGATAGAATATGCCGGAATCAATCAGCGTTCAGCACACATGTCATCACTCTATTTATTATAGGCACTCTACATTAGAGCATTAGAATCGTGACATGTGTGCGGAACGCTGATTGGTTCCGGTATTTTTTGTCCCAAGTTTGCGTAAAATAGATTGGAAATAAATTAAATAATGACAAAAATCATTTAGTTTAACCTAGAAAGAATAATTAAATCAAAATTTTTTAATTGTTCATAAATTCATAACTTATTAACAATAATTATGTATTCAAAAACATTTACTTAAATATGTGATAATTAATTTTGAAGCTTCCCGCTCTGTTTTGGATAGAAAATGGCTGACATGTCACGACTCTATTTTTATTATAGGGACTCTACATTTATATAGAATCCCTATAATAAATTTTATATCTCTTACTAATAAAAGATAAGGAACAAGAATTTAAACAAAAATATTCTTAAATAATAGCTATTATGTATTATATAACCGGGTATAGTTATATAATACCTGGGTATATAACCGGGTATAGTTACCTATATATTATTAAAATTAAAAGAATTTTACAGCAAACCTTTGAAATGGGCCATTTCGTATCGGCGTAAGCCAAAGTCGCTTACTTTTATTTTTAATCACATTACACTTGTTTTGAAGCGCACTTAGCTTGCTTTTGAGATATTTGTATATTCCTGTCTCACTGTCCAGAAGAAAAGTAATTTGGGACAAGCTCATCAATTTGTTTCTCGTAATCATTGATGCACAAAAGTCGAACGGCAAAACTTTCTTTTGCATCTGAAATAGTGGCTTTTCTGCTGCATTTTCCAGAATTGTCCTTAAATCTCGCTGAACAAGGCAGTATTCCGTTGAGAAGTGTTGCAAAAATATAGTCTTGGGAATCTAAACAATAACAAATGTTATTCATTTTTAATTTTACTTAAATTACATTATTACCTTTATTTGCGGTGCACTTAGCTATTGTACAAAGCTCCTTGCAATAATCATTCCGCGGTTCTGTCTCATAAAATCTTTGAATTTATTTCTTAAATTTGTCCCATTTCGCATACAACATAATGCTCTTTGTTGGGATATAGGAGGTTGAAGCCTTTTTTCATCTGAAATAAATCGTTTTTTGATTAAAATTTATTTTAATTCACATAGAATTTTAGTTACCAAATCTGAGCTTCTGGAATCGGCATAAATAGGCCAGGCCTTTAAAAAGTCAATGTTGCTTAAAGTTGACAATTCCTTTCGCCGTATAACAAAGGTTTTTTGCCATTTGTCACACACTTCATTCCAATTCGCTGTATCTCTGCCTAATGACACTTTAAGAGCTAAAGCAATAGAACTATCTATTTCCGAGTTTTCTTCAACTGAATCTGCTGCTGACTGCGCTGTGGATTCTGCTACTGAGTCGACTGGAGATAGCGTCTTCGTTTTCCTCTTCTTGACTTTGCTGTTCACATCTTTTTGATACAGCCTACCACAGGTGTTTTTTTACCTTCCCGTGGGATAAAGTAGTATTCCTGAAAAAGCACAGAAAAGAAAGATAAACATCAATAGTTATTCCCAACACATCAACGATCTCACATCTCTTATGGAACAAACATTAGCAAAACAATCAACAGATTCAAACTGTATAAAATATAAAAAAATTAGTTGTAATTGCTATCAATCTGTTCCAATGGACGCTCAAACTTAATTTCTAGTTTCTAGCATTAGCAGAAGTTTTCTAACGATTTATTTTAAATCAAATAAAAAATAAGGCAAGACTACGATAAGTACGGCGCCAATATTTGATGACACTTCCTTATAGAACTTGACAAAATAAAACGAAAAACAAGAATAAAATTTTTCGAGATCTCGCTTCGTTTTCGAGTTAAACTTGTTTTTGAATTCCAATATATTGTATGTATGGGATGTGGGCACGAGTACGATATCCGAGGCGACAAAATTTGACAAGCGGATCTGATAGATTTTGGCATTCTAAGCAAAAAATAAAAAGTAAAAAATTTTGAAATTCGCCTTAGTTTTCGAGACATCGATCGTTAAACTTGTATTTAAGTTTTCATGAAATTCGGATATATTGTATTTGGTGAAATATTGGTGAAATATATTTATATCAAAAATCGAAGTTTATTGTCAAAACTGGCCCAACCTTCGGGCAAAGGGTAACCTTAACTAACCTCACCACTTAGTTTTTATATCAAAAATCGAAGTTTATTGTCATAACAAGCCTAACTTTCGGGCAAAGGGTAACCTTAAATACAAGTTTAACGATCGATATCTCGACAACGAAGCGAGATCTCGAAAAATTTTATTCTTGTTTTTCGTTTTATTTTGTCAAGTTATATAAGGAAGTGTCATCAAATCTTGGCGCCGTACTAATCGTAGTATCCCCAAAAATAATATTTGGCACATATAAGAACATTGAAGTAAGAAAACTTACTTTGTAAATATGGCAAAATGTTTTCCAAGCCAGACTGCTGTAATCACTTGGTTAATTTTTCGGCGTCTTCGTCCTTTTCATTTAACTGATTTGAAATAAAATCAACTATTTCACCACAAATTAACTATTTCACCACACTATCACACCATCGATTAACTTTAATTATAAATCACTTTTAATTCCCGACATTTTTTCACACAAAAAATTTAGTATCTGAACACAACTTACCAACTGTGAAATTCAGTTTGTTTAGGTATGAGTATTGTTATGTATAGCGAATGAATGTGTTTAAATTGTTTCCATTTCAGATTAAAATGCCGCCATATTGATTTGACAATCTTTCTTATTGATTTAATAACGTTTTTTATTGATTTAATATGCTGGCAACTTACCTTCCGAGTTAATATTGTAAAAAGCTTGAAATAATGTTGTTCAACGTAAAAACAATATTGATTTCATATCGTGTGCACAAAGTATATGAAAACAACATTAATTCAAAATATTAAAATAAGGATTTCCAATATCATTTTTTTGTTAAGTTGGACATTATTGAAATAATAATGACCGTATTTATTTTTAAGTTGCCATTTTTCTCTCAGTGTAGTCAATTTACCCGTAATTAACTGTAAAATATAAATTTATTTGAAAAAATACAAAAAATTATGTTAATCTTTTGAAATGGCCGGTATTATAGTTTATAAATTCGAACAGAGATGACACTAGCTATTCTGAAAACAAAATATGTATAGTTCAGTTTACATGTGTAAACTTGACACATGACTTAATAGTCAATTACAACTTACTAAGTTATAAATTCCAATAAATTAGCTTTTGAACATGCAAAATGAATAAAAAAATATATTTAATTTGCTATTAAATGTCCTCAAAGCTATTATAGGAAATTAATATTGTTCAGTATCAAATTTAAAGATCTTCTAATTATGAGACAGTAAGAAAAAATTATTGTATCGTGTAAACTACGCTTTCAACATCAGTATAATACATATATTTGTACACAGGGACGTGGGAAATTTTTTAATGTTATTCGTGTGTTTTCTTGTCTCTGGTTGTTAAATTAGCCTTAAATTTAATAATAGTACGACTATTTGAATGTCAAACTATCTGTTTTGGTTAAAAAATTTCATTAATAGTTTTTTTTTCTGTTTTAAAAATAGCCCCACCAAAGTGAGAATAAATTTTCATAGAAACGCAAATGAAGTAATCGAAAGAAGATAATAATAATAATGATAATAATCCTTTGGTCACACAAGTAAATTAATATATCGTCGAAGAAAGCCGAGGTTCGACGATATAAAAACGAAAGATATTGATACAACACTTTATTTACGGCATTGCAACACCTTAACCATAGCGTGTAACCAGTTTTTCAATACCGACGTTGTACTCTTCAGCCGCCAAAGGTGTATACAAGGTGCTCTGTCACTCTTTCATGTAGCAGAGATCGTGAAATTTGAGGGAAAGATTCGTGTAACACACATAAAGTGAAACGCCGGTTTTCTTGAATTTTTTCTTCGATCTTCGCATTCGAATCGTCTGTAATGGGTGATGGTCTTCCACTCCGGTCTTCATCGTGCATACTGATTCACCAATTGTTAAACATGACGCACCATTTCCTCACAGAAGACTCGTTCATTGCACTCTCATCATAAACTTGTTTGATTTGCCTATAAATCTCTACAGGCCGAACATGTGCGTTCAAAAAGCGAACTACACTACGCACTTCGCATTTGGCGGGATTTTCAATTGGCACCACCATTTTAAATATTCGTAGAGCAGACAAACGTGACCGCAACGCAACGAAATTCTGCTCACACCGAGACAGGAGGTAGAGCTAACCGTCGCACATTCAATCAGGGTGGTGGGTAGTCGGCGCCGTGCGTGATGCGTAAACGTTCTTTACTTTTTGGACGGCCCTCGTACATGCGATGGTAGATTTTGAGAACGTTTTTTTCTTTTTTCTTTTCTTACTATTGCCACCCGTATAGATTCTATCGGGATCATCTCGATTTCTATGGTGGAGTCCCACGTCTCGATATCATACTCATTTTGTCCCGATCCTTTAAATTACTCGCGAAAAATCAATTTGTATACATATAAATTTCAGTGAATGTCATTTTTTCGGCTTTTAGGACCTAAAGGCAAATTTTTATCATAGTTTTAGACTCACATGTTACGATGATTGTGGTTGTAATAGCTGAATTTGTCATTATTGCCTTAGTCCGACATAAACAGATTTTGAAAAACTGCAGATTCCTTTTCTGATTGTACATAAAAATCAGACTATACGGATTTAATGTCGTTGATTTTTGGGAGTAAATTTTGTAGTGATGAGCAAAATTAATCTTGGTCTTGCAGTCTTGTCTTGGTCTTGCATTTTTTGCAAGACCAAGACCAAGACTATGTATACCAAGAGCAAGACCAAGACTATAAGTATGGCTGCAAGACAATACCAAGACTCAAGTGAGCAAGACCAAGGCAAAAGCAGGAAACAAGCAAGACTCTTGCTAAACTATTTAAATAGTTTGAAAGTATAAATAATACCGTAAAGAGAGAAAATTCTGATTTTAGAAGGAAAAATTTCGCTAATAAAAAGATGCAAGAAATTGTAAGATTTTTTAGCAATACCAAGACCAACACCAAGACTACATTTTGCAAGACCAAGACCAAGACTCAAACTGCTCTAGCAAGACCAAGACCAAGATTCTTAATGCAAGAACAAGACCAAGACCAAGACTGCCAAGTCTTGGTCTTGGTCTTGCATTTGCTCATCACTAAAATTTTGTATGTAAGAAATAAATGGGTTGTGGAATATCTGAGTTGCTCAAGTATACCTCATTTTTAGATTGTATCTATCTATTTTGTTTGTATTCCTTTTCTTTGTTTAAGGATTAAATCAAATTAATTTTAATCGAAAACTCACATAACGCTACAGGTTGTTTTTCCGGCCCCTAAACAGTACCGGTGTCCTCAAGTATTGATTGTTTTAATATCTACATTATAATTAATAATAAAACCGGAAATAAATTATTATTGTTGATTTTCTTAATCAGTTGACGGAGGTAAAAACATGTAATCTTACAAACGTTGTTTTCTATAATTAAATAGTGTATAGAGAGGTACAGAAGACATTGTCCTATAAATCACAATCTATTTTTTTTTTCTTTTTGGTAATTCGGATGTAAAATTTTTGAAGATATTGATTTCCTGGTTGCAGGACCGTTTTTTGGAAATAAAGCAATTGAATATAAAAAATGTACCTAGTAGATTTTTATATTTATGGTTGGATCACCTTGTATGTATCTGTTAATAATTTTCTTTAGATTTTAGACAAGGTCTTTCTGTGTATTGATTTTTATTTCCGCTTATTTTATTGTACGTGAAATTGTAACCAATAATTATTTTTTTTAAATAAATCTGTTTTTATACGTAGTAATTAAGCTTTTGATTCTTGACATCTTAATTTATATTTTAACATTTTGTATGATGAAAAAAGCTTAATTTATACACAAAGGCTACATGGCTCGAGTAGTGCGCTCTAGTGGCATCTTTTATCATAGGTAATTGGTGTTTAACATTTATAAATATTAATGTAAAAAGTGTTAATAAAAATTGATTTAAATGAGGAAAAAAGTAAATATTTTCAATGACAATTAGAATGAATAATTTTACCATTTTTATACCTTTTATTATTCTACTAAAAACAATACAATCGTTTATATTACCTATTTTAACACTTTGACGGTCATGCCTTATAATGACAACACGCCCAACTGGTACACTTTTTTGGCAGTTAATACAGTTTATATGGAATTGCTAACGTCCTGTGACGTGGTGTGGGAGTTACTAAGGTTTCAATTGATATCTTATGAGTTCAATGACCGTCAAAGTGTTAAAGTAGTGATAGGGAAATTTCACGGTTTTATTATTTTGTTTGAAAGGAGGATTGATAGAAATATACAGGGCCGGCGAGAGGGTAGGACAGGTGGGGCAATTCCACGAGTGCTCGGGGCCTAAAAAGGGGGCTCGCAGAAGCAATTAGGGGCCCGGAAAAATGAGACTAGGTTTTTTATTTGTGTGCTTTAATTCTTTTAAGTTTAAGGGAAAATTTCGGGCCTAAATAGGGGGCCCGGAGAAAGCAAGAAATTGCGGAAAATGTCGGACCGGGGGTGGTAAGGCGTCTCGTCGGCTAAATTAGGGGCTTGGGAAAAGTTCCATGAGGTTTTTCTTTTTTTGCTCGCCAATTGTATTCTCGAGGAAAAATGTTTGAAAAATTCTTGTTTTATGCCCGGGGGCCCGTAATCTCTCTCACCGGCCCTGGAAATATATTCAACTATAAATGAAAATACAAAAAAGCAACAACAAATTTTTACTATATGGTTACTTTATTGTTCAAAGATATAAATGTCAAAATCAAAAAGTTTTTCGAAAATTTTACTTTAGAAACGAAAAATGAAATCTAATTACGGAAAAATGAATACGATTTTAAAAATGCCCCCAAGTCTCTGAAACTCTCAAAAAAGTCCAAAACTGCATATGCCTGAAACTGCCATTTATATTTTTCGGAGTAATATGTAGCATCAAGTGTACTGTGAACAATTTAAACAAACTGGAATACATTTTGTATAGAATTTCAAATCTTTTACCGAATGAAGAGAAGCACTATAATAGAACTGATTTTGTACGAATGTCGGAGTATCTGATTGAAAAGTTTCTATTTACAGTTCAGATACATAGATCATTCTGCTTGGGTGAAACCACAGGCATACAGCTATGGTATTTAATATTTGTTTAAATATCCGTTTAAAATTGTGAAAATTTTCGAAATAGTAGAAAATATGTAATTTTTTGCGCAACAAACCATAACGAAAACATAGGAAACATGCCTAGGGCTAAAAAAACCTGGCGGGAACGTCTCAGAATTGAGGCATCTACTATTAAAGCAGACAAATACACAGTATAAATGCAAAAGCTTTCAAAGCTGTATTCCAACACAGCCTCGTCCCAGTTTTCTTTAACTAATTGTATGAATAGGTAATAAATTGTGATCGAAGTTTATGTAAGATAGTATTACGTCATATAAAATTGTGTGCGAATGAGTAATGCACGTGGATAACCCCTGGATGGATGATTCATAAAGTTTTGATGAATAATAATTTTGGGGCAGAAGGAAGGGGTTTTATTTTCAAAGTTCTATCATCTATTATCTATCATATATACATAACACCACATTTTTCAAGTTTTATTGGTGACTAGCCGTACCCGCGACGTCGTTCGCGCAAAGCATTGTTATAAACTCAATGAGAAGTATGCAAGTGTAATAATTATACAGAACTTGCAAAGAATAATAATTTTTGCGTAATACGTGCACATGTACAAAATGGTTTTCTATTTTACCGTGGGAATGAGGCACTTTCCCGGAGTAAAAAGTATCTTCAATGTTGCCCTAGGTAATAAGTTATCACCACACCAAATTTTATTAAAATCCGGCCAATAGTTTTTGCCTAATGTGTGCACATGCTCATAATGGTTTTTCCATTTTCTCGTGGGAATGAGAAATTTTCCCGGAGTAAAAAGTATTTTAGATGTTGACCCAGGTAATAAGTTATCATCACACCAAATTTCATTAAAATTCGTCCAATAGTTTTTGCGTGATGCGTGAACAGACAGACAGACAAACATAAATTCTAAAAATCGCTGTTCTGGTATCTACATCGATAACTATTTACAGTACCAGTACAATTTTCAAAAAATATTCCATGTACAGAAATGGTCTCGTTACAATTTTATTATATGTATAGATTAAGGTGTGTGTTCTACTGTACAACACTACATTCTTTTTCTATTTTAAATATGTTAGCGAGCGACGCATTTTCTTTTCATTCATACAAATTAGTCTTGTTATATAATAATTAACTGTGCATACACCGGGGCATGCGGTGCAGCGTATACCTTTAATTGTGTGTCTTGTGACTGCACACTTTGTGTATTTTTACATTTGTTAAGACAGTCAGTGGCGTCAATAGACAACAAAGTAGACATATGCCATTCCTTGCTGTACGATGATAGACTTTGAGAATTTCTTTTTTTATTTTTGCTTTTAGCGAATTTCCAGAATGGAATTCAGCTATTACAGCCACTGTCATGACGCGACCTGAACTCGGGACCATGGCAGAAATTTGTTTTGAGGTCCCTAGGAACCGAAAATAATATTCACTAAAATTTATATATATATATATATATATATATATATATATATATATGTATATATATATATATATATATATATATATATATATATATATATATATATATATATATATATGTGTCCGCACGATAACTCTCGAACGAAATGTCCTAGGTTTACGAAATTTGGTGAGAACGTTGGAAGTCGAAAAATCTTGGATGAGTTCTTCAGCCAGACACGTCGGATGCCAGGAACATGGTTTTTGTTCTTGCAAAAAATTAGTTTTTTGCCAAAATTTCCACTTATTCAAAAATTTTTGCGAAATTTTTTTACACCATTTAAAAGAGAAGAAAAAATTACATAAAAAAGGTCTTTAAACTTTTTTTCTATGTCAACTAGTTTCCGAGAAAAACCTTGTTGTTTAGAATGTGATTATTTTATCGTATAAAGTGTGAATTTCTTCACATTCTAACTAAGTACATATTCCACACAATATGGATATTTTGTATATAACATATATTATATGCATACCATATCCTTTTTGACACGATCACATAATTTTATTGTGATATATGTATAAGGGTACAAGACCATTTCATTATCCGTACTACCATTATGCGTACGGTTTGTGTGTGTTGTATACACATATACAGTCTACGTGAGAAAATTTTTAAAGTAAACAAAGATTTTTATGTAAACAAGTCTTAAATTTTAGCGAATTTCCAGAATGGAATTCAGCTATTATTTAACATATACAGGCGATTATTTTGAAAGTTAACATAAATATATGATAAAATTTCCAGAATGGAATTCAGCTATTACAGCCACTGTCATGACGCGGGGGGCATAACCTGAGCCCGGGACTATGACAGAAATTTGTTTTGAGGTCCCTAGAAACCGAAAATAATAGTCACTAAAATTTATATGTATATATATATATATATATATATATATATATATATATATATATATATATATATATATATATATATATGTGTGTGTGTGTGTGTGTGTGTGTGTGTGTGTGTGTGTGTGTGTGTGTCCGCGCGATAACTCTCGAAGGAAGTATCCAATTTTTACGAAACTTGGTGAAAACATTGGAAGTCCCAAACCCTTGGGTGAGTTTGTCAGCCAGACACGTCGGATGCCAGGAACATTGGTTTTGTTCTTGAAAAATATTAGTTTTTGCCAAAATTTCCACTTATTCAAAAATTTTTGAAAACTTGAAAGTCGTCCAAGAATGGAATTCAGCTATTACAGCCACTGTCATGACGCGACTTAAACCCGGGACCATGGCAGAAATTTGTTTTGAGGTCCCTAGGAACCGAAAATAATATTCACTCAAAGGCTATTGGCGGATAAGCATGGGTAGAAATACCCCCGCACGAATTGTGTTGGTTTTTTTTCTGCTAACTGCTTTCGATATAAGATTACAATTTACTGAGTTTCAACCCTTAAAAACTCACCCTTTGGGGGTAAAAAATTATTTTTTGAAAATCACAAAAAATTTATAACTTTTTAGTGGCTTGATGGATTTGGCTGGAATTTTTATATGTTTTAGATACCTCTATAGTGTACCTCAGAAAAAATTATCAGCTTCACAAAAAAATTATAATCCCCCCCCCCCCCAAAAAAAAAAAAATTGTTTAATTTTTCAATATTTTTTTTCATCACCTTGTAGCTATAGTACAATCACCAAAATTTTTTTGCAGGCTTCCTACTATGACCGATATAACATATAATTTTTTCAGATTTTTTCTCCGGGTGCGTCATAGTTAAAAAAAAATAAAATGTCCAAAAAGATTTTTTTTTTCGAAGTTATGTTCGTTGTACAATCACCAAAATATTTCTACAGGCTCCTCACTATGATTAATAGAACATATAATTTTTCCAGAATTTTTTTCCGGGTGCATCATAGTTAAAAAAATTGAATGTCCGAGAATATTTCTTGGAGATAGGCATAGGCTTCCGGGTACTCAATCGATTGGAAATCGTTTACACATTTTGAATATGTTCATAAAAACATTTGTGATTGCTTAGTTTTTGAAAAAAAAAATGGTCGACTCAAATCTTCAAATTCCGCAATCAGCCAAACACATTGGTGAAAAAAATTTTGGTGATTATACCATAGCTACAAGTTGATGAAAAAAAATATTGAAAAATTAAACAATTTTTTTTTTTTTTGGGGGGGGGGGGTATAATTTTTTTTTAAGTTGATAATTTTTTCTGAGGTACACTATAGAGGTATCTAAAACATAAAAATTCCAGCCAAATCCGTCAAGCCACTAAAAAGTTATAAATTTTTTGTGATTTTCAAAAAATAATTTTTTACCCCCAAAGGGTGAGTTTTTAAGGGTTGAAACTCAGTAAATTGTAATCTTATATCGAAAGCAGTTAGCAGAAAAAAAACCAACACAATTCGTGCGGGGGCATTTCTACTCATGCTTATCCGCCAATAGCCTTTATATATCTATATATATATATATATATATATATATATATATATATATATATATATATATATATATATATATGTATTTATATATATATATATATATATATATATATATATGTATTTATATATATATATATATGTATTTATATATATATATATATATATATATGTATTTATATATATATATATATGTATTTATATATATATATATATATATATATATATATATATATATATATATGTATTTATATATATATATATTTGTATTTATATATATATATATATATATATATATATATATATATATATATATATATATATATCTCCGCACGATAACTCTCGAACGAATTATTCAATTTTCACGAAACTTGGTGAGAACATTGGAAGTCCCAAACCCTTGGATGAGTTCGTCAGCCAGACACGTCGGATGCCAGGAACATGGTTTTTGTTCTAGCAAAAAATTAGTTTTTTGCCAAAATTTCCACTTATTCAAAAATTTTTGCGAAATTTTTTTACACCACTTAAAAGAGAAGAAAAAATTACATAAAATACCCCTGTCGCAGCATCCTGCATAACATAGCGAATTTCCATTTACAAAAGTACGTTTTTCTCGGAAACTAGTTGATATAGAGTAATTGTAAATAAAAAAAACCTTCTTTATGTGATTTTTCCGCCTCATTCCGCCAAATTTTTTTCACGAAAAATGTCCAAAACCCCGTAAACGTTTTCACGAAATTTCTTAAAAATAAGATGTTTCGTTCTTGAGTTATCGTGCGGACACATTTATATATATGTTTACTAAGTGTCCGCACGATAGCTCAAGAACGAAAATCTTATTTTTAAGAAATTTCGTGAAAACGTTTACGGGGTTTTGGACATTTTTCGTGAAAAAAATTTGGCGGAATGAGGCGGAAAAATCACATAAAGAAGGTTTTTTTTTATTTACAATTACTCTATATCAACTAGTTTCCGAGAAAAACGTACTTTTGTAAATGGAAATTCGCTATGTTATGCAGGATGCTGCGACAGGGGTATTTTACTATTCAGGTGACGCATACGACCATACCATACGACATTTTTGTACATTCTGATATTTCTAGCGCGGGCAGACAAAAGGACTTAAGTCCAAAACATCAACTTTACAGTAGAGAGTAAAAACTAAAATTAAATGCATGCAACATCAGTTTATTTGAATTATCTTCAAGTTTACATGACATTTTGTACATTTTTTTAAACTAAATTACTTTCTTAACATGTAACACAGTAAATTATAAAAAAAATTAACTTTAAGCCTTAAACTAAAATTTTTTAAGACATTTTTATGGACTTAACATATAAAAAACAACAATAAATTTCATTGTTAAAACCATTTTCTGACTTAACCCGTTTTAGCCGGTAGTTGTTGCCATAAATATACATTTCCAATTTAATTAAACTGTGTACTTATTTATTATTTTATTACGAATTTTAAGAAATTAACTTCTTTTTTTAGTTAGGAGTGGAATTGACTTTCGCCCTTTTGGAAATATATGAGATACACTCTCTTGGTTCTTATCATAAAATTTAAAAAAAAAAGTCAAAAATGGACTTAAGTCCTTTTGTCTGCCGGCGCTAGATTTATTGTTTTGATAAATTCTAAGTGTCTTTAGAATATTTTCTCAAAAAAAATAAATAAATAAATAAATAAATTAATTAATTAAAAAATATATGGTCATGAGGACTGCTGATAACAGATATACACAGCACTAATGTTGCACAGTACGTCACTCTTGTAGCTACAGATATATTTACTGCTGTTATAGCGTGTCGGTGACGCGAACTCACAATATTTTACCCACCCAAAAAGTGTTTAATGCGCACACCATACAGTCGGGTATACACAATGTGTTGGTGTATATTTGTGTGTGTACGTGTACACTTCATACTCATAGCTACAGATATACTGTTAGTATTAGTATGTCGACGAACCTATAAGATTTACTCCTACCAAAAATCGCTCAATGCTTCTAAAGCAATTTCCACTTCACAAAAAAAAAGAAACAATTGCTGTAATAGCTGAATTCCATTCTGGAAATTCGCTAAAAAGTAGTATTTATAGTCTTCTGTAACCCAAAATGTAACATTATTATTGACTTTAGTTTCAATTTTGCCATGGCTATGAAAGGGTCGAATATTTTTTTCAGATAACACGATATTTGTCTGGTTGTTTTCATCCGGTTTTATTGTCTTCCTGTGTCATAAAGACAAAAAAAACAACAACTTCTATCTTGTATAAAAATAGATAATAGATATTTTTAAATTTTAACTGCATAACTACTCGTATATGAATAACGAATGGAATTCTTTAGACTTCTATTTAAATAGACAAATTTACTGTTATTTTAGTTTTGTTATTTTTTTTTTTATTCTACTACCTAATTATTCATTAATAATTAAATTACAATTATACACTAATTAGTGGGCTATCAAGGTCACCACCGAGTTGTTTTTATTTTTTATGTTTTAATTTTATTCTTGTTATCAATTTTTGCGGGGAGCATCAGCTATTTTTACATGTTATTGTTTGTTTTTAAAATTACTTTATGTAAATATTACGTAATATTCGATAATACTTACTATTTTTATGAACAAATTGCATTTTGTTTTCGTATTATTGTTCACCACGTACTACCGCTTTTGTCGAGAGGCTTAGCGATAAAAGTCGTATTGTGTAAATAATTTCTCAAAAAATCAACTTTTTAATGCAATTTTTTTGGAAAGAAGAGCTTATGTAATTGCTAGTTTTTATCGATAAAAAAAAACTATGGTAATACGGATACGGATATTTAAAAACATTTTTTTCGGTTTCGGTTACGGATATGTAATAATATCGGATTATATTTCGGATACGGTTACGGATAATTGCTTTTAGTGATCATTTTTTTTTTTTAAAGGGAAAAATTTCACCCCAAAAAGTGAACGTCAAATACAAATCAACGAAAATCTATCAAGAGAAATACATGCAGCAAAAATTTGCTTTGATTTAACCTCTGTTTTCCAGCGGCAGTTGTCTGTTATTATCCGAAACAAATCCGAAACTTTTATTTTCGGATACGGTTTCGGTTTCGGATATGTAATTATTTCGGATATCCGGTAGTTTCGGTTACGGTTACGGATATCCATAACATTCCTACTATATATGTAGGTTCGTCTAAATTGGTTTTGTTTGTTAATGACGTCAGGCCATTTTTAATTGATTTGGCCTATATCGGTTTTTTCGTGTTAAAATCTAGCTGCGAAATAATTACAATATTCTAATGGGATTACTTGAGGATATACTTGAGTTAAATTGTCTATATAATAAGTAAAATAAATGGAAATAAATGGAATCGAAACAATTCAGAACAGTTCTGTCGTATGCTTTTGTTATCATACACAGAGAGAAAAATCATATAATTTTTGTAGATAAAATTTCAGAAAAATTACCATGCTCTCTTATAATGCGTGCGCGATCGACGACCAAAATAAAAAATATGTGCTAGCATGGTAAAATTTAATGTGCTAACACAACTTTTATCACACTCTTATGCATATATGTTATAGTTTAATTCTTGTTGCCGTACTCTTTCATTTGCGCATCTGACCCGCAACCTTATATTACTTGGGCTGTACCTGTAAAAACTTCGAACCTGTAAGAACTTTATGATGCATACAAAAATGATTGTCAACAATATATTCTAATACTAAAGATAGTGAAGTAACAAAATGATGAATTAAACGGTGACATCCCCGTCCTCTAAGACAGTGTAATGAATACTGCTTGCTGCTTGTAAGACATTCTAATGAATCAAGGTGCTTGGTCCGACCCGTCCGACCAAGTTGGTCGTCCACACCTATGGTTGGCTATGTGACTTGCTATGAGTGAGGTACATTTCAACAGCGTTCACAACACACACAACCTTCTTTCTCTTTTTTTTCGTTCTACTATTAGCAGATAGCATTTCAAATATTATAATACAGCATGGTAATTTTTGTAAGAAAAACAATTAAAAAATATTTTTTTGTCGGCAATGGAATTTTTTAGTGTGCTGTTTTACAAATTTTACGGAGCTAATATTACGGAAACAATATTCTGTCCTTTAAATTTTCTATGATTAATTATAATTTTTATATTTTTACCGTACAAAATTGAATATGTTCGCCTTTTACACGTCGATTGTAGTGCTGAGCACAGTAATTTTTATATGAAATTTCTCTCCGTGTACATACATACATATTAGCACTATTCTCAATTTCTGATAGTCGATTGTAGTGCTGAGCACAGTAATTTTTATATGAATTTTCTCTCCGTGTACATACATACATATTAGCACTATTCTCAATTTCTGATATCTCGTTCATTCCAAATTGATTAGTAGTTAGTGATTAATCAATAGCAAAATGCAAGTAGAATGCATTAGTATATTTTAGAATAGGAAAATACATAGCTGTGGTAGGTGTATATAGGTATGTAAAGTAATAAAGACAAATTATTATTTACACTTCTTAAAACTATTTTACGATACGATTATAATACAACTACTTTCAGTATGCGTTGACGTAACAGGTTTATTAAATTAAAACAATTTGTGGGGTGTGCACTTTTGTTTTGTATTTTGAAAAATTTTTGTATTTCAACACTTTTAAATTGCAACAGAGATCTTAATGCTGGTTATTTTTAATATATTTAAACAATATTGTCTTTATAATCGTTTTCAGTGTTGATCAAAATGTTTGTGAAAAATTGTCTGAACGGACTCGCTGATGGTTTCGATTGTTCACAGCATACAAATGCGTATGATCCAGGACAGATGACACTAAAACAATACATAAAAAAAATTTTGAAACTTTTTGGTGTTCACTAAACATTGTTTGAGAATCACTGACGTATTAGATACGTGTGACGTATGTATCTTTTCGCATGTGTTCTTGAATGTGTCAAACACTTGAATCTAGTTAATTGTAAGTAAATAAATAAATACCTTTCTTATCCTTTACAATAAAAAAAGAGAATAATAATAAATAAACTTACTCATTATTAATTTCACCGTGACACACTTCCCAATTCATACAAACACATGGTGGACGCCGATTGTCCTCCATGATGGATGCCGCCTCACTTTTATCATCGGCTATTGAATTCATTTCATAATTATAGACATTTGCAATTAAATGACCACTAATTACAATTAACACAACAATTAATTTCATTTTGAAGTGTGTTCGGTGTTGTAACTAACTCTTCAAACACTACTTAATAAATGACTGAGTAAATTTTATTTAAATTAATTTTGTTTGGTGGGTTGTGGTATTTATGACCGCTTTATTTAATTTTTTTGGGCCTGTATAAGGAAAATTTCCCATCGAAATTAGTTTGAATTCAACGAATTCTTTTTTTAATAGGTGACGCATTTACAAGTATTTATGGGTGTCAGTCGTATTTAATTGGTGGGAATTTTGCAGATTGGTTTTCATTTGTCAAACGTTTTAGGATTCCGTGGAACTTATTAATTTCGCTATATCTGTTTGTCTATTTACCTCCCTACCCAATAATTCCGATTTCTTTCGGCCTATGAATTTAAAAAATTTGAAAAAAAGATAAAAATACTACCATTTGATAAGAAGATTCAATTAAAATTATTTTGCTTAAATTGTGTAGGTAACTTTCGGAAATATTGGAAATCAAATTTTCGCCAGACAAGTGAAGAAAAAAACAAAATGAAGTAAAGAACGTAAGTCTCCGGTTTAAGAAAAATGCTGGAAAATGAACAGAATTTTCGTTTCTGACGGTTAGCAGATAAGTGTTTCTTCGCTGACTTAGCACTCATTAAGAAAATGTCTTCCTTTAAGGGAGACATTAGAGGGCAAATTGTCACGTAAATGGCCCTTAAAGTAACAATAGTAAACACGTGTACAAGTAACATTGTCGAATTTATTTATCTATTTTATCCTGAAAACTGTGAGCTATTGCGAAACCCTAATTTAGTGCGTGTCAAACGCGCACTCGGTGAATATTTTCATTGTTCTCTTAACTTAAGTGTACAATATTGTCATCATACAAACTTTTAGGAAATTATAATTTTATATTTTATATCAAACCGTTATATAAACATCCAAATGCACAATTTGAATTCAAGAGGACTTTGAAAAATATAAGGTAAAAAATGATTATAAAATTAGCTTTAACGGTCGAGTCTATTTGGAAAAAACATCGACTTTTCACGATTTTTCCTGTAAAATTCACTTAATGGGGACAAAGAATCATAAATATTTTTTAAAAATTCTTTCCAAATGTTTACTAATCTTGTAGGTATAGGTATATTCGGATAAAAATAATTTGCTAAAAATTAGAGTGTTTCAAAATGTTGCCAAAATTCATTTTTTATTGGTAGACTCATAAAGTACTTACAATTAGTGCTTTAATTGTCACACAACATTTCATTGTCATAACGATCCTTATTGTACGAGTACGGTTGCGCTCTTATACTGACACAGACTGTAAAAAATTTGAAGCTTTGTTCTAAAAAATATCGGAATTTACAATTCGAGTGAATCGAGAGTATTTTAAATTCGATAATGTTACCTATTTGAAGGAAAAATAAAATTCAATTCAGATTTTCAGATTGGTATTTAATGTGTTGAAAATCCATGGTAGAATTTGTATTTATCTCTTCAGTGGCCAATGTTTGTAACGGTCCTCGATCGTATGTATCTAATTTTGGTAAAAATGGAAAGAATTATTTAGAGAACCTATACAATTCGCTTCTAATTTCATCCTTCTATGATTTTATTTACGGTTTTTAGGTTTAAGTTTTTATTAAAAGTGAATGACGTAATCAAACTAAAAAAAAAATAATTTTCAAATTAGGCATTATCCAAGTAATTTGAATTAGGGTAGTTGCTTGAATTATAATAATTTTGGTGTGCATTTTTCATTTTTGTTATCAAAATGACGAATTTCCATTCAGAAACATGATCCATGTATATTTTGGTAAGAATGAAAAAACAGCGGTTTCAAAAACCTACAATTCGCTTCCAATTTCATCATTCTGTCATTTTATTTTCGGTTTTCAGGGCATTAAAAATTTTTAGTGAACTTGGTGACGTCATTGAATTATAAAAAACAAAAAATGATAAAAATATTGATAAAACTGGCATATTTTTATAAATGCATACAGCTGAACTCTTTTTTATGCGGTCTTTTTTTGTGCGATTTTTTTTTATGCGATTTGTAAAAAATGGCCATTAAAATGCATAATGTGAATTAAAATGTGACAGTAAGAAACTTAAACAATTACTATAACAACTTTCTTTGATAAAAATACTTTTTAACGGCTTTTAAGCATTTAATCAATACATTGCATAAGAACATAAGTTATTGCATCATTTAATTTTGTTACAGATATATTTTTCAAAATTTTCATAATATTATAAAATTGAAATAAAATGTTTCTACGTGTAAATTAATGCTTTATCTTGTTTATAGAAGCAACTTCTAAGGAAATTTCTAAGTTTTGAGCGTTTTGAGTGATGTTTTTTCGATGAAACTTTATGCGGTCCCGACCAACCGCATAAAAAAAGTTTTTTGTACAATCTGGATCGAACTATACTTTTTATAGTTATTTATGATATTTTTCAATATATTTTTTTTGTGCGATTTTTTTTATGCGGCTCCCTCCACCGCACAAAAAAAGGATCAACTGTACTTGTTTGTACAATTAAAAAAATATTTCAATGGAAAACTTGAAATTTATTTTGACAAAACAATTCAAGCCTAAAATACATCCGTTTATTATTAAAATTTTTAAATTATAAGGTTATATTTATTAAAGTGCCTATCTGGAACAAGAGACTTTCAAAAGCCATTTCTAGCAATTCTAGCATGAAACACTGAATTTGATATTCGATGTAAATTAGAAATTCTATCTAATATCTGCCATACATACTATCATTAAAGTGAGAATTAAGTCTAGTCATTTGTACGAACAAACCTTGAGTTTAACATTGAAAAAACGCATCTCAAGGGAAATTACACGACTTTTATTTTATTTTTTCCTAGAAACGTCAAGGTTAGGTTCTTGTAGATTTTTATCACACTAACCAATCCTATACTTTTTCTGTTATTATTATTATTATTATTAAATTGCGTGGAGTTCTATTGTACACAGTTTAATCAACAAATTAAGGGCAATGATCTTGAGAACCTTCAAAATAAAAACATGTCATATTTAAACACTCAATGGCGCCACTAAAAAAAATTTTTCTTTTTAATTATTATCATCACAAAGTATATTTTGGAAAGTAATTTAAAGTATGTAAATCGTTTAGGATGGAATAATTATTATTAGAAAAAATTCATTTGAATTCATATCGATTTTGGGATTGTTTAACATTTTGACCTGTGTACGTGTGACACGAGGGGAGCACATAATTCACATGCGCCGCATTTCGTTGGCACAAGTTCAAATCCAGGGACTTAACAAATTTTTTTGTAAACATTGTTGATCTGATGAATGAAGTGTATTGTGCAGTACACGAGAAGTTATGGCAATAGTTGTGCATTGAACTTTATTTAATAGATAAAGTATTTATATAGTTTTTTTTTTTTTTTTTTTTTTTATGAAAAAGAATGTATAGTATGTGGAATCGTGCTACTGGGTTCCATCAACACATGCATGGTCCGATGCTCCCGTTGTTTATATCTACAAAAGCTTTCTTTTTGTTAGAAAGAAAATTCACTGTGAGCATCTTCAAGGAATATTTATATATAGCGAAAATGGGTTAGCATATTTTTTTTTTTTAATATTAAACAATTTTCATTTTTCAACAAATATTTTTAGTTGTGAAATTTTTAAATGTTTTTTGAATAATAAAATATTATTTGCATTTTCATAGAGGTACTTTTTCAGTTTTGAAATGAGTTCTCTCCTATTCTCATGTACTTGTTGAAATATTTAAATTTCCTGTTTTCCATTGAGTGTCATAAGAAAAAGAGAAAATTTGTATTAACAGAAAGAGGAGAATAGGAAATAAAAATAAATAAAAAATAACGAGTTTTCTTTTCACTGTTCTTTCTATTAATAAAAAAAAATAATAATAAGCAAAACGTAAACGCATCAATACCTTCTGGTTTATCAAATAATACAGTGGTGTAAAAAATAATCAATTCAATGGCTTTCCGATGCAGCCTTATTTCTCAGAAATAACAAGTTTCCACAAAATATAGAAAACAATTGAATAATTTATTTATTTCGTTCGTGTAAGACTAAAAGTTTGTTTTACATACATTCAGCTGTACAAAAAATTTTTTGAATAAAAAAAATACAAAATGGTGGCCCAAACACGATTATCTCGAAATTACATCTTCAGTTGTTGAAGAAAAATCAATTCTAGTTTTTTTTTTCCTATTGGTGTCATAATTGTTTTGTATTCAACTGTATCTTACGTTTTTTTTTTTATCTAGTGCTTCCCTGGTGGCATTACGGCCGTATAACTACGCTAATTACCATTTAAATAATCAACCACTTGAAAAATAACAAAATGATGCTTGTATCAATACAATGATGTGTAAATATACATGTGTTCTGATAGGAAATAAAAAATATTTACAGGAGTAATTCACAGTCTAAACGCATACAGGCATTACTTATTTCCAAGTTAATGAAGTTAGATTGTAATATGTTTTGTAACAGATATTCTTATTGCCACCTGCCGCACAGAATTATTGAAGATTGGGTGTATGTTTAAAATAACTTTTTGAAAAAGATCTTACGCCTTTGCTTACGCAAGAGTGGATTCCTTTATCAAAAAATTTGAAATATTCCTTATTAAATTAGCACACTTATAAAACACTTCCAATCATACAGAAACAAGAAAATTAACTTCACCTTTGCCATAGACATTTAATTAACACAGGAAACTTGAGCAAAAAATAAAACGGTTTTACACAAAGAAACCAATTCTGATTAACTTTTAAGCGATTATACTGATTAAAAATCACAAAGTGATTGAAAAAATTACCTGGATCGGCCGGGAATCGAACCCCGGATCTCCCGGTAACTAGTCAGGTGTGTTAACCATTACACCAACGACGCATGTGCTTCGACGGCCGCCCGATACAGAAACCATTCAATCAGCTATGTGTATTAGTACTCTCTCTAATACGAGAAACAGTTACAATTTTTCAATTTCAAATATTATCGAGTGCTTGTGAGACATTACTATACGTATGACATTTTTTCAATCACTTTGTGATTTTTAATTTACATGTGGTTTTTGCTCATACTATACCAAAGAAATCGAGTGCTTAAAAATTTCAGTTTAGCTGAACGATAAGTGAACATATGAATACTGCGTGTGTTGAAATGCAAACAAAAGTTTGTCATACGTAGTAATGTCTCACAAGCACTCGATAATATTTGAAATTGAAAGATTATACTGATTAGTGATTATTATTATCAATCCATTTTATTTTCACAACTATACTTACTTTGTAAATAGTAAACAAATATTTTACTTCGCAAAAATACCACTTTTATTTTGAAACTGTGACAATATTGTTTCGAACCGTCAGTTCATTTTCAAACAGTGGCATTTTTGCGAAGTAAAATATTTGTTTATTATTTACAAATATGGAACACCATAAAGTAACGCTCAAATCTATTAATATTATACTTACTTTCTTATTTTAATTTGTTATTCCTTAAAACCTTATTCTTTGCCACGTGTAGGTATTACGTGTGTTCAACCACTCCCTGGTTTTTAAACCTTTCCATTACTCCTGACCCTCCACTATTTACGTTTTTCACCCTTTGTTAGGTATTATCTGTTCATAGGATGTATTTAGGTATGCCTATAAGACACGAAGTATATGTAGTATGATTTTCATTTGTTTGATAAAATGATCATGTGGATCGAAACATGGCACAAAATTAATAAAATAAAAATGATATTTTTGTAAACTATTTTAATTTAATAGTAAATACAGTAGTATTTTAACTAAAAGAAAGTTTTTTAAGGGGAATTCTGAGGTAAGGGGATTACAAATATTTTAAATGTTAACCAAGGCAACACTGACAAATAAATGAAAGAGAGATAATTATATATCTTTTATATTCAATAAAAAGAGATAAATTGTAACCAAGAGGAATTTATGCTCTTTCTTTTAGTTAAAATTCTACTGTATATAATACCGTGCCGAACGGAAAGCTCAAATATATTAAAATTATTTTTAGTAATTTGATTATTTTTGCCTGTATAGCATATGGTTCGCTTAAAAAACAACACCCGGTATACATACTTATGAATGTGTGGTATAATGTAATTAAAATGACTGAAGTAAATGCATTCGAGTACTTCACACGTAACATATGATTTTAATAATACATATTATGGGTAATGCATTTACCTACTTATGTTGTATTTAATATACTTACAAATGAGTATGTGTAACCATAGCGTACCACCGATAATAATATAGAAAACTGTGTTATCAACGTGTGTAAACTTAATTTACCAGTTCGTGGTTTAACAAAGTTTTATGAATAGCTTTATGTTTTACCTAGGCGAGCGATGGAAGGAAGAGTTTCTCGGCCACACACAGGCAACTTTGTCAAACAAACGAATATATACATCATAACATGCCAGAGGAGTGAGTTCTTTTACAATTAAATTTACATCCAGACGGTATAACTTAAAGTACAACCGAAAATAAATGTCTCTGTTCTACTTATGTATTGATATGTGTGTCTTTACTGCGATAGAGAAATTTTAATCAATGGTTCTTGGTAATTTGTTAATTTTTTTAAATAACAGATTCTCAAAGCAATTATAATTGTTACAACCATATGAAAAGTATCGTGACTAGTGATGAGCAAAATTAGTCTTGGTCTTGCAGTCTTGTCTTGGTTTTGCATTTTTTGCAAGATCAAGACTATGTATACCAAGAGCAAGACCAAAACCAAGACTATAAGTATGGCTGCAAGACCAATACCAAGACTCAAGTGAGCAAGACCAAGACAAAAGTAAGAAAAAAGCAAGACTCTTGCTAAACTATTTAAGGATGTTTGGGAGTTACAATCGGAGATAAAAGTACATGAAATTAGAAATTCGTGAATAATTGCGTTGTATAACAAACTATGAGGTAAATAAATAGTTATCTTTGTTAAATAATAGCTATCACTACAACTGATTGTACAATACATCAAACTATAGCTCTCAGCTGACTACAAGAACTGAGTACATTCTGAGGATTTTTGGGAGGAATTTCAAAATGCTACGAGACGATTGAAAATTTAGTAGAATGTTCCTCATTAAATACTAAGGCCCCTGTGAAAATTTCAAACCGATTCACTAAGCCGTTAAAAAGTTATTAAAAAAAAAAACTAATTTTACACGTACTCTTATGGAAATTCGAAAACAGAACAGTAACTTTTTAACGGCTTAGTGAATCGGTTTGAAATTTTCACAGGGGCCTTAGTATTTAATGAGGAACATTCTACTAAATTTTCAATCGTCTCGTAGCATTTTGAAATTCCTCCCAAAAATCCTCAGAATGTACTCAGTTCTTGTAGTCAGCTGAGAGCTATAGTTTGATGTATTGTACAATCAGTTGTAGTGATAGCTATTATTTAACAAAGATAACTATTTATTTACCTCATAGTTTGTTATACAACGCAATTATTCACGAATTTCTAATTTCATGTACTTTTATCTCCGATTGTAACTCCCAAACATCCTTAAATAGTTTGAAAGTATAATTAATACCGTAAAGAGAGAAAATTCTGATTTTAGAAGGAAAAAATTCGGTAATAAAAAAATGCAAGAAAGTGTAAGATTTTTTAGCAATACCAAGACCAAGACCGCATTTTGCAAGACCAAGACCAAGACTCAAACTGCTCTAGCAAGACCAAGACCAAGATTCTTAATGCAAGAACAAGACCAAGACCAAGACTGCCAAGTCTTGGTCTTGGTCTTGTATTTGCTCATCACTAATTGTAACAAACGTAAAATCGTAAACTAAACATTCGTTAAAGGTATGTACCTACTCGTAGGTGTATAAACTTTTATTTTATACAAAACAAGAGGCAGAGGTGAATTTAACGTTTCGCTGCTGACCGTCCCTAGTCCTGTATATTATCTATTACTATATATACCTGTATATAGCCCTATACCTATACTATATACCTATATAATATAGCCCTATCCTGTTGTTCCTGTTATGTTAGCGAACCCGTAAACGGTGCCTTTATTGTTAGCAAAGTTGGTAAACTCATTTAGAAATTTTTGAGGGACGTATCGCCAAACATATTACCAAAATGTTCATAAACACAATATTTTTTTAAAAATTTTTCATTTTGGTTATCAAAATGACGAAAGAGCATTACCGCATAAGAGTATATAAAAAGTGCTTAAGCTTCATATATGATCGATTTTGATAAATAATGACTACTTTAGACTAGAGACGGTAATATACCAAAAATCAGGTTGATTGCCCGCACTGGTGGTAAAATATCGGAAAAAAAAGTTTTTTCGACTTTTCTTGTTTTTTCACACAGGAATGGTGGGATTGCTGCCCGGCTGAGGTATATGGAAGTAGGTATATCATACACTTGTAAATATATGGTTCTTTTGAGATTTTTCCTTCATTCTAAGCTTAAGAAATATGACTTTGAAATTTTAGAATTGAAAATACAGGGTCTTACAGTTGGAGAAACATTTTGAGAGTATTTTTTTTTTTTTTTGAAAAGCTCATAGTTTTTTACCCCCCTTTTAGATACTTACCTTAAAAAATAAAATTTCCAGGCTATACGAAAAAAAATCATGAATGACTAATTTTGTCATTTCTAAGATCGAACGAGTTATTTCTTGTAGACAGATAAGGTATATTGTACATAGATAACTGAGAATAAGGGTGTTGTGGGTGATGGCTGTTGCTTTAAACCAAATGTCCGCTACAGAAGAAGGTTTGAGTAGTTTAATTCATACATAGTTACTTCTACTAATGTAAAATACTCTGAATTATTTTATAATATTATGTGCAGATTCGTTACCAATAAAACATAATAATAAACCTACATCGTCTTCTATAGTTCTTTTTTTATTAAAAGCAATTTTTTTTAATGTTATACCAATGTAGAGACTGTGAAGTGTGGAGACAACTCAAGAATCGTACCTAATTAACAATCAAACAAAAGTGAAATTATTACGTATTCAAGAGCTGAAGCACTTCCGTTCCTGCTAAGAATCTTAGTGAGAAAACTAATAACTAGAAGATCTTTTGATGTTAACCTGGTACCAGCAGTGTTGTGAGATCCGAAACAAAAGAAACACTTTGAGATTCTTAATAGACATTTATGAGGACTTCGAAAATGTATAAATCGCTTCTAATTTTACCACTCTATCATTTTGTATACGATTTTGAAGGTATTGAAAAATTTTAGTGAACATGATGACGTCATGGAAGTGGTATGAATTGAGTGGTAATCAGTTGAATTGGAGTCATTTGAGTTTAAACTCTTCATTTTCGTAATCAAAATGACAAAATTCGTTTTAGAAATATTTGTTGCTCCCTAAGAATGTGTCGCCTCGCGCTATTGCCCCCCGCGACGCCCCCGTAAACACGCGATTGCGTTTGATAAAGTTTGTTATCGCTAGTTGACTGATTTTTCCTTTTTAATCAGAACGTGTTCATATAATTTTTTTCAATTAGGGTAAAAGCCCCGTTTGTGGAACGCGATCCAATAGAAAAACAGTTTTGACATTTATATCTTAATGAAGTTATTTCTGAAAGAAACGTCTGATAACAAAAATTATTATTAATAGAATGATTGTTTTTCAATTTAAATTCATCTCACATTTAATGTTTCTTTACTTAATTAAAGAAATACATATATAAATTAAACAGTTTTTGCTAAATGTGTCTCTTTTGCGTTTGATCAATGCTTATTTATAGAAACACATGCCTTATAAATTTCAACATTTTCCAGTTAATTTTCGAAGTTAGCGCAATAAAACTATACAAATAATTTTTATTAGTCCAGTTAAGAGATTATAAGAGCTATCTCATCTTTTTATTCGGTTTAAATGTAATTTATATATATGTGTATTTCTTTGAGTACACATATAACCTGTGTATTTAACTAAAATCATGTACGTAAAATAACTAAAAATTTATATTATAAATAGCTTTAATTTCTTTTTGAGTCTAAAATATTTACTTACTGCTTTAAAATCGTAAAATTTTTAATATTTTTTTTTATTTCGGAGCGTATCGTCAATTGATAAATAAAAAAATGTTGATTTAAAGTTGCAAAATTTTATTAATAATGAAAAATTGTCGCCATTTTGATAAGTTAGTTTAGAAGGTTTAGAATTGATTAGAACTTTACCAAAATACATAGATGGCGAAACAAAATATAGTATTTTTCTGTGGTATTTTGGTATATTCTGTGATTTTGGTCGTTTATTTTATCGAATATTTAAACCATTCTATATTTTTTAATTTGACATTCTATTTACTACTAGATGTCACTCTATGTCATAGAGTGAAAAGATGGCAAAAGATGTATCTGATGTATCTCATGTTCGTACATACGTGTTCTTTTTTAGGTGTCAATGTGCTGATTTTTTAAAGGGTGTTACTACTTTCTGTCCGTTTTTTTATAGATGTCAACAAATTATAAAACAAAACATTAATAAATCAAAATTTTTGGGTTATATTTTCTTAAAAACATATTCATTGGATTAAAAAAACTTGGTTTCATGCTTATTAAGAAAAAAAAATGGGTGTTTAATTCATTTATTAATTTTTGTAAGCAAGTTTGATGAAATACCTAAAAATAGTGTTCCACAATCGGGGCTTTTACCCTATGTCATTTTTTTTTTTTTTTTGAAAATTAATTAAGAGAGAGTTTTTCTTGCAAACAACTTACATTCTCCGCCCAGTGGAGAGTGAGACAAAAATAGAAACACCGTTTAAAAACATTTAAAAAGGGAAGTTTACTTGATCGGACATCCGGAAAGATCTACAACGTATTAAATGAAGAAGATTGATTTTTTTTCTTAAACTGTGGGATGTAATTAATTTCCTTTTTTTTAACCCTTACTTATACAAATTACGCCATCAAAAATGTTCGTGTAATTGCGCATCAAATTAGCAAATTCAGTTGAATTAAATTCAAACAATTTGTGAACGTGGGTTTCCCCCTACATCAACAACAATAACAACCACGTAGCGGCGCTTCATTCCATTCACTTGTACGAAACAATTGCATTTGAATTTTTTATGATGTTTTCTGAATCGTTCATTAAACTTTTAGACGAAATTTAAATACAATAATTGCATGATGTTGTTAACTGTAGCTGTTTTGTTGTAGCTAATTATTTTGTTTATGATTTGTATAAAATTTTTACAGACATGTGAACTCAATTGTTTTCGTCAGTTATTGCGAATTTGGTAACTTTTTTGACGTGGATTAACAGTTAATGATGTAATTCAGTTAATTAACTTTCTGTTATAATTACGGTTATTATTTTTTTTTTTTTAGAAATCATCGAGAATATATGAGGTAGAATATGTTTGGATAAATTTTATCCATATTCTTGCTTAGATATCAAAATGTTTTTTGATTAATTAGCAGCATTGATGATGATACAAAATCCCCGGGGAATAATCCAGACACTATTGTTTTCTCCCATTCATTGTTCTTTAATGCGACACAGCAATATTCACAAAAAAATAACAATAAGAATTATATATTATGTCGAGACGAAATTACATTAAAACAATGCAGTCCGGTGTATATACCCTGGTGAGATTTATTGAGGAAAAAATCACGAAAACACGACAGGAGAGGGTAACGAAACAATTGAAATCGGGGTGGAAAAGTGTTTGATTAATATTTATATATTATGTATTGATTAAAATTTTGTCCCTGCTCGTGAAAAAAGTCATGTTTTTTGTTGAAACGCAATTGATTTTACAAAAGTCAAAACTTAAGGGTTTTTTAATTAAAGAGGGATTGAAAATAGCTTTAAGGTACAATCACAGTGTGATCGGCCGGAAAATAGTCAATTTTCGCGATCTTTTTTTCTGATGGATAGGATGGGGGAATGGGGATGAATTTTTTTTACGATTGATACCACTATTTAACAATACAAAAATATTTTTTTATTCATTTTTATTTATTTTTTATAATTATTATAATTTTTTGAAAAAAGTGTCTTTAAAAAAGGGCAGAAATCAGTACACACGATTGCGGCCGCAGTTTTCATCCGAAAAATCAAAATCAAATAGATTGTCAATCTGTAGGTAAACCGCTATGTACCTATGGGAGCATTTCGCCGGTATGTACCTATGGGAGCATTAAGCCGCTATGTATTTATGGGAACACTGTGATGGTACCTTAAGGAGTAGTGGCATGCCATTTACGGAATTTAAATGGATCATTTGAAATTATCAAATGGGTTACTAGTTCGTATTATTACAGCTGACATTTTTAGAGGGACGATTCTAACAAAACTAAAGAAATTAACATTTACTGGGGCATCGGGTAAAAGAATTGCTAATTGCCAAGACCCCCAAAATCCAGAGTAAATTGTCTGTTTTGAGATTTCCCGTCTATAACAGACGCCACCCACATCATTTGTATTTATAGAAGTTTTCTGATGTGAGTGAAGGATAAGAAGTGTTGATGTATTATCAGCCGTCCTCTTAGACACTTATAAGACTGGTATTTTACAAAAAAAAATAAAGGTATCAAAAGACCTGTGTCTGTGATGGACGAAATATCTTTGTCGATGCAATAAAAAACTGAGATTCATAAAGCACACTGAAAAAATTTTCAATTATACCAATAGTTATCAATTTATAAAGTTACCTACAATTGATCGTTTGACACACCTCTCCGCTACTCAGTGGGTATTTTGGTACAAAATAAATTGCTAGAAATAGGAAATGCAAGTGATTCCCTAATAAATACTTATAAATCAACAATAAGCATAATAATTGAAGAAAGTTCACAGACCAAATAGAAAAAAATTCTTACTTGAATAATTTTTTAAATGAAAAGAAAGTTAAAAATATTTATCAAAGAATGTTCATATGTACTTAAAGCCGAACAAAGTAAGCAGGTACCAACCAACTAACCGCTCACACGCGTTGTTAATCTTACCACATAGTACATAACATAGGTGCTCGCACAACTCATCCATAATCATATTATCTCTTAATTATTAAATACAACAGTAGCCCGACTAGAAATTTTAATAAGGTCCAGACAAGGACCTTATCAGGCGTGCCTTACATCCTGATGAGGTCCAGATCAGGATTACCGTATGAAGTCCTTATCAGGTTTGTCACGCAAAACAGTCATCGGGTCCTTATCATGACTACCTTATCAGGTCCTCATCAGGACTACCATATCAGATCATGATCAGAATAACCTTATTTAATCCTAATCAGGCTGTCCTTATCGGGTTAGCTCCATATTAAATTATATATACAGTATTAATCGTATTAATACTTCAATGTAGATAAAATGAGTTCAACGTTAAATGTAACATTTCATGTTTATGTTAAATGAAAATATTAACCCAAATTTCCATTTAACAGAACAAAAATGTTAACCTGTTTTAAACAGCAACAATATTTGTGTACAGCAAATAATGTTATAAGTACCTTACTTACATTGGAATATATATGTACCCAAATATATAATAATAAAGATGAGAGTAGTTCTTATTATTAAACAAAACCGAAAAATTATACGTTTTTTCAGTTATTGACGAATATAGTTTTATTAAACGTTTAAAAATGAAACAATTTTCTTACATTTTAAGGTTATTTTGTTACAGATTCAGTTTAAAAAAATCATGTAAGCTTACATGAGATTGTAAAGTAAGGTTATCCTGACATGAACCTGATAATGTTCTGAGTAGGATAACCCGATCGGAAATTTATGTTTTTTACATAAGGTTATCCTGATATGATCCTGATAAGGTCCTGATCATGATAACCTGTTAAAAATTACAAGTAAGGTTATCCTGACATGGACCTGATAATTTCCTCATCAGGTTAACCCGATGAAAAATATTTTTTTTCAAAGAAGGTTATCCTGACCACATCCTCATAAGGACCTTATCAGGTTTTCCCTATTAGGGATTGCCTTATCTAAACCTGATAAGGACCCGATCATACTTTCTGCAAATAAGGAAAATTTCTAGTCGGGAGGTAGGTAATTGTAATTAACACATTAAAATGTGTTGTTTTTTCTTTTGCAAATTGTCGTTCATAGTATCATTGTATCAAGATATAATAATATATTGTAGGTATCCAATATAGCGTGGTAACAATATGGTGGTAGCAGGGGAGCCAACGTAAAAGTGATTTTTTTTTTTATCAATACATTTATCGCTTTCCAATAATATGGAATCATCTTTTTACAATTTAATTATTATTTATTTATTTATTTATTAGAATTATTATTTTATTAGTTATTACTTTTTGTTTCGTATCAATAACAGCATTCTTAGTTTGTATGTGAAAGCGTATTTTTTTTACTCAAAGAAATAATTTTTGATATCAGAAATATATTTTCTTGTCTTCCGAAAAAAAAGAAAAGAAACTTGTTTAACCCTTAACTAGTCTACTCACTTTTTTTTGAAACATAAGTACAGTTGATCCTTTTTTTGTGCGGTGGATAGGGGCCGCATAATAAAATCGCACAAAAGAAATATATTCAAAAATATCATAAATAGCTATAAAAAGTATAGTTCGATCCAGATTGTACAAAAAGCTTTTTTTATGCGGTTGGTCGGCACCGCATAAAAAAAGTTTCATCGGAAAAACATAACTCAGAACGCTCAAAACCAGGGCCAGCTTAGCCATAGCCTAGGGGCGGTAAATTTTTAAAATAGGGCGGAAATATGGCTAATTAACGTTTTTTCTTTTTTTTTCAAATAAAAGGTAGGGGCGGCATTTTTCAAGATGCCTAGGGGCGGACTCAGGGTTAATCCGGCCCTACTCAAAACTTAGAAATTTCCTTAGAAGTTGCTTCTATAAACAAGATAAAACATTAATTTACACGTAGAAACATTTCATTTCAATTTTATAATATTATAAAAATTTTGAAAAATACATCTGTAACAAAATTGATTGATGCAATAACATGTTCTTATACAATGTATTGATTAAATGCTTAAAAGCCGTTAAAAAGTATTTTTATCAAACAAAGTTATTATAGTAAATGCTTAAGTTTCTTACTGTCTCTTGATTTTGATTCATATTATGCATTTTAATATCCATTTTTTTAAAAAACCGCATAAAAAAAATTGCATAAAAAAATCGCACAAAAAAGGACCGCTTAAACAGAGGTCAGCTGTAGTTCACTAGGGGATACAAAACTTATTATCCTAAATTATAACTAAAGAAAAACTAAAATGTTATTCAAGAAATACTAAAATATTTTATTGAGATCATAGCATCCAGCAAAAACTAGATGCATTTTTATGCATTGTTTTTAATTATTTTTGCAATGCCCATCAAAGTGCACAATGGAAGAGTAAGAGAAAGTAGGAAATTTAAACATTAATTTGCGGTAAAGTTACTTACTGACTGTTTTTAAATATTTAATTAGTAGATACATTGCATTGTAAGTTATTGCATCAAGTTTTTTTACATATGTTATATGTATTTATTTATCGCAATTTTTGTAATATGTTTGCCAAAATTTCCCTATTAGAAGGAGGAGAAAAATTTGTTTTTTACACTATCGAAAAGACGAAAATAATCAAATATGTAAAAAAGGGAAAATATAAAAATTTTAAACTATTATTCTATGTTGACTGGTTTCGTAAAATAACTAATTTTTATAAACGAAAATTCGCTGTTATGCAGTATACTGCAAGCTGCAAGAGGGTATTCATTATTTAAATTATAACAGATCTTTTTTGGATCATCTTCAAGACATTAACTAGCAAGTTACGATATTAGGGAAAACTACTGTATTTTTTAATGAATTCAAATATAATTGTAAGACAATGTACAATTAAGATATTATTAATGTGTAAGAAAAATTCTAAACTTTCTACATATGTAATGCTAAAAAGATCGTTTTTATTGTCTTATTCAATCAGATAAACTCCAATTTAAGCGCAAAAGTAAAATAGAAAATTGTTTATTTTTATAAACAATTAAAATTTATTTGTTTGTAATTGTAATTTTTTTTCTCTTTTATTTTACAGGTGACACATCGAGTTACCGGCGAAGTCATGGTACTGAAAATGAATTTGTTGCGCTCAAATCAGCGCAATATGCTCAAAGAAGTTCAACTTATGAATCAATTATCGCATCCAAATATTTTGGGGTAAGTAAAAAGTATTTAGTAGCTGTATTGTGACTTATTATTACTATGCTATTTCCGGTAAAAAATTAATTCTTTGTTTCAAATAAAAAAAAAAAAAAAAAAATCGGTTAAGCGCAAGCAGAACTTGCGCAAATAGTATTTCGTAAAATGATTTATAAGGAAACAAACAATTAAATTGTTTATAATTGTTGACTGCGCTAAACTTTTCTGAACAATGCTTTTGTTTATACGAGTGGGGGACAGCAATTTTTAATAGTTCGAGCGTTGACCATAAGATTTTGATCGCTATCGAAAATCCAGTTAGTCCAGAACATAACAAACGCAAAATGTATGTATTTGATATAATTTTAACCAAATCCTGATAGAAATTGAATTAGTGTTCCAGTTAGTGTTCATTAATGAAATTTCTACCAAGATTTGATCAAAATCATATTGAATATTTTGCGTTTGTTATGCTGCCTCCTTTCGTTTATTTCAGAAACTAACTGGATGTTCAATTGAGATCAAATTTTTACGGTCAACGCTCATAATATAAGAATTTTTCTCGAAAAATGTTTAATAAAAATGCATAAAGAAAACATATTGTTGAATTCGTGTTTAAATAAGCTATCCTTTAAGATCCTACATACATGATGCTCTTCAGGGTGTCCAGAGGTCAGGGAAATCTGGAAAACCTGGAAATGTCAGGGAAATTTAACTTTCTGAAAATGTCAGGGAATAGTCAGGGAATTTAGTTTATTTTCCGGAAAAATGTAATTTTTAAACAAATTTCAATTTTTAAATGTCGTCCACAAATTGTGCAACAGTAATTACTCATATAACCACGTTGAAAAATAACCATTATTTAAAACGTTTAAAAATATATCTCAAAAAGTACGATTTTGTACCAACTTCATATGTTTACTATTTTTACAAGCTAAAAGCATACAAAATTGATAACAAAAGCATTGTTTGAAACTTATTTTAATTTATTGTACCCTCGCACCACAGTTGTAATACCACCATTTTAAGGGTTTTTCTTTAAATATGTTTATTGTTTCTTAAAATAAGTCAAAGTAGCGTCCTCAAAATATTCAATACTAAATGGTAGATACTGTGGTGTAGTGTTGGGTCGAAGCGACTCTTTTATGTGTGCTAGCACACATGACTCCGCACAGTGAGGTGCGCCGCACAGAGTGAGCGACTCTTTTGGAGCACACAACGTACCAAGCACACTCGCATACTGTATTACGTGTCATGTTGTGTGCAATTAAGTTTGAAACGAATCACAACTCTTCTGGAGCACATAGTACAGTATTTTATTGTGGTATAGGTGCTGTGCTGTCCTTTCTTTTATTGCTCCGTCGTTTCTTTTATTGTCCTTTCCGTCCCTTCCTTTTATTGTCTTTTATTTGTCCTTTTAAGTAGGTACATTTTAAAGTCTGTATTAAATAAAATAAAATTTACTCCTTCTTTACTCTGAGGGAGTAGTTTTCTGTACAATATTTCGGACATATTAATAAAATAACATATAATACGTAAAGAAGTTATACTATTCAATTCATATGAAATATTTTTAAACATTATAAACTGAAACACAGTTTGTCAAATGTCAACCCAGGAAGTAGGAACCCATAAATTAGTGCATAGCATGTATCTTCTTCATTTTTGAAAAAGTTGAAATCTTTTGTTTGTGCCATAATATGCAACATATGTTAATCTGATGTCCAGTGGAGTATAGCATGTACAGAAAAAAAATGTGCTCAATTATGTGCCATGTGTAGTAATGGCGGACTGTGCTAATGACTCCTTTTGTAAGAGTCACAGCACACCGCACACTTAAAAGAGTCACTCTTTTGGAGTAACTCGCACATGTGCGACCCATCACTACTGTGGTGGACACCTTAGATATGGTTTTCAAGGAAACATGTGATTTTTAAAAAGTCATGTTATAAACTTTTTATCCTGGCATAAGTGTAGATTTAACATTTCTCAACAATAAGCGTCAAATGTAAATGGAATATTTTAGGATATTTGAATGCGATCTGATTTTTAAAATTTAATTTAATTTATAATATTTACATATCAGTTATAATTTATTATTGATAAAATAATAGTTACTGACTTTTTTTCTACCTAAAATAAATAAATAAAGATTTATTTTTTTTTTGCTGTTCGGTATTCGGCTGAATATCAGAAAATTTTCAATAATTTTTCCGTCTATGAATAGTTAGAAATATAATATTTTATTGTTTGCAGAAAAAACAAATGATGAAAGTGAGTCATGAAGTTTCCAATAACAAACATTCAGCTTTTCATCATCTTTATAAAAAAAAGTTTAAAAAAAAATAATTTAAAAGATCTGGAAAATAGTTAAATTTTTTCTGGAAAACCTGGAAAAGTCAGGGAATTTTTTTTCATAGACATGCTGGACACCCTGCAGTCTTGAAAATTTTTTCTCCACTTTCCAATTTATCATCAGGAAATTAACACTTTCAGTCCCACGGCTTCGGCATCCGAAACCAATCAAAACTTCCCCAGAGGCCGACCGCGATCAATGATTAATTGATTAGTTGATTACTCATTATGTGTGCGATGTTTATCATGTTTATCATGAAGAATGTGTTCCCATTCACACAAACACATACATACCAACAAACACTACTCTCTTGGTTTCTATGTATAAAAAATTTTAAGATAAACAAAAAATAGATAAAAAATATAATTTATATTTTTAAATAAAATTGATTTGAATGCCAGTGTATATTATGTAGTATGTATGTACGTATCACGTAGTACGTGTGTTTACAGTTTTACACATACATACGTGTGGAACTGTGTTGTGTGTTTGAATCATTTTATTTTATGTATTTGTTTATATAGTTTTTTTTTTTTAAATATTGCCGGCTTCCGGGGAAATTTACTATGAAAGTGCTCGGGCCTCATAGTGTTAACATCCAGAATTAAAATTCAACTTTTTATACTTTATAATTGGACTAGGGTAAAAGCCCCCTTTGTGGAACGGTATCTAATACTGGAACAGTTTTGACATTTACATATTTATTTCTTTAATTAAATAAGGAAACTTTAAATGCGAGGTGAATTTAAATTGAAAAACAATCATTCTATTAATAATAATTTTTGTTATCAGACGTTTCTTTCAGAAATAACTTTATTAATACGTAAATGTTCATAATTAGATACCGTTCCACAAATGGGGCTTTTACCCTACCACATTTTATTTCTGAGCTAAATTAAAAATTTTTACGCTGAATAGTTTCGGAGAAAATCGTCTGTGATGGACGAATCGACACCAAATTGATTCGATGTCCTATTTTGCCAGTTTTTGATACGAAACACTAAAAATACCAAATTTTTATTGTTTAACGTTATAAGTGAATTCTTTACCGGAGAATTATTTGATAAGAATTTGTATGGGTGCTGGAAATTTATGATTACATATATAGTGACTATTGGAATTCTTGTTAGGTATTTATTTTTATGGCTTTTTGATAGAGGCTTTCCAATAAATTTTGTATTGAATGTATACACACGTTGGACTGTCATTATGGGGAACATAAATGTAGTCGTTTTGTAAACTAAATAGACGTTGAGCCAAATAAATTATTTTGATAGAAATATCAACTAGAAAAAGTTACAGTAGAGCACCAGTTTTGTCAAGAAAAAGTAGTCTTCAAACGTGGTGCTTGACAAAAGTGATGCTTTTTGATCAGGGGCGATTCACAAATATCGTAAGATTATGCGAAAGAATTTTTTCAACCTTCTCCCAAATTGCGTGGACTAGCTTTATAGAAGGATGGACATAATGAAACCAATATCTTCTATTTCATAGTTTTTCTTTATTAAAATTGCCAAAATATTTTCGATATGTTTAATATCATCTTCAGTGGCTAAACATCAAAAAAAAAAAAATTTTTACAACGTAATAATAAACAATAACATCATTTTTATATATTTACAATTCTTCGTTAACTTATACTATTATTTTTTAGGTTATAAGCTACATATTGGATAGGAGGATTATTTATTTATTTTTGTAAAAACAACAAGAATTTGTGATTTAGTTGATATATAGGAAATTTTATGTTTGGAAGAATATCTATTTGTGTTAACGAAACAAACAAAACCTATTTTTTAATATTAGCGGATTTGAGACAGGACAAACTGAAACAGTATGTATATTAAAATGTTAAAAAATTTTTTTTTTACAATCTTACTCACCAGAAATTATCTAAATTTCAGATTGTCATTCTTGGATAACAACCAACCATACCAACAATCCATTAGAACAATTTAACTAGTTTTTTTGCATTTCACATGGAAATTTGTCAATCGAAAAAATTTTTTATAAAATAATTACTTTAATTTAAAACAATTAAAAAAGTCAAACATATTTAAAATGTAAAATCAAAAAAAAATTTCAAGAGAATTTTTTTTTTTTTTTTTTTTAAATTATCACAGTTTGTACAATGTACTCCTCAAGTACATTGTTATTGGTATGGTAGCACAGTGATCAACTGAACTAAATTTGTAAATTTTTTGTTTAAAGATAAATTTCTCGAAAATTCTAGACAAAATTAGTCCGGTCTCAATTTACATATTGGTATGTGTTTATTGTTTATGTTTTTTGATTACAATGTATTATATAAGCATCTTTTGGAAATATTGTCGTAAGATTATGTTTTGAATTAAAATAATGTTTTTTTTTTTTTAAATATTAATAAAAGAAAAAAAGAAGTGAAGAATTAAAAATTATTTATCTATAAGAAAATATTTTTTCATTTGTCGTTTTAATAATTTGCTTTGAAATAATTTTGTTAACATTTTACGTATGATAAAACCCGCCACAGAACAGAATACATATAGACAAGCATTCTATGTACAATAATTAAGATCTATATTCCCACGCTTTGAGGTCTGTTGTTGTTTGTCACTACTATTAGCGGTATATTTATTTGTTTCTTTTGATAAAATCATGCGTCATGGACTATTGCATATGGATTTAATATTTATGTACTTGACATTTTTGATGCAACTTTCCAAAAGTGATGTTGACTAATTTGATGCTCTCAAAGAATTTTCAAAACTGATGTTTCCATTATCGGTGCTATACTGTATATTATTTTGATTCGGCTCCAAGTGAAAGAAGAAAAGCTATCTGTAAGAAAATAAATTACAGTACTCATTTTTGCAAAATATTTTTTTCCACTGCACCGTAAGGAGGGTGTAATTTTTTTGATCACGAGCCAACAAAAACATTTTTCCCATTGGCAATTATGTCGCTAAACATTTAAATTTAAAAGAATGTGTTGTAATCCACCACTGAGACTTGTTGTCTTTAACTGTATCTGTTTTTGAAAGTAATTAATATTTTTATCTTTTAGCGAATTTCCAGAAAGAATTCTGGAAATTCAGCTATTATGGTGTTAGCCATAGTCGAAGTTCAGCCCGAAAATATGGCAGAAATTTGTTTTGAGGTCCCTAGAGCCCAAAAATAACATTCACTAAAATTTATATATATATATATATATATATATATATATATATATATATATATATGTATATATGTATTTATGTATTTATGTATCAGCACGATAGCGCTTCAGGAAAAACTGCTAGTTTTACGAAATTTGGTGACAACGTTGGAAGTCCAAAAATCTTGGATGAGTTCTTCAGCCAAAAACGTCGGCGCTCAGGAACATGGTTTTTTGAGCATTTTTCGTGAAAATGAGTTTTTAGCCAAAATTTGCTATAATTTAAAAGTTTTTGTCAAATTTTTTTACACCATTGCAAAGACGGGAAAAAATGACATAAAAAAGGTTTTGGAACTATTATTCTAGGTTAGCTAGTTTTTGAGAAAATAAGAAAAAAAAGTCAATTTATTTTCTATAATTTTAGTGTGTTTACAACTATGGTGTATGTGTATAATCATATAATGTGTATGTATGTATATAACTCACTATAACTGCAATAGGATACGTATATCTATGTATGTGAATGTTTTTGTACCTCTAATATACATATTTTTCAAATAAGTACATCACTGTTGACAGTTTTAGCGAATGGAATTCGCTATTACAGCCACTGTCATGACGCGACTTGAGCCCGGGACTATGGCAGAAATTTGTTTTGAGGTCCCTAGAAACCGAAAAAAAGAAAAAAATAGTCACTAAAATTTATATATATACATATATATATATATATATATATATATATATATATATATATATATATATATATATATATATGTGTGTGTGTGTGTGTGTGTGTGTGTGTGTGTGTGTGTGTGTGCGTGTGTGTGTCCGCGCGATAATTCTCGAACGAAATGTCTTACGTTTATGAAATTTGGTGAAAATATTGGAAGTCCCAAACCGTTGGACGAGTTCGTTAACCAGACACAACCGATGCCTGGAACATGTCTTTTTTAGCAATTTTCGTGAAAAAAATTAACTTTTTGCCAAAATTTCCTCTTATTCAAAAATTTTTATAAAATTTTTTTACACTATTGGAAAGAGGAGAAAAAATCACATAAAAAAGGTCTTCAAACTATTATGCTATGTCAACTAGTTTCCAAGAAAAACTAACTTTTATAAACGGAAATTCGCTATGTTATGCAGGATGCTGCGACAGGGGTATTTTGGATTTATGTTCTAAATAACGGACCCTCAAAGCCCAAACGAAAAATCACATCGACAAAACAGATTAAACAAGATTAGAATAGACAAACACTCAAAAGGCACGGTAATATATCAGTGTTGACATGCAGCAAATATCTAGCGGAACAGCAGTGACGGTATCCAAAAAAGGGTAAGATCGATCAGTGCGCGTATGTTTATGATTCTTATACGGGCAGCAATTTCTTTAACCGTCACTGTGAAGATATGACAATAGCGGTAATGTATCTAGGAGTCATTATTTATGAAATTGATGTAAAATTTGTTGTGACTAGGTCTTTTATTTATGGTATTAATTCAACAGCAGTGGTTCATTAATCATTGATTTGTTTAGTCAGACAGGTTGTGCAATATGAATACATTAAAAAAATGGAAAGAAAAAAAACTAATAATAGTATACATTGATGGAGTGAAAAGAATATTTTTTTATACAAGTATTCATTTTTGATGCTAATATAATAAATTAATATTTATTTTAGGTTATGTAATGCGAGCGTAATTGACAGTTTGGTTTCGATATCTATATTTTTACTATTTTTGGTATCATTTTTTCTATTTTTGATAAAAATAACTATGTAGAACGGTTAAAAAATGAAGTTTGGGTAACGCAGTCTTTGGGTTTATCGCTCGAATTTATAATTGATATAAAAAATGAAAAACTGGCATTTAAATTATTAAAATTCCATTTTTAATTTGATAAAATTAAAAATTTTATACATTCCGACGTACGTGGAAAGTGTAATAATCAAATCAATTTGAACATATTATACGGTTTTCATGGGATCGTGACGTTTTGGGGCCTAAGAAACTGGCTAACTTCAAAAATTCATCACTGCTTGCATGAGGCAGAGTCAAAAGTTCAAAAACGCATCAGACGCATCACAACGAAAAGTCAAATGTTCATTTTTGCATTTGATGCGTCAAAACAATGCATCAAGAAATTTGGTGATGCATGTCCAAGATGCATGTAATGTGTATAATGTAGAATTATAACTACTTGCCATATTATGTAGGTATTAACACCAACAGGAATAATTCCGAAAAACAAATTGTTGAAAAAGATGAATGTATTTACCTTTGATTAAAATTGTTTAAACTATTTGAATACATCTTGCACTCAAAATAGGTATGTAATATGTTTTATTCAAATAATTAGCTAAAGAAATACATTTATATACATATAATTGTTAAATGTGTGTAGGTGGGTGATAATTTTTTTCTACGTAGTGTAATTTGTAATTTCATTGACACTTGTTCATTTAATCATTCGTTCGTATTTTGATTCATATATAATATTATAAATATAATATACATAATTGACGTAAATATTGTATATTATATATTATTAAAATTCGCAGCTTTATGAATTGAATAAAAATTGGATGAGTCATATATCACATACGTACATGTTTATTGCGAGATGCGAAAGGATATAGTAATTTATTTATTCAATATGTGTATATGCAGTGGCGTAACTAGATACATTGAGCCCTGGAGTGATTTTAAATCAAGCCTTCCCCCTACCTCCAATTCACCCAGGTATCCTCATTAGCTATGAAGCCGGAGTAAGTTAAAAAAAAAAGAAACTTACAACACGCAACTATTTTATTTGAACCATTATCCTTAGCTCAAAAGTTCAAGTTTTTTTAGGTGTCATAAAGGAGGGTAATAACAAGCGATCAAGTATTATTAAAACAATTTAAAAATTTATTTAAAACCTTCCTTATTTGTTCAGTAGCAAACTGTGAAATTATATCGTCTAATTTGGCTTTACGTGTTTTAGCTTTTTTCACTTATTTTATACGAGAGGTTTATATTTTTTTTTTTAAATTAAATTTGGGTTTATATATTTCGATAATTTTGAGTTGAGTTGCTTGAAATAAGACTGTCAACTCACAAAAACACTCCAGCTTAACAGTTCTCGTTAAGTTGCTAGGCAACGAGTTGCAGAAAACATAAATTTATTTAGAAAAAAATAGAAAACGAGTTTAATCCGGTAAGCAAATTTAACGAATAAAATAAGTTAGTACGTATATTTCATATTATTTTTTAATATTTTGTTACTATGGTTTTGAAATTAGTTAAATTTATTAATAAAAACTTTTCTTTATTTTTATCGTGTTTATTTGCAGTGAAATGTTTTATACATTTTTTTAAATGTGAAAATTGATACTTACTTTTTTCCCGGGTAAAAGTGAAAATACCCTATAATACACATGGGATTTAATACACATAAGTTAAATTGTCAATAGAAAGAAATAACTGCCAACAAGCTAAAAAGATCCTTAGATATACCAAGTAAATTTTTTTTTTTTTTAATTTTCAATTTATTTTTTTGTAGTTGCTGTGGGGATAGGTAAAGTAAGAAACAATAGGTAGGGTCTGCTAACATCGAAGAAACTAGCAGCTATATTTTTGTATGTTGATGACAAGGTAAATTCAATTTGTGGGAGAAGGTTCTGACAGTTGAGTTGAGTAGGTTCGCTGGCCACACTTCGTTCAAAATGCATTCAAATCGTTGCCAATACTTTTGGTGGACATTTTTTTTTTTTATTTTATTTTTTTTTTTTTTTTTTTTTGGCGTTTAAAGATTTTTTTTCAGTTTTTTCTATTTTTCCCTGTTGCATCCTGAAGTAATCGCTCCACTTGTTACATTGTAGTTACGCCACTGTGTATATGTATACATACTAGGTATATGAGGCATAGTTGCGTACTTTGCGGGGACACATATATTTTTTAATTTTCTTTTTTTAATAAAAAGTGAAAATTAATCTCCGGCAATCGTATTTTACTGAAGTGATATTTTAATTTTCACCAAAAATTACTTGACTGTTGTACTTGTCTTATATTTTTAGATAGGTAATAGTTTTTGCTAGTACTTAAGACTGTTTCGTATTTTCATGTTGTGATATTGGTTTTCAATTAATTACTTTTCTATATATTGAAATATTAGTAAACAAATTCAATTACAGACGTCGATTCATAAAGTCGATGTTAGATTAAAATAATGGGATTAATTGTTCTGAGCTTTACTTTGTCGAAATTCATATTCGTATATTTTTATATTAGAAAACATTTCTTACAAAGTCAAGTCTAGAGCATTGGCTGGAAAATGATAAAGAAAAAATTTTCTAACATACATATTTTGTGATGTCACCTAAAGCTTAATGCTGTACAATAGTGTACGCTATTTGTTCGCTGGTGTACATTCAGCACTCTCACATAATTGATCCTTACAGTAGTAAAGTCCAATATATTTATTAATTTTTATTATAAACTGTAAAAAATATAGTTAAAAGTTCTGAAGTTTGTGGAAAACTATAGTTACTGAATCTTGAGTTAACGCACTTGGCGAATTGTTTTTTTTTTTTTTTATTTTTAAAAAATTAAACAATTAATTTAACCGTAGAGTACTACAAGGGGTGAAAAAACACCTATGCATTGTTATATTTTTGGAATTTAAAAGGGGTTGCGCAGAGTTTTCTTGTATAAATCTTCATAATTATTTCTATAGAAACCACCAACAAAGTAATTTAAACGATAATTAATTCAGAAAAAAAAGACGAACACTTAAAAATATTATTTTAAAAAGTAATAAAAATGTCAAAAATAGTGATAATAATAGAAAATCTTATGAAATAAATCTTCGGTACTAGTTGTGACCTTGCCCGTTTATCGTTTGTTATCGATACAATTCAATTTTTTCTTTGAATATCCTGTGTAGTAAATAAATCGCAAAAATCATTGTAGTAATCTACGGTTAATATTTTTAACAAAAGAAGAATGAAAATTATCACAAGCCACATTAAGACATTACTTGCAGTAGGTACATTTAATATTTTAAAATGTGATCACCTTTACACTTTTAAACGTTTTATAATCTTATACCGACACTATAGACAATGAGTATATATATGTGTGTAATAAGAGGACAAATAATATAAACAATTTATCTTGGCAATTTATTAATATGGAAGTAAGTGGTTTAATATTTGAACATGAAGGCAGTTTTGGCTAAATATGGCTATTAATTTACTGAAAACAAGTTACATGACCTAAATCCTCAACCAAACAAGGACGCTCGCTTGCTTCGGCGTGGCGATGACTAATGATTTTGCTTTTTATTTTTTTGTAATATGTTTTTTTGCCGTATTATTCACATATGTACATATCTTATTGTCTGTTCATTGCCATTTTTGAGTACACACATTTTTTTGAGCAAGCCACGTACGTCCATTATATTATTTGCGGATCAAAAATAGCAATGACCACTTGTTTTGACAAGAGGAGGAGTAGTGTATCATTGTCCGTATTCAAGGTCGTTTCATATTAATTTTAATTGAAAATTGTCGGAAGTTTGAAAATTCGTTGACTTAGCCCGGTTGCACACTTAAGCGATACGACACATACGATATGATAGGATACGTTAGTTGGGGTAATTTGGGTATATTTTTTACCGTTTTTTGAAATCAAAGCTTTCTAGTTTTTTTCTGTGTTGATTTTTTTGCTGTCATTTTGTTTCACTTTAGCAATATGACTCCCCAATAGTTTGATACTACATAATCAAATATTAAACCTCTGTTATTGTCATAGTAAGCATTTGTTTATGTATACCCAAATTACCCCAGAGTTGGGGGAAAGAGGGTATTGCATGTAGTATACATTTAAAACTGGCTTTACAGACATTACTTAGGGTTAGTTTAGGTAATATTAGAAATAAAATTAGCATAAGTATTGGGGAAGATTATTTATTTATCACGTAAAAAGATTATAAAGTAATATAAACAAAGACTAGTTGTTGTTCCAATTAAATTACATGAGATTAGTCTTTAATTATCAAAGTAGTATCTTCCATTGAAAATAGGGACAGGAAATACTTTTGAAATTTGGCCCACATCCACCCACTCAATATCATCTTTCTCGGGAATTATGTAAAGTTGGCTTGGTTAGTTTACAGATAATCAGTTGTAGTACCCAAATTACCCCGTGATATTAAAACGAAATTTATTTAAAATCCTCTTCATGTACATCTGTAAACTTTTCTTAAAAATGTTCTTAAAGGATGTAATGTACACATACCTAAATTTATTAACTGTGTTACCACTCTTCTGTGAACTACAAACGGTTGAACAAAGCAAATCACTTAATCAGACTTTCAACAAATAAAAAAAAAATTTTTTTCAAAGCACCAGTCCAGTGTTACTAAGATAAAATGTTTTGAAGATATAATACCTAATATTGCAACAAACAATATATATATTAATTTGGCAGTGAAATATAGTTTGGTACTAAATATATAAAAAAAAAAATATCACTTATACTCAAATTACCCCAGTATTTCCAAATTATCCTGTGAGTAATGTTCAATATAGTTCTGCAGTAGTTAGCAGAGAATTATCGCAATATAAATCAAAATTTAAAGAATTCTAGCCCCTTTCTAAAATTTAAGCTCCGAGGACTGGAAAAATTTAAAGCACATGTCTAACGTTTTGGAGAAAATATAAATTGAAAACCGCAAAGCTGACAATCATAAGTAAAAATCACTTAGAATTGTAAAAAATCTGTATCTGTTCTTCGCTGACAATAGTTTTCCGTTGCCAAATTTGTGACTTCACTTTTATTATATACTTTTTCAGGGTATAATTTCATAAACATTGGTAATTTTTAACATAATTTACGAAATTAATTGTGAATGATATATCTTCGGGAACGCTTTTCGCCACAGTGCCTGAACTTGATAATGCACACTGTTTGAATTACCGTTGCTTTAAAATTTATAATTCTTGAATTTGTCGTTTATACATGTCGTACGATAATACATACGATAACAGACACCACGCAGAGTCGCTTTATGATACGTATCGCTATCGTATCGTATATGTAGATGTGCATCAATTTTATCTTTTCAATGCAGCTTAAATGTCTCAAGCGATACGTGTCGTATAGTGACACGTAATATCGTATATTGTACCTGTTGTATCGCTTAGGTGTGTGCAGTCGGCCTTATGGAAACTATTTTTCATACTGTTTTAAAATAAACGATAATTTATAATTTGTTTTTCCAGAAATTGTTGGAAAAATTTAGGTCAATTTATGACAATAAAATATTTTTGAATTAATTTTAATATTTAATGTCGTGTTAACTATCAGTGATTCGTGGGATGTTTTTAAAAAATGAAATTCTTTCGGCGATTATGTGGGTATCAATTTATATCGTACACATTAAAAAAATTTGTAAAGTAGAACTGAATACTTTATTCTGTTTAAAATGTTCATTGCGTCACTATTTGAAAACAACATTATTCATATTTATTTGGCAACCACATTGTTACGCAGTTAATTTGATTCAACAAATCGAGTTTGATGTCGTGTTATATAATCTCAGGTGTAATCATTTTGCGCCATGTACAAAAAAAAAAAAAAAAAAAAAATGTAACAAAATCTCAATTAATTAATTCAGTTTTTTGGGAAATTATATACACAAATTGAGGAAAAAAGTTTTGAACAGTTGCCAAGGCCAAACAATAATTCAACAAAAATGTTGAAATTTATCAAAATAAAAATTGTAAACAAACCAGTAAATTGGTCTTTAAGAAAAAAAAAAAAAAAAAGATTAACATTTTGTTATTTTTGAATTGACATGTAAACGTCATGAAAAAGCCAGTTTTCAATTTTTTTTTTTTTTAAATAATTGTGAATATGACTTTTTTTATTAAAATATTTAACGTCGTTGATTTAGTGCCTAAGAGGTAATTTTTAAAATTTATCTCCCATTGTTTAAGCAAAATTTGATCTCAATGATCGATTGGATTTATCTCCGGGATTACCTCAAACTAGCAAGTTACTATTTTAAAACAAATTGAACGGTATGTAGTTTTAACCAGGGCTGGAAACTATTTAAAATGTTTTCATTTTAAATATGTATTTAAAATACAAAATGGCATTTTACATTTTCTGTTTTAAATTAGTTCGGTCAAACCATTTTCCATTTTGTATTTAAAATGTAAATTTGAATCCACTTTACATTTAAAATGAAAATGGAAACTCAAATTTATGTGTATACAATATTAATTATAGAATTTGAATTGAACGACTTAAAGTCTAACAAATTGTAAGTTAAATGTAAGCTGATTTAATTGACTCAAATTTTTTATAACTCGAGTTTGTAATGTTACTTGAGTTAAGTTTGTTACTAGAGTTGCAGTTCTCTTAAGTCAAACTTTTCTGACTCAAGTTGTGTACTACTATCTTTAAGACACGTCGATAAGAAATGTTTTTGTATTTCGAGTAGATGATTTTCATAATTTTATTTAGAAGTTACAGTCGTAGCATCGTCAAGGTTTGAATACGTCAAGACCGAATTCAGTTTTATAATATTTTTAAGTAACAATATTTGAAGAGTTAAGTTTCATTTTCATATCATGCAAACTTGACAAGATTTTCTCAAAAGACTGCCTTTACGTATTTAATTTCAGTACGTTTGATATTGTCTTAACTTTTTCTTTTTTAATTAATATAAATAATGATAAAAAAAATTATAGAATAAATTTAAAGTAAAAAAAGCATTTTGCATTTTATAATCCATTTTAAATAACTACAATATTTTCCATTTTCAATTTTAAATATGTTCAGCAAAACCATTTTCCATTTTGTATTTTAGATGCATTTTTGGAAACCATTTTCCATTTTCTATTTTAAAGGGTTTCTATGAACCATTTTTCCCAGCCCTGGTTTTAACAATGTCTAAAAATGAATTTTTGTTGAGATTGGAATATTGGGTGAATATTTTGGTGAAAACCAAATCAATAAATTTCGATTTTATGAAGCCTATAAATGTGGACTAATAAAGGTTATTACAGTGATTGACATAAGGTGATCAACATCGTAGTTGTAAATTTACATATATGTTTTGGAAAACAATAAAAAAAAAGTGCCGACTGACATTGACCTAATTGAATTTTCAACATGGAAACATTTTTTTTTTTACCTCTAATTGTTATTGGTGACAAATTTGAGTACTTCACACGTTTGAGATGACTTCATATGTAACCAAATTTTTGATGGAGACAATGGAGGCGGTACACTAAGGTCAATATTATTCAATTTGGGGTCAAATTAAAAAAATGTGCAAGTGCTCTTACGCCTGTTTTAATCCTAGGTGTATTTATTATAGAGGGATATTTTTATTCAACAAAAACAATTAAATTATAGGTAACATTTAAAATTTAAATTAAAGGTACTATATAATGTATAGGTGTCATCCAAATAAACCATTTAATATAGTCTATTTCAACATACCAGAGAAACATCAACAATATTACGGTAGTTGCGTAATGAACTACTTAAGGAACGGAAAATACTGCAAGTTGGAACGAATCAAAAGTTTTCGTGGCAACTTCCTTCATTTTTGGTAGAATTAGAAACGTAAGATGATTAGAAAATTGAGACTCATTTTCATAATAAAATTCACTTTAACTAAAGGCGTCTTTAATTTAAAGTACAGTAGACTTTCGTTAATTCAAACCTTCGATAATTCGAAACTCTCTATAATTCAAAGGTATCACGAGTACCCTTCAAAATCTCTTTATATTTCGAACTAAAACAATAGATTTTTATACACTTGGTAATTCGAACGAAAAAATCATTGCTAGGTAACAAAACGACACGTTAATTCGAACTCATCGGCGTCAAACACGCGACAATTCGAAGTTGCAGAGAGAAAGAGACAGAAAGATTGCAAGTACATTTTGAGAAAAGTTCAAGTTCATTCATCGCAAATGCTTAAAAAATTAAAATTGTTATCTCCGATAATTCGAACCTCTCTATAATTCGTGTAATATTTTAAGATTCTCTCGAGTTTCGAATTAACGAGAGTCGACTGTAGTTCATTTTCATAATAAAGATATGAATTTCATCTGTTCATAAGCAAATGTCACTTTATAAAGTCGGGATAAAGTCAGGGTTGTCAACTTTTCAATTTTCGACGATCGGACATGAACATTTATCGGGAAATTGTTCGAAAAAGAAAACACAAATCTTATTAATACACCACACTTGTTTTGATTTTCCCGTGACTTTGAAACACCAACCAAAATAAAACAACAATATACTAATTCCAAAAGTTCCACGGCCGGACAAATTACCTAAAATTAAGCTACAATTTTCTACTGTTCTTTAAATTTAGATATTTCTAAAGTGTTTTTATTTCTATGTCTCCTATTGTACTTTCAGTATCTATTTGGTTGCGATGTGATATATGGATTAACTGAAAATGAATTTTGTTTCAAGGTTACCCCTTCACCCCTGCCCCTTGTGCATACCGCGGTGTTAACGCGTGTCGTTCATTTGGTCAACAAGGCTGTCATGTTTTCCATATTTACAACAAAATAATTATTGGCAAATTTTTATGGCAGTGAATCAACACAACAACAAATTGTGTACAATAATATATAGAATGTTTAAAAATTGTAAAAATTTATAAATAAACAATTCGCCTTGAAATAGAAACTGATAACACAATACAGCCAAAAAAGTAAGCGGCTACATATTTTCATTAAGACTATTAAATAACTGGCCAAAAAAAAAAAAAAAAATGTAAAATGTTACACACAATTTTCTAAATTTTTTCAGCCTGAATATTTTAAACACATTTTCACTTTTTCACCCATATACATTATATAGTGCGGTTTTTAGTCGAATTTTCTCCGAAAAATTAGACTTATACAGTCTATACGATAAGAGCTGCGAGAGGCGAGAGTAGGGGCGCTATCCGTTTTCGGACCCGTAGAACACGAATATGTAGAAAAAAAAATGTCTGATATATATATATATATATATATATATATATATATATATTCCCGCCACCTTTTAATTTGTGTAGGGCCCCCCTATGGAAGTTAAGAGATGAAATTTGGTAAATGGGGCTCATTTTCGAGGCACCTCATACTATCAAAGTGGGGTCAAATTTTGGGCAAATTTTTTTTCTGACCCGACCTTTAAGGGGGTGGTGGGGGGCGGAAAAGCAATAAAATTTTTCCAAACCGGTTTTAAATAATGTTTCGGTCAATTGTCTACAACATATCCAAAATGCAGCTTCCTGGGATGATATGGTGGGAGTAGAGAGGGGAAAAACGATTTTCGCTGGATCTAACAGGCCCCCAGCCCCCCAGAATTAACGTAGAGGGTTGAAATTTGGTGTGTTGATAAAGTTCGTACCTAGGTTGTGCTTTTTGGAGGTTTTAATATTTTACCCCCACCCCCCTCATTTTTAAGCTACAATTTCATGCATTTTCGACGTTTTCGAAGTTTGTACCACTCGCACAGGTCACCCGAATAAACCTAGAGGGCTGAAATTTTGTATTCGGATTGAGTTAGTATCAAGGGGGTGCCTTTTGGGGGTCTCGACTTTTAACCCCTACCCCCACCATTTTTATACCCAAAAGAACATGATTTTTCTTGTTTTTTAACAGTTTCGTTCGGGTCAAAATCTTCCCAAATAAACCTAGAGGGCTGAAATTTGGTGTACAAGTTAAGCTAATAGCCAGACACTGTTTTTTGGAGGTTTCAATTTTTAACCCTTACCCCCACGATTTTTACGCCAATATTTCCTTAATTTTTTTGCTTGTTTTCTAACACGTCTAGAGACTCCATAAGGAAACCTAGAGGGCTGAAATTTTGTACGTGTATTCAGTTAGTATCCAGCTAGTACCTTGTAGGGAGTCCACATCACTTTTCCCCCCACTTCTCCCATTTTTACATCGGAATTGAATGCTATTGTTAAATGTGTTTTAAAAGCATTATGTTTATTCTAAATACAAGTAGGCGAATAGTAATTTTAAAAAATTTAAAAAAAAGTGAACTTACGTTTATGACAAATGAAATACATACATATTAAGTAATTTAAAAATGTTATTAAAGTCACTGTTTATTTATAAATTAGGAATTTTGGATTTTTAGTATTTATAAAATAGAAATTTTGGATTTTTTTGGAAAGAAAAAATATCTTTATAAAGGCCTTCCAGTTTACTATTTAAGGTCCTTTTTTAATATTTAAAACTAAAACATAAAGGCAATTAGCGGATAAACATAGGCAGGAATGTCCTCGTACGAATTGTGTTGGTTTTTTTTCTGCTACCTGTTTTCGGCACAAAATTGAAATTTACTGAGATACAGCCCTTAAATACTTAAAACCTTTTTTTAAAGCCTCGATCAGCCGAACACTCATCACCAGTTTTGAAACCAACAAAATGACAGTTCGGTTGTAGACTTTCAATCACATTTCGCTTGTAGACATTCAATACCGAAGATGAAGGGGAAAATTCGACTACCGTGATGGGGCCCCGCTGCTCACGGCGTTTTTTATTTATAAGAAAGGAAAATATAGTAATTAGATCAATTTTAGCATATGCGACTTTCATCGGATTTTGTCCTTTTAAGCCCTAAGGAACACAGAAATTTTTACCAAAATGTGATCAAACAATTTTGTCACATTTTGTTAAGTAATTCTGGAGCTATCGCTATATTTATTAACATTTTAAAAAAAATCGAAAAATTGGCTTTTTTCGATTTTCTCCAGGCTTTGTTTATGAAAGATATAAATGGAAGGTGTTATAAAAGTTCTGCATTATTTTAAAGAACAATGTTTTTCACAAGTCACATGACTTGGGAGAATTCTAAATTTTTTTTCCCCTCCGAATTCCTTAACATTGTTAAAAAAAATTTTAAAAAATTTCCCTCTCTAGGTAAATCTAATTCTAAAATACAATCGACTACTGATTTTTAAAACGGGCAAAATTTTGAGGCAAATTAATAAAATATTTTTGAAAGTTTTAATATGCAACAACTTTTTCCTCGACAATTTCGCTTAGAAATTACTTTTCCCACTTCTAAAAACGTAATAAATTTTGATTCTCTGTAGCCTTTGAAAGGAATAGTCTTTTTAGTGTTCCGTAGTCATAACCACGGAACAGTCATCGTTTCGTCATGTTTGTTGTCGCTTTGCGTAGTTTGACATACACACTTGACTAGTATTTAATAGATAGTGCCGTATATTTATTAAAATAATTTGAAATTTTCAAAATTGAAAAATAAAAAGAGTGACGTAAATTTATCAAGTACATGTTGCACACGCATCAAATTAGAGTTTCGTAGCCATATGAAATTTAAGCATGTTTATTACGGCTCATTATACTTCTAATTTTCTTTGAAATGACTATGAAACTTTAATTTTGCGTGATCCATTTTAACTAAAATGGGAAAGCTCTATGCAACTGTTTTGTCAACTTTTTTAAACGATAACAATTTATATAATTTTTGTTTTAGATTTTGTTGAAAGAGTTAAAACTTTTTTTCTTTTATTATTGAGGGGGTATTCTAATCTACAGGTTCGATTTTGAGGTAATTTTACGAGCATAATAAAAAATAAATAAATAAATAAATAAACATTTTTAGTATCGATTTTTTAACAGTTTTTTATCGATATATAAATTATATTTAAAAAGTATAAAAATTTAAATAAAAAAAAATCAAAACTGAAATCGGTACAGGCTGGGAAAGTGGGCAAACGGAAAAAAGGTGTCTCATGGTTGACGTGATTCCAACCCTGCTGGTGATCTGAAACATAAAATTTTAGTTAATTCTTAATAAACAAGGATGTAGAATTTGTTGGACGTAGCCGATTTAAAAAAAATTAATTTTTTCAAAAAATGGCGTCCATTAAAAAAATCATTTTTTTGCTTCCTTTTTTCAACTTTGAAAATTTTTAAAAAATAGTAAGAAAAATTCCAAAAACCTCTATGACGCGTCGTTGCGGACGACATTTTGATAGTATTAAGGTCTGTACCGAGTTTCAAGTAAATCGGTGCAATAAAACTTAAGATATCATGTCAACCGTATCGAAAAAAGTAGTTTCGAGTAATTTATATTAACCCTTTGCGCTTATAAGACATGTACAGCATGACAAGGTGGTTTGTCCATTAAGTCTACCATATTTAAAGGTGTTTTGTCTGTTGGATCATAAGACATGTATCACATGACACACTGAATGTTGAACTGTAATGACTGCTCATACTTCACATTACATGAATATTTTATTTAATAACTGCAAACACATTCATTTATTAGAAAAATTGTAAATAAAATAATACAAAATCACGTTGAATTATCTTTTTAAAATTAAAAACTAATAAAAACAGCATTGAGGACGTATTTAGCGCATTTAGTATTCAACTTTGGGGAAACAAGGTTAGAACGTCAAAAGAATCCGTCAAAAAAAGAACGTCGGTCGTTGTCATGTGCTACATGTCTTACAACTCACTTTTTTTTTTTTGCTTGAGTGCAAAGAGTTAAATATTTGAAAAGATACACAGTACACAGGAAAAAAATAACCATAACTCCGAAAATAATTCGAACTTCCGTAAATCCTTTTAGAGGTTTATTCTTAAAGGTCTGAACTTTGAAAATATGAAAAAAAAGAAAAATTTATTTTTTCGAATTTCTAGACACCCTTTTAATTACCAGAAAAAGAAACGTAATTTTATTTTGTTTGATCTAATTTTATCGATTAATTAACAAGTAATTGAATCAGTTAAAAAAAAATTAATCTAAAAACAATTAAAAATTAATTGCCTATTACATTATTTTCAATTGTCTCACTGTATACTACTATAGCGTTAGAGCGCTGTAGTACTGCGTAATATGTAGGTTAAGTATTTATAAGAATACCTATACATTTTGATTTGATTATTTATTTACCAAGTTCTTAGTTGTGTAGTGGTGAAATTGTACTCACTAGAGAATTATTTAATTATTTAACATTGAAAGGTAATTATAATAAGGTAATAGACGTTATTTGAGATTTTTTTTGCATCTTTTCGAGAAGTTTTCAAAATTTTGGTGGTGTATTTCATCCAACTATCAGAGTTTTTGTTAATTAGTAATATCATGTTTTGTCTGATATTCTGTTTCTTAAATTAGAAGCTACTACTAACCTTAAGAGAGAGTATCACATTTCATTCAAATTTGGTTTTTTGCACATGTAAGCATCATTGGTACATACATGGTATAAAAATCTTAAAACTCCATGTAGTACTTGTTCCATTTGTGTTTTTATTGTCATAAATTTTTGAATAGGGAAAATATGGTGTAGGCTGTGTGTATTGAGACATGGCTGCAAGTTTTAAACGTGAGTACGTCTGTTGATAGGGAGGGTTGAGCTAAATATTTTAGAGCTAAATATTGTGATCCTTCATCGTAATTTTCTTCTCTTTAGCTCTCGTTGTCAAGCCAGTCTTGATTTAAACCACAAGAATGCGTAATGCTCATGTAAAGAGTAAAATCTCGCCAACTTAGACTTTTTTACCTTATATACTACTACAAACAATTAAGGGAACAAAAAAATTGTTAATTTTTTAGTGATTTTTGAAGGGCTGCATTTGCTGTGGTTGCTGAAGGGCTGAAAAAAATTTTGAAAAATATTTTTTTTTCTTAATTTCTAAGTTTTAATGGACAAAAGATGCCTAACTGTGAAAAAAATTGAATAAAAGTTGAATTTTCCATTCAATTTTGCTCCTTTAATTTTTTTTCCCGAAATTTTGAACAAACTGTTTAGGAAAACCATTCGATAGATCGATCTGCCGATTTACAGGGTTATTGGGAGTACATTGAGGTATAAAAATTCGTACAAAGATTAGACTCCCCATCAATATTCGCAGGGGTGCGGAAGATTTTTCGCAACAAGGAAAAAAGTCCCTTTTTTCACATTTTTTAGATTAAAATTAAGGATGAAAAAAAATTTTCCCCTAAAGTACGCGGCATAGCCTTGTAGGAAATTTATTCCATATTCCAAAACTGCCCTTCAGTTTTTTGTCCGATGACTGGTTACTAAGACATTGATGGTTAAAGCAAAAAGGATCCTTTTGCATTCGAAGTTGGGTATCTTCGGAACAAATCAACGTAAAGAAAAATTTTAAAAAAAGAACTTGAAGCTGAATAAACAGGCTGTCATGTCAATACCATGATTTTCCTGTAAAACAATTTTTCAAGCCCGTAGACCAAAAAAAAGAGCAAAAAATTTGCAAAAACTTTTTTTGTGTTATTCCTTATAATTGCTCGATAACTCGTCACTCCTAAAAATTTTGGACGAAAGATCTGAAAACTAGAATCTTGGAGCTTCAAAATGCTTTTTTTAACATCTCGATACGACCATTTTTCACGTAAATACAGCCCTTCAAAAATCACTAAAAAATTAACAATTTTTTTTGCTCCCTTAATTGTTTGTAGTAGTATATTTTTCGAAATATCTTAAACTGAATGTAATCACCTCTCAACAGAGTAAAATATGATTTTTCCAACTTTTCGATCGTAAAAATTTGATTCAGCAAAACATTTAAATTTGGTAGGAAAATTTACCTCCATTTTCCCTTTTCTAGCTCCTCTTATCAAACCGGTCCTGGTTTCATACACAGGAATGGATAACTTTATTGTGGTTTAACAAACCTAATTTGAAACACCAACTTTGCTAGCGAGTTGCACCTGTTAAAACTGGAAAATGATTAGTAAAATGATTGTTAACGAATGCGGGCACTCTTTGTAACATTTTAAAATTTTCTATATTTTCGTAATCGATTTGATATCCTGCCTTTTCAAATAGGAATTTCGTAATTAACCTACGTAGTTATCTACTTAAAAATTCTGGAAAACGTATGAATGCTTGGAAGTAAATATTTGTGCTATGTGGTTTTTGAATAACCTGTGAATTAGGAGCATTCTGGGTAAGATAGGATCAAGTCGTGCTTTAGCATATTTTAAGTTTATCAAAACTGGAATGAAGTTCTATCAACAATCACTTGAAATGTTTTTAAGGAGAGATAAAATGCTATAAAAACATCTGATGACTACGGTCATCCGTCTGAACCGATTTTTCGCTTGTCAAAGAAATATCCAAAAGTAAGTCTAATTGAAATTTTTCAATAGTCATCAATTAAATTAAATAATATTTAATTTATTTGTATACTGATATCGAGAAATCACGTTTCTAATGAATTTCCAATAAATCGACATTATTGATCATTATTGATCATTGATCGTCTGCTCATATTATATACATACCTATACTTATACAAAAATAATTACACACAATTTCTTATTAAAAAGCGAAAAGACATATTATTTTATTCACTATACTAACATACTATAATGTTATATATATGGCGGCGAATTGACAATGTAGTAAGTGGAATTTAATGTTTGTCCGTCCGTCCGCTCATCGTTGACCATTTTTAGTACAACTTACTACGAGATGATTGCTTTACGTGCTCATCATTACATCAGCCGTGATTGCGTATGTGGTAACAGCAAAAAACCAAAAATTGAAAAATGCAGTTTATTTTTTATTTTAAATTGTATTTTGATAAATCCAGATCGTTAAAAATGTGGTTTCTGTACAGCGATCACTCTTGTTTACAATGTCGTGTAGTTCCAAAAATGAGTGAAATATTTTTGGACAACAAAGTACCGTAAAATTAAACAAAGTACCGTCTATTCCTCAAAATCGGTCTTGATCCGAACACTTACTTAAATAATGTAATAACATGCAAATTAATCTCTCCCGTCGGGGTTAGGACAGTGTTTTATATCGTCTGATGTCTTTGAACCTGTCAAAGGCTTCAAAACATTTTGTGGGAACGGAGAGAGGTCAGTGTATATATAGCATGCCTCTCTATGAAGTAAACTTGCCATATGACACCAGAAAGAGGCATAAACCGCGTAATTCTGGCGGGAATATAACGTATGGATAGTGGAAGTTACAGTTAATAAACTGATGTGTCCGGGTCTAATCGGATATATGTATACATATAGCATGTATTTTTTTATATATGAAAGGGAAACAAACAAACAAATAAACTTTCACATTTATAATATTGTCTGGTTTACACAGTTTCTAGTTGCTACAAATACGCATAGAATTGTTTTGAAGTGTTTAAACGTACTCCTGTGCGTGTTGGTAGCAACTACTGATGATTAGTACTAAGCTTGTGTAAACAAGGTATTAGTTAGTATGATCAAGTATAGTGGTTAGTGAGTAAAAGAGTGATACACAGGCATTTTTATTGAGTCCAGTGAGTTGATCTAGATAACAACTTTTATCATTGTAAGTATGATTAAAGGATTTTTTACTATACAGTATACGACGCTGAGTCTGACATAAAAATTATCTTTTATTATTTGTAAGAAATGGCCTGCTAGTTACATAGTTCTTTTTCTCTGTTGTCATAAAAAAGAAAATATATGTCAAATGTTTAAGAAAAAAATTAATTTTACAACAAAAAATAAAATATGTTGTTATTTTCTTCATTTTAATTTCCCCCTTTTCTTTTGATAAAAAACTATTTTTCTACTATCTTCATTTTTTCTTTTTAATAAATTACTTGACAATTCATACAATTTCTTTGTGTAAACTTGTACAGCCGTCACTGAGTTCAATAAACTCGTAATTGAAAATATTTTTTTTTTTTTTAAATATTTTTGAAAAAAATCTGATTCAAATTGTTGACGATAACAATTAAATGAATACTATACTCAAAAATAACATTCGTCCATATGGTCTTACGTTTTATTATGTGCTAATAAATTTGTCATTAATCCAAATAAATTAAATTTACTGTTTTATTATTGTAATTTTTATTTTGAAAGCAAGAATATAGAAAAACGCATGATAAATTCAGTTAGAAACTTTCGTGGTGTAAAAAGTATTTTGTGAAAATGCGACCCTGATCAATCACTATCGTTTATCTTTAAATTGAAACAGTAAGTTTAAAATTATCATTTTTTTATTTGTAAATCTTGTTAACGCATTTATTTTTCAACCTTGAATTGAAAATTTGTATGAAAATTTGATCACGTTTGATTTGATCGCGTCGCTTAGTCGCTAGTCACATACATACATAAATATAAAAGAATACATAAATTCGATCAATACAAACAAATATACCGATTTTGATAAAAATGCGATAAGAAATATTGTCTCATATCCGTTGAAGTGATTACCTATGGATTAGTGAATTGTGTGTGGTCAAAATATGGCCAAAAATCAACTTTTACGTCTTTTAAAAAATTTTATCATTGTAATAAAATTTTATGATTATAATTATTTTATACTATTATAAAAGTTTATCTAATCAAAAATGAAATACTTTAAAAATCAAAAAAGTTTTACTCTCTATCGAATTATTTTTGATAAACAGCGAAAAACGTACCATACAAATCATACAATAAACACTATAATCTCTCTAAATCACAAAAATAATTTAGTTCCAAAATTTAACGATAGATGACACAAGCAATTCAAACAATACTCGTGTGAATGTTGCATTGAAACGCACGGTATGTAATTTTTATGATGATTATAAAGATATTATTAAAAAATGTTAATTTAATACTTTCATAATTTTTATTTCATATTGAACCTTGTGAAGGTCGAACCGCATTTTATAATTAAATTTCAGTAATAAAAATATAAAACAATGATATCGGTTGGTCATTTTTATTTTTTCAAAAGTAATATGTGACCACAAGTTTTTCTTGGAAAGAAGAGTGTTAAAAAGCTTCATTTTAAGTAATATATTGTCTCACAGTAATCAAATGTTTTCCCGAGGTAAAATGTAGCCTATGTTCTTTTTGTCTCTTCTGTTAACAAGATGCAAAGCTTGAAGTGAATCATCCGTTTTTTTTTTTTTTTTAAGTTACCTGATGTAATTTTATTATTTTGTTTTAAATACATTTTCCCTCCAAAATGAGGTGTCTTCTCGTTGTTAAAAGTAGCCTATATCCTTCTACGTTTTCCCCCGACTATACATTTTTCTACTCCTATTGAAGAATACACTCACTATATATCCATTAATTGTTGAGAATGTTATGCATTATTCAAAGGTTTCGAGGAATGGTTATTATTTAATACCTTTCGGTCAATGAAGTCACCGTATTAACCATTATTCAATGGGTTGCAGTTGTTTTATAAAGCATAATTAATCTACTATCAAGTTTTAATTTCATATTTGTTGTGTATTAACATATGTATATGTACATAAGTAAACAAAGCTACAGTAGAACCCCTCATTAATTATAAACCTCTTGTAAGTTATATTTTTAACCTCCCATAAGTTATATTTTCTCCTTCTTTTTACTGCTTCTACTACCGTCATAAGCGCATGCGTAGTTCTACAGTAGTGAATGCGAGGTAATTCGCCGTTTGTTAAAGTACATAATGCGTATCCTTGGATAGCTATAACCCACATTTGTCTTTGTTAAGAAACTTTAACTGGGAGAATAAGGGAATCAGGAGAATGAGAGGTTTTCTGGTCCCAACTATATAACTTATGAGTGGTTTTACTGTATTTATATTTCATTTTGAATACGTTTCTATAGATTTTATGCGGACATTTAATGAAATTATGCGTAGATTATATTCTTTAAAATTTTGTATTCAGTTTTACAATCAAAAGGGGGAAAAGTCGTAGTAAAGTATAGTATTCTATTCGCTTATAGTGGTTGCTACTAGTGATGTCGAATCGAGATGCAATTACTCGAAAATATCGAGCATAGAATAGTCGATTAATCGACTAAATTTTTAGTCGAATTCATGAATAGGGTAACCTTTGTAACTATTTCAAAAACAATGTTTTAAATTTAATTATTGACTTATTATTATTTTTTTTTTTTTTTTAAAAAAGAAAAAAGATTACATATTACAATGTATTATTCACATAAAAATAAAAAATCATAAAAAAAGATTAGTTTTCATTTTTTCGAGTCATAAATAATGCAGAAAAATTATTAAATTAATCGTCTTTAGACATTTAAAAAAATATTAGTCATTTTAGTCATGTAGTCGACAGTAAAATAGTCGATTAAAAAGTGACTAAAAGTAAACAAAATTAGTCGACTAAACCGATTAATCGATTAATTATTCGACATCACTAGTTGCTACTCACTCATTTAGATGAATTACGACACCCGTCTCGTAAACTGGGCTCGTGTCACAATTTCATTTTCTTGAATAATAACCATCATTACCCGCTAATTGAATAATATACTAATATAAAGTTTGAAATATGTAGTAATTTTGGTCACGAAAGAAAAGTAATCCTATATTTAAAATGAAACTTTTTTAATTTTTTTATTTTTTTATTTTTATAATTAACAATTAACATAAATGTTTTTCTTTAATAATAGATTAATTTTTATGACTGATTTTACGCTAGTGATTTAAATTTTACAATCGGAAAAACTTTTAAAACATGAATTTTATTTAACCGTTTAACAATTTACAAGGTGTTTCAAAACTATACTAAAAATTCTCTCTCATTGTTTCAGGTTTATGGGCGTTTGTGTACACGAGGGTCAATTACACGCGTTAACCGAATACATCAATGGCGGCTCACTAGAACAATTAATCCAAAATCATTCAATTGAATTACCGCAGCTGACGAAAGTGCGATTGGCGCGTGATATTGCACGCGGAATGGAATATTTACATTCGCAGGGTATCTTTCATCGAGATCTTACCAGTAAGGTGAGTTGAGATAGGAAATGACATCATTGTACTGACCTACATTAAGTTTGAGTTTAAAACTATTTTTTTATGGTTGTGTCGACGGGAAAGCATTCAATATCGCGTGATACACTGACATATTTTATGTTGTAAAATTTTGTTTTTCCTTTCCACGAAAATTATGCTATTTATTTGTATACTTTTTATTTTGTTTCACAAAGCAAAAGAATTGTTTATTAGAAAGTGATTATGTAGTATTAAGACATTTATCATTTTTTTTAGTAAGTGTTTACATTTTAATGTACATACTTGTACTGATAGAACTAGTAACAATGGCCGTAATGATGAATTTGGTAACAAATTTTTCGAAGATGTTCTTTTCATTTTTACCAAAATTAGGAATGTAGGATTATTAGAGTGAAAAGCTCTCTCGGAACAATAACATTTCTAAGAGGAATTTCGTCTTTTTAGTAGCAAAAGTTCACATCTATAGGTTACCCTAATTCAGCTGAACACAAATCACTTCCATAAAGTAGTCGGATAATTGAGTTCGCAAACATCAACCATCGTAAGTGGACTAGAGCACGAGGTAGCAAATAATTCTAACAGGAATTTCGTTATTTTGATTAAACTAAAGTAAACTTATTTAACCAATCATCTGAATTTAAATCACTTCCATAAAGCTTAATTTAAAGAGAAGGAAATTTTTTATTTTTATGACGTCATCAGGTTTATTTAACCCTTTGCACTCGAACCATTTTTTAGTATGGGTACTCAGCTACTCAACAGTAGTTTTAATAAAAAATTGTAATACTACATCAAAGATAAGTATTTTAAACAAAAGTAGTTTACTTACGTATTTTTATTTCCATATTACAAACATCATATTTTAATATTAAATTTTATAATTTTCCTTAGTGTGATATTTGAAGTAAAGAATAGGATGGCGCCTGAGAGGCGCCTTTCGAGTGCAAAAAAAGATTTGAGAAAAAAAATTTGTAATTTGATGTTGTACTAGAGTTTAGTTGTACTAAAACTTTTTCGTATTTTGAGAACCGCAAATAAGATGATAAAATGTTGAGATTGAAAGCAAATTATAGTTTTTCGAAGCGGTTCTTTTCATTTACAAATTAGATATGTAAAATTACTAGAAAAAATACTTCAACTGAATCAGTCATATTACTAAAAGCAATTTTACATATCATTTTGATAGAAAAAAACGAAGGACACATCCAAATTACCCTAGTTCAACCAGTCAGTCTAATTAGAATTACTTACATAAAATTTGATTTAAAAAAAGATATTTTTTAATTTTATGACGTCATAAAGTTTACTATTATGCGATAACAAAATGATAGAATGATGAAATTGGAAGCCGATTACAGAGGTTCGAAGTCGTATAGATTTCTGTTCATTTTTACCGAAAGCAAACATGTAGAAATTATACTTTTCGTTAATGACTATACGATCGAACTATACTTTTCGTTAATGGCTATACGAGCCGAAACATGTCACAGACATTTAAAAATTTTAAATAAAGTGGTATTAGCAAAGTAAAAATTGTCTTTTTATTTTAAAATGGAATACCATAAAGTAACGCTCAAATCTATCAAATATACTTTTATAATTATTTATGAAATTTTTCAATATTATTTTTTGGTGCGTTTTTTTTTTATGCGGTCCCTTTCTACCGCATAAAAAAAGGTTCAGCTGTAGGTATCTATAACAGGAGATGTTATAGAAAGAACATAAAATAAAACACAGTGTATGAGAGAACTACAGACGCGATCCAAATCAGAGCCATTTATATGCTCACATATTTTCTGTGTACTCATTGAGCATAAAGTATAACACGCTTGCTATATGTTGCTCTTTTGCGCATAGTAGCGGCAACAAGAAAACACAACGCGCGTTTATTAAATTATGTACGGAATGAATTATATGTACATCAAGTAAAAAAGTCCAATTCGCACTTCAAGTTTTTAACGCTGCGTACATAACTGCGGTAAGTTGCTAGAATCTTGCGTAACACAAAAAGGTAAGGTAATTTCACACCGATGTGACAGCCGTCTGTTAATCAGCAGTTTTATATTTGCGATAGAATTGTCATGAATTTTTGCAATTCTATTTTACTTATCAATCTTTTAGTAGTGTATTTTGCATACTAGAAAAACGTTTTTCAGATCCTAAGTCATTTTTATTAAAAATTTGCTAAGGAATTAAACATAATTGATAAAATGTACGTTTACGCAACTGACTGTACGTTATATATTTATGAGTGTGAATTGATCTTTTATGTAATCATTTATGTTTTAATTTTATGATTATTAGTTTTTATGTTCAGAAAACAAAAGAAAAATTTTGTGTCGTTAAATTTAATGCATTTTATGGCCATTGTATATACTCTAAAAACGTGCAAAGGTTGTTAATGTTTTATTTTTGTATAGGAACAATTTATTAGGAAATTTTAGGGCTCCGAAGAAAAAATTTCGAAAACTTGCTTTTCATCGTATTGGAAAATGAGGACGAAATTTTTTTTCATACGTACCAATTGACGTGTAGGATACCGTTAAAAATAACTTTTAAGCCTTATTTGCGAATTCCCCACCTGTAACTTTTAAATTATGCGTACAAGAAGTTTGAAAAATGTCGTAGTTGAGGAAAAGATTTAATTATTTCGGTTATGTCGATAAGAAAAGTAAAGAAAAATGAAGTGAGGAAATGGTCCCCACAGTAAATCAGAGATCATTGACGAGGCGAAAAACTGGAAGATGAATAAAATTTTTGTTTTTGATGATTGCATATTCTGGGCTATTACGTAATGCTTAATGTCATGCTGTGGTCTATATGCAATACTCTAAAACAATCTCTGAAATTTAATTATCACATAATTGACCTTTATGGTCCGGGGGCCAGGGGGTGTTTTCATCATTGATTACCACTCGTCTGTAACTTCGTGTGCGGCTTCACTTTGACGAGTCTTCCAAGTTTTTTATCTACGAAAATTCTTATAAGTGCGGCGTTTACTAAATACGCAGTTGCGAAAGACGTTAATTCAACGATGTTATAAACAGTTATTGCCAACGTTTTACTTTTAAGTTTACGTAAAAGATAATGAAGTAACCTAAGCGAAAATATATTTGTCCGACAAAAATGGTGCGCCGTTCGCCGTGTCCGCCGTCTGTAATTTGACTAAGTTGAGGACGGCGGACACGGCGAACGGCGCACCATTTTTGTCGGACAAATATATTTTCGCTTAGGTTACTTCATTATCTTTTACGTAAACTTAAAAGTAAAACGTTGGCAATAACTGTTTATAACATCGTTGAATTAACGTCTTTCGCAACTGCGTATTTAGTAAACGCCGCACTTATAAGAATTTTCGTAGATAAAAAACTTGGAAGACTCGTCAAAGTGAAGCCGCACACGAAGTTACAGACGAGTGGTAATCAATGATGAAAACACCCCCTGGCCCCCGGACTATTATAGTAAATAGTAAGGCATGTATAGAGTTCTGTATTTTGTGTGAAAGCTGTGTAAAACTTTAACTGTTGAGGAACCCTGACTTAACGCGTGTCCCACACACACTTGGCAATTGTTATGTAATAAATGATTATCATTTGGTGCTCTTGTTGATACAAGCTTTACATATTTTTCATAGAAACGTTTTTTTGTGTAACTTGTAGTCTTTAAATATTAAAGTTTTTTTTATTATTTTCATTATTCAAAAGATTTTTTTTGTATAAAACGTGATTACATAACGAAGCTACTAGTCTGTTTTGTAATGTTAAATACGGGTGATTCTTTTCAGTTGATTAGTTACCTATATTATTACGTAATTTACTTTATCAATGAGATGAAAATATTTTTACTGCCAATTTCATAAATTATTCAAATTTATTTGAGTAAAAAATTATTTTTTCAACCCACATACTTTTATTTATTTCTAACTGAATTAAAAGGTCATTACTACGACGACAACAGCCTGACAGCGACTGAAAAAAAAAACAAAAAACAATCAACTTTTCTTCGGCACGTTTATCGACAAACACTAAACTAAAACACGTTCGGTTGAATAACAATATGAGATCGTTTGCTTCGTCACTTCATCATAAAAATATATAATATGAACGGGCTGAGAGTCGATTTTACCTGGAAATGGTGCGAAAACCGAAAGTCGGCTCGTTCATAACGAAGCAAACAATCTCATATTGTTTATATGAATTTGCACAAAGTAAACCTTTAATAAAATAAGTGATATCCAACAATTCAGAATAGTTTTGCTACATATATGCTCTTGTTATCATACATACATATTTACAGTACATTCTATTCAAATAAAGTAGTTCATTATGCAGCCATCGTAATATTAAAGGTGACTCCAATATACATATATGTATGTAATAGATTTATTAAAACAGTTTGTTGGGTGTTTACTTGAAATTTTTCCGAACCTGAATTTTTCTGCAACTAGCGTAACCACAGAATGTATTTTATGTTTACAAATAGTGTCAGACCGGTGGTCAATTTGATGGCTGTTGACATTTAACTGCGATTTTATGTAAGCAAGTAAGTATAGAATTTGTCAAGAAATAGCCGAAGGTAGACAAAAAAACTCTAAGCCTAGTATTTGTGTGAATTTAAGATAAACACTCGGTATATTCATTTACTTTTTTGTGATACATATACATAACTTGAAAATAAATATTTCACTCTTTGTATATAAGTGATGTGTAATGGAATCGCGTTTTCGTATATTTCTGTATTTTTGTGATGTAAAAATCATTTTTTTTCTTTTTTTTTGCTTGAATGTCGTTTCTGTTGTGTGTTGAAATGCTTGGTACATTCTCATCAAGTACTCTGGTTTTTTCACATATTATAGTGCACATTATAATTTATCCACAATTATACTGCGGAAAAATGGGGGGAAACAAATTGAAAGGGCCTTTTTTTGTAAGGAATATTTAAACGTAGCATGAATTTTTTTTGTATTGAAAAAAGTGTTTTCAAATTTCAAATAGTTGTTGAATGTAAGAACCAAGTTCAATAAGGATTAAAAATATGAAATTTTTCATAATGTATATTGTAGACTTGCGCGAAAAGGACATTGTTTGTACTAGTATACATATAACATCTGTATAGCGTTGGCAGTAATTTATAATAAAAATGATTACTACTTCATATTTTTCTATATTTATTATTGTGGGTCGGTCAGTAACTTCTATCTACATAATATATAAGGTACAAATGTTTGTACAGTAAATAACAGAAAATTCGGATTTTAAAAATTTAAACAAGTTCGACGCATCTGAAGTTCCTTACAGTTTTAAAATTAACGCAATTTATCAACGTAGTTAGCTTACTATTTATCAACTAGGGTTGGGCGGGGTAAAAAAAAGACAAAATCAAATCTTTTCATTTTTCATGTAGAAAATATTTGAATTTTTAGACAAAAAAAATACTGTATGATGTTAAATTGTTTGTATTTTAAGATTTTGCCTGTCTTTTCACTCAAGCTAATGGCATAAATCTATAAAAAAATAAAAACCTTGTCTTTTTTTTACCCGCCAAGTGGGGTAAAAAAAAGACAGTGGAGGGTAAATAAAAGACAGACCTCTAACTAATAGGATACTGCAAGTACATGATTGGAAGGGTAAAAAATAGACAGCTTGGGTAATTAGCAGTACAACACTTTTTATTTCACAACTCTATCTCTACTACAAAATATTTTATAGATATATTTAAATTTTACGCATTTTACCAAAAACTTTAGCTAAGATTAAGCAGTAAGAAAAGTCAGAAAAAGTTAACTGATGCAAAAGCTTAACTCACAGGAAATTTCTTTGGACTTTAAATATTAAAATAATTTTTATTTCACAAACGTACAACTAACACAAAATTTATTGTAGCTCATTAAAAAACCAAATATGTTAATTTGAGGCTGCCATTTTGTTACACCACTTTACATAAAGTAAAAAAATAAATCAAAATAATCTATGAATGAGTTAAAAATACTAAATGTGTGCAGTAATGCATAGTTATACATTATAAAAACATAAATAAATTTTCATGGGTCAAAAATACAAATTTTCGAATGAGCTGAAATTGATATCCATGAAAACCGTCTGCTCACTAACAAAAAAATTGTTTTATTGAAGAATCAGTATTTTTTTAATCCATAAAATATACATAAACATGCCATTATCTAGTTTTAAAATGAAAATCCTTGTCAATAATTTTTAATTTTTCTAAATGTTAACCCCTTGTTTTGTCTTTTTTTTACCCCACTTTTTTTTTAACATTAAAAAAGAATTACAAGGAGTCGGACCATTTAAATAAAACTTTGTACTTCACATTACTAAAGCATGTAGAATAACAAGAAAAAAATACAGCACTCTATCTTATCAGATTTTTTACTTACTGAAAAAGTTTATCGTCGCGGAATGAAAGTTTTTCTCTCATGAATAACAGAGGTTTGGGAGAAAATTTTTTTATGTTATAAAGCCCGTTCCAAAAAATAATTTTTTGGCCCAGACAGCTTAAAATACTAATGTATTTTGTTGTAATATTTTTTATTTTTTGAATTTAACACTGTTGAGTTTAATATAAGTATGTCTTTTTTTTACCCCGCTCGAGCAGTGTCTTTTTTTTACCCCGCCCAACCCTAATCAATTTTTGATGAAAATTTAATTCATGTCAATTTAATTCATGTCTTCTAAAAGAATATTGTATCTTTTTTTTTTTTAACCGCGAAAAATTGTTTGATTGTTATTTTGAAGTTTATTTTCCCTGTAATTTGTATAGAACCTTCTATTTGCCTCAGTTATATTTCAGATGTTTTGACTTGTTAACTTCGAAGGTAAGCTAGAGGGAACTATTGCCCCTGTCGCAGCACCTACATAACATAGCGAATTTCCATTTATAAAAATCCGTTTTTCTGTGATTTTTCACCCTTCTAAATGATTTTTCCTCTTCTTTCTAATGGTGTAAATAAATGTCATATATATATATATATATATATATATATATATATATATATATATATATATATATATATATATATATGTATATGTATATATATGTATATATATATATATATATATATATATATATATATATATATATATATATATATATATATATATATACTACTCAAAACAAAATAAGGGCCACTCATGTTTTGCTGCATAAGTTTATTTTTATATAAGTTACATTATAAGGTATGCTTACATTTAATTATGGAACTAATTTTTTACTAAATAAAATTAATTTTAATAAGATTAAATAAAAAATTAATCCATAATTACATTTTTTTAGGATTTTATCATTTTTATAGTCATTTTTACAGTCATCAACAAACGTTCACGCTTTGAGTAAAAGCACACATTATGCAACTTTTCGGTGATTTAATATCGAGTATACCCTCCCCTTTTTAAAACACATTCTTGAAGCCTCCTCGGCATGCTTTCAATAAGATGCCTAACGGTTTCATCAGGAATCTCCTCCCAGCATCTTCTTAAGACATCAATCAGTTGTTGTTGGGTGTGCACATCCTCTCCGGCTGCTCTGACTCGCCGTTTTAATTGATCCTAAAGATGTTCTATTGGGTTCAAGTCAGGGCTATTTGCAGGCCACGGTAAAACCTGTGTATTAGCCTCCCTAAAGACAGTTGTCGCTCGAGCGGTATGCGCTCGGGCATTATCCTGCATCAGGATAAATCCGTCGGCCGCTCGTTGTGCAAAGGGGATCACATGGGGTCTGACAACCTGTTCGATGTAACTTTGAGCCATTACAGTACCCTCGTTTAGGAAAACAAGCTCAGTTTTGCCTTGCAAAATAATTCCACCCCAGACCATGACAATAGACCGTCAAATCTGTCGCGTTCATGAATGTGACGATCAGAAAACCTTTCCCCACTTCTTCTCCACACTCTTACACGTCGATCATCACTAAAATACTTCACCTTGCACTCATCCGTGAAGAGTACGTGACGCCATTCCTCCAAGTCCCATTCAAAGTGTTCACGTGCAAATCTTAAACGGTTTGCACGATGCGCTCCGGTCAGTTTGGTACGGATTACTGGTCTTCTTGAACGTTGTTGGTCTTCATGCAAACGATTTCGTATGGTCTGATTACTGACAACAGTACCAGTAGATCGATAAAAGCGATTTTGCAGAGTACCTGCGGTAACAGTCGGCTCACGTCGTGCACACAGTCGAATGTAAAATGGTCTTCACGGGCAGTGGTAACACGAACTCTTCCTGAGCCACGGCGCCGGGTTACACTACCGGTCTGCTGATACCGATTCCAAACGTTTTGAATAGCCCTTCGTGAACAACCCAACTGCAGAGCCACGGAACGTTGAGATTGACCACCCTCAATCATCGTTACGGCTCTGGTAACAGTAGCTTCGCCCATATGGTGTCGAATTCTCGGCATTGTAAAAATAAATGATTGAATAACACGCCAAACTTCAAAAAACAACCTCAGCAATCAAAAGATAGCGCAAACTGATTTAAAATCAAATTCAAAAAAATAAGTAAAACTAACCACTTGACGCTGTGCGAGACAAAAGAACGTTTAAATCTTCCACTCAACAATAATATCACTTAAACCTAACTGTTATCATTTACTCAACCACTTAATATCATAACAACAGTCATTTAGAAAAGTTATTTTGACGTGGATCAACATAAATCAGTTTTAAAATACAAACTTTCAAGTGGCCCTTATTTTGTTTTGAGGAGTATATATATATATATATATATATATATATATATATATATATATATATATATATATATATATATATATATATATATATATATATATATATATATATATATATATATATATATATATATATATATATAAATTTAAGTGAATATTATTTTTAGTTTCTAGGGACCTCAAACAAATTTCTATTATAGTCTCGGGCTCAAGTCGCGTCATGACAGTGGCTGTAATAACTAAATTCCATTCTGGAAATTCGCTAAAACCACCCATAAAACTTATTAGCGCTATTCATAAAGACAAGTTAAGATAACTCTAAGTTTGAACTTAGAGATATCTTAGCAAAGTTAACGCTAAGACATTACAATTCATAGACAGATTTTAAAATTGTTCTACTAGAAACAAGCTTGAAGCTAGTCATAATGATACATTGTGAGGTGTACACAAGCTTTACAATTAATTTACCAATTGAAAGCAATCAGAAAAGCGAAAAATATTTGAACAGTAGTAGCGCGAAATATTTAAATTAATGAAAATTTTATCACTAAATAATTAAAATTTTTTTGATATTTTTGCCGTAATTAATAAAATAATATAAAAGTATACATAATTATACATTTTAATTTAATTTATAATAAATAACAAATATCAACGGAAAAATCTATTTATTGAAAATTTAAATTTCTTTGTTGTAAAATATTTAAACTGTTAGAATGTCAGTACGTAAATATGGACTGTTTGTTTAAAATCACAACACGACGCTCTAGCAAATATATTTAAAATTTTATGAAATAAGTGATATTATGTGATAATTTTAATATTTTTGTTTAAGCAAATTTCCAGAATTTTTGATTTCAGATCAGAGGCGTAGCGAACATAACTGGCGCCCGGTGCATGACACTTTATTTGCGCCCCACTTCTAAAATTTTGAAAATTTTAGGTAGAGAAACGGTGTATTTAAAATTTCGGAAAAAATCCTTTCTTGTAGTATTTTAAATATTTCCCTAAAAGTTGCCTTAACGACATTTTTTGCCAGTGATTTGTTTGTGTACCTATATATTTGAAGTCATAACCTGGAAGTAATTTCGTAATTTTCCTACACTTTCACGTAGTTTCAGATGTCTTCAAGAATCAAAATCACGCGGGCCATCCATGTGCTTTTTTTTGAGGCGCCAACTTCAAGTGATAATAATAATAATAACACAAAATTTAATTTATTCAAATAAATTTTTTTTTTGGTACCTTAAGATGTAAATAAAAACGTATTGAAAATTCAAAACTTTTCATTTGTTCTTTCTCAAAGAGAAGTGCCCCTAAAAATTGGTATGAAAAACAGCGCTAGTTACCAGACTACTACCTTAACGGGTTAAATTACTGAAAAAGATTATCGTATTCGTAAAATACGGATGAACGGACATCGAAGTCTCACCATAAAAATTTTATTTTTACTTTTCAAGATTCAAAACCCTAAAAATCAAGAATTCGATTAAAATTTTAGAATGATATATTACATAATTATTTATAATTTCAAAACCCAAAATTAAATTTTGACATTGCAACTATTAATGAACTGCTCGTTGTGAAAGGGGCGGAGAGGTCAGGGGAAATACCAGGAAAATGTTAAACTTTCATAATAAAACAATGGAAAACTTTATGTTTGTTTGTACATATTTGCAATGGTGTGATATCATAATGTATTGGTGCCAAATGAGATAATTTATTAAACAAAATTTGTAAAATATGTTTTGAAAGTTTTAATAGTAGGTATAATCTAAATAATCACATGAAATATTAGATTAGAAGTTTAAAATTTCCGTTTGCGTGCCAATTCTAAAAATAATGACTATACTTTTTCTGCAAAAATAGACTGGAGGAATATTTTTGATTGGGTTAATCGAGCGTTTACTGTACACCATCGTAAATTTTTCGATTATTTTGTAATAAAAAATTAATAGAAATTGATGACATGTGTAAAATCAATATTTGCCAGTGGTGTTTTGTGTATGTTGATTTGTCGAAAAAGTTGCTGATATAAATTTATTTCACTTTGCTAACTCGCATGTTTTTGCTATACTATACTGAAAACTAGTGAAAACATTTTACGATAGCGTTCAATAAAATTAATTTTACATATTGAAAAATTTTACTTACATATATTAGATATTACATAGAACGCTAGAACACATACTATATTATATTGCTCAGCATTTAAGCCAAATATGTATGTACATAATGGTTTTTGTTTAGCTTTAGTTTGTTTATAAATCGAAAATTATAAAATTATAATTTATTATTTTATTAATTTACACATAATTATGTTTTATGTATTACATATTATTATTAATTAAGGGGGAGTTCAAATAAAAAAGCAACTTTTTTATTTATGATTATTTTGCTTGTTGAAATTTTTTTTCAAATTAGGGAGGGTTTCAAATAGAAAATTTTGTTTTTGAAACATTCATTACTCTTCCCTGTAGGGGGAGGGGGGAAAACTTTTCTCAAGTTTTTAAGCGTTTACAAGGAACGCCATATCTCAAAAATTAATGAATATTTTTTAAATATTTTTTCATTATTTTATTCCTAAAGGACCTGTCCATAAAACTGAGTATGGGTTTCAGGTAATTTTAAAAATTAACTATAAAATTGTAATCCCAAACTTCTGAAAATTACTAAACCCAATATTTTATTAAAAAAAAAATGTTTAAAAATAGTTACAATTGTTCAAATGGAAAAGCATACTCCACTTTATGCGCAATATGTTTATGAACAGAATTTTAAAAAAATTAAGGTTCTATCTTTTCTAGAACTTGAGATATGATTTTCCTTGTCGGGAAAAACACAACTTTCGAGAAACGGTAAAAAACAAAAATAATAACAAAAGAAGCGGTTTACTCACTGTTTATTAAAACGTTTACAAAGGCATACAAATAAAAGAACATTATTTCAGTGCATACTATGACACTCATGTACACACCAAAACTAAATATTACTGATAAAATCGCGGGGGGGGGGGGGGGGGAGCGTTGTCTGCAAAGGAGCAGCAACTTGACTGTGCAGCGGCTCACAAATAAATATTTTTCTACTTGAAAAAAAAATTTTTTGGCCATGTTTTATATATCACCGTGTTTATAAAGTACCACAGAACAAAATAAAAACAAAAAACGAGATTCGAAAAAAATTAGTTTATTAGCCGTTTCTGGCGTGAACTCCTCCTTTGAGGTCAGTAGTTGAATATACATACTTTTAGGCATTTGTGAAAAAGATCAAAAATTGTAGGCGAAAAGCTATATTAGGATCAGAGCCGAATTTACATAAGGGCACTTGAGGCAGGTGCCCTGGGGCGCCAACATGCTAGGCGCCTCCACAAAATTAATAATGAACCCTTTAAAAGAGGAGTAGAGTAGGAATAATAAGCATTTTTTCGTTTTTGTTTGTTTTGTCCGTCAGTCCTATTCGTTGGGAAAATTTTTTTTATCGCTTTCGCAACGGCCTCTTTCACAAAAGTACCCAGAAGCTCCTACATGTGAAATATTCAGGGGCCTCCCCATAAGAAGTGCCTAGGGACATGTGTAAATCCGGCCTTGGTGAGAATATGGATAATTTGTGGGGAATCCCATTAAAAGTTTTTGGAGCTCAAATGATGCTGTTAACATGGACGTAATCAACAATTTATTCTGTGGTGGATTTGGGGGAATCGGATCAGCAAAAAAAAGTAGTTTTGGCGGCAACTGTTTATTTATTTGTTAAAATTTTAAAAACAAAAACACCCTCTCCAAAACTACACCCATTTTTTTTTTTTTAATTTGATATAGAAAGTACTTAAAAGGTTTAGATAATATTATTAACAATTTTGTTATATTATTAGCAAATTAAAAGCTATAATTAATTTTGTTCCAAAAATCGTAAAAAGCTCTAGCTACTGACCTACGAAAGCCTGACTTAATGCGTGTTTGACACGCACTTGCCGAATTTTTTCTTTATTTGTTTGGGAAAGGATGTTCACCCACTTTATTTTCAAATAAATTTATCAACAAATTTTTTAAAAATATGTCCCACTTAACAAAAGATATAAAAAAATTGATTTTTATTTCTAAAAATAAAATTTTATATTTAGTTATTTAATTTGTCTGTGTTGTACTCGCTAAAAATTTAGATATCATTAAGATTATAAAAGACCCGCAAATAAATTTTAGTTTTGACGTCTTACAACTAACCCGTGCCGAAGTCACGCTATTGCCATCCAAATCATAATGAAGTCATTAGTTACGTGGTTGTTTGTCGACCACGTAACTAAAAAAGAAAATATTAGTAGTCTTCATAATCTTTGTTAAACATGCTATTATAACATGTTAAATGTGTTATTTCGGAGAAAAAAAGTAACAAATCGAGAAAAAATTGATGAAATTCGACGATAACAAATAACAAGCCCAAGAGCATATTATTTGTTAAATTGAAATCGAGAACTGGTTTAAAACTATAAAATAACTGTCGTAACTGTCAAATACGTAGTAATTAACACAGTTGCAAATAGGTCGGTCATGATTTTTATCTATTTCGAAGAATAACATAAATAACATTTAACAAGTTTAACAAATTTAACAAAGATTATGAAGACTACTATTATCAATTTTTTTAAAAATTTGTCTATAATTTAGTTTATGTATCACACCTATATTATGTTATAATTTTGACAGTATATAAACGCAATGAAAGTCGCTGATTTAAATAGCAGAAATAACGTTTTTTATTGAGTTAATAAGACTTTAAAGATCCAGATAATATCTATAGATAAGCATAAATAGTTTTAATTACGTTGCTTTACCTTCACTATTATATACAGATTTATTTATTAAATTATCGTTTTCCCACACTTTTTATGACATTGAAGGCCGTTATTGTAAACGAATCGTCTTTGTTTTCTAGAACGTTCTAATCAAGAAGAATGAGCAAACGGGTGAAATGACGGCTGTGGTCGCTGACTTTGGATTGGCTGCAAAAATTCCAGATCCAATGTTAGTATTAATACCATTTTTTTTTTTTTATTTTAAATTCATTTTCACGATTAATTTAAACAAGAATTTTATCTTTTTAGAAAGGGTTACAAATTGAGCACCGTTGGATCGCCGTATTGGATGTCGCCTGAATGTTTAAAGGGTCAATGGTATGACCAACGTAGCGATGTGTTCTCGTACGGTATTATTTTGTGCGAGCTGATCGCCCGTATCGATGCCGATCCAGATATTTTACCACGCACTGACAATTTTGGATTGGACTATATTGCCTTCACTGAAATGATCGATCCAGAGACTTATCCAGAGTTCCTCAAATTAGCTTTTTCATGTTGTAATGTACGTATAAAATAAAATATACCAAAGATTTTGAAAATTTTAATCTTTTTCCCAAGAAGTTGTATCTTAAAACTAAAGAATTGAAATTTTTTTGAATAAACTTTTTGTCCAAATTTTTTAAAGCATGCTTTTCATTTTGATTTCTTTATTTAAAAGCCTTTTTACGATCATTGCTCCAGGAGGTAATGGTAATTAAATAAAAAACCGTAGTTTTAATTTTAACTCTGGGTATCTGGGAAAGTAATGATGTTAAAATAATTGGAAACAGGATTTTGGAAAGTTCAGACTATTCTCTTTAAAGCGTTATGTCTAGCTGACTTCCCAAAAAGCCAGGCTACTCTTTAAAAATTTTTTTTGCAAACTCCTAAAGGATAGCCACCGTGAAAAAAAAGAATTGTAAATTAAAAATCACAAAGTGATTGAAAAAATTATCCGGATCGGCCGGGAATCGAACCCAGGATCTCTTGGTAACTAACTATAAATATCGGGCGCCTGTCGAGCAAAGGACCGGTGGTGTAATGGATAGCACACCTGGCTAGTTACCAGGAGATCCTGGGTTCGATTCCCGGCCGATCCGGATAATTTTTTCAATCACTGTGATTTTTAATTTACAATTCTTTTTTTTTCACGGTGGCTATCCTTTAGGAGGAATATCGTCTTTAAGTTAAGGACCTCTTTTTAAAAACATTGTCAGACTATCATTTCAGAGATACAGTTTCTTGGAAAAGGCAAAAGTATATTTCCTATCGTATCCAAAAAAATCAATGCTAATTTTTTTTTCTTATAGTTTGATCCAAAAAATCGTCCAACATTTTCGGAAATTGTGAAACGTTTAACGCAAATCATTCTAGATCATACGCAACCGAAAGAGATCATGAGCCGTCCGAAAGCCGATATTGTGAAAGGGAAATCGGTGGATACGTTATTGTTGAGTACGAATAAAATTATCGCCGATCCGGTAATTGATAGCACTGAAAGTAAATTAACCAATTGTGTGGCTCACAGCGAAGAGTTGCTTGCCGTTACCGCTCAAAACAGCCTAGATCAAAGTAAAGAAACCTCATGTAATCGGAAACGTATGCACTTTTTTCTTTGTTTGCCAATTAATTTTTTTTTTTAATAAGGAAAATTATTGCTTTTTGTATTATTCTAGGGGGATCCCCTAGAAGGTTTTTTTTTAAGTTTGATGCACTGTATTTTATTTTGTTTTAATATGAAAGCTTTCCAAAGTAGGCCAGTGAATTAGAAAAATTCATTACGTCAAAAAATTCCGTTGCAAGCAAATTTTTTTTATCTGCGTTATTAAAGTTTTGCTTTTGAAACCAACAAATAGTGGAAGAATTGAGAGGTAAAAAAATTTTTTCCTTCAAAATTCACGACGTTTGTTTGCAAATTTTGACGTCATTTTGAAGTAATGGAGCGCTTTTCACGACATGTTTGTTTGCAAATTGTGACGTCATTTTGAAGTAATGGCGCGTTTTCAATCATTTGAATCGTTAATAATTAACGAGTTTCAAAATGAACTTTTGTAATAATTATCAAATATTTTTGCATGTTACCATTAAACTCATTAAATTATTTAATATAAAAATACGCGTATGGCTGGTTTGACAGAAGTTAAAAACGATAAAAAATATGACGCAGGCAAAGAATTTGGTTGCAGTTTGTATCAGTGGAGTCTACGTATCTTTTTACATATAAGAGAAACCAACCACAACTGCAAATGACTCATTCTCATAAATTTATCTTTTGGACACACTCGTAATATAGCTATCTCTCACAAGATCTATTATCTAATATATTGAAAAGGATAGTAGAAATTATAATATCTTTTATAGGTGCCAAAACTTTATTTTTGAAATGAGTCATTTTCTTTATATATAAATTTGAAAATGCGTAATGATTTTTTTTTGCTAACACGTTCACTGCTCTTCTACATGGATCTGTCACACTAGTTATCATTATTAGTTGCAAGTGAGATACCTATACACGTTGCCTATGTTGCCTATGTCAGTGTATAATCATTTCATTACATAGTATAACGCTTCCGTCATCTATAAACGGATTTCGCAACTGTATACACTTGCGATGACACTCAAAGCGTGGCACTGATGTCTCACTCTATTATTCAGTAGATGGCAGTGAAAGCGTTAAAATGCTTGAGTAATCATACTAAAAATTCAATAAATTCGCTTTTTAAAATGTGTAAAATATTCTGTGTCAAATTAAGCTCTTTTTTTTTGGATTTTCAAAATCTTTTTGTCTTTTTAGTTGCTCATCAACGCTCATACTCGGAAGATTCCGGTTCCTTGGTGTTTGGTCCGCACACGGCTCCTAGCGATAAGGCGCGATGTCATCTATTACGGCAACAAAGTGTTGTGGTAAATTCGGACACTACACAAAATAATAAATTGACTGCAAAGAAAATCGGTGAAATTATGGCGCTGGAAGACCCGCATTATAAACCTCGCGAATCTCCGGTGTCCAAAACGAATCCATTCGAGAATCTTGTGCAATTTCGTGGTGTTAAAAAGATTATCGGTGGTAATCCGAATTCATACGCTTCGGGGGCTAGTGATTTGTTCTCATCGTGTTTTGAATTGCCGTCGTGTTTTATCGTGAACGACGATCGCAAGTCGCCGCAAAGTTTACCCGCGTCACCCCAGTCGAGCCGGAAGAGTTTCAACGATGACGCGAGTCAAACTCAAACCATCAGCACCAGTAGCAAAACTTCGCAGGAGGCGAGTAGTACAACGAAAAAAATTAAAGCCAGTTCCCTGTTCACGCATCCGTTGTTCAATTCAAAAAAGGAACAAACTACCATAGACAATAATAAACCGCTCATAAAGTATAATTCCAGCACGAATATCACCGACTTACCCTGTGATATGTCGTTGAAGCGACGGGGGTCTTGTGAATCGGGGTTTTTTTCGAGTGTCGGCGAAGATTACCACACATGTCCGGATTTTACACAAGATATTAACCCCGGGAGGCATAAATCCACGGCAACGTTGTCCAGTTCAAGTGCCGCGTCCAGTTTATTTTTTCTTGACGACAGCGGCACAACGGTGAGCTCGTTACGTTCGTTGGACGATCTCGATTTACCGTACACACCAACCAATAGTTTGCGAAATATGGACGTGGACGCGAGGAGTGTCGATATGGAGTTGGCAAAACGTCTTGCATTCGATATCGAATTGTCCAATCAGATTACGCAAAGAAATTCCCTGACCAATCAGTTGTTGTATTCAAGCAGTAAACGAACTAGCTCAATATACACGGACAGTAGTGAAGATGTGTCAAGTTTAGGTGGTTCCGATATCATGCACTGGGACGATAAATTCACCGGACGTACCCGACAACCGCATCAGATCGCGAAAATTGTCGAGTATTTTGAACGTAAAGGTGCCAATTTCCGTCATTCAACCTCATACAAAGATGGCCGTTGGAAACCGGTACCGATTTCTAAAGATTATCTTGAAAAGTCTCGTGACACGTCCCCGTCAAGTTCAAGTATTAAAAAGAATTTCGGCGGTCTCACCGATTTCCCACGTAACGATAGTATCCGTCGATTGACCGAGAGTGATTATCACTTTCCAAAATCGTCCATAAAAATGACCGATTTACATAAATTAGGCGACGGGCAAAGTTTTAGTGAAATTCAACGAAATTCACGAATTGCCGCGTTACGTAGAAGTTTGGAAAAACATAATTTGGGACAGCATATGCCGTTGGTGCATAATTCATCGACACCATTCAGTGGTAACGGGAATTCACCGAGTTCGTCAAGTGGCATTCCTGGCGGAGCAGGCAGCAGTAAAAAGTGTACACAACGGTTAATGATCTGTGAAGGCGCTGTGAGGTCAAAATTACCTCTTTTTGATAAAAAGTAATTATAAATAATAATATTTCCGTAGATAATTTTTTTGTATTATTTATATAAAAAAAAAGTATTTTTCACCAGGAAAATGTTAAATACGTCGATTGTGATAACTGAAAAATTAGTTTTAGGGGACAATATTGATTATTAAATTTCTTTTTGTAAATATCTTGTAAATAGAATAAATAAACATTTTCCTTATAGTGCAATTAAAAAATAAAAAAAATATATTAATAAATAGTCAATTAAATTAATATTTAATAAAGTTTTCAATTTTTACAAAAAACGGTTAGAATAATTTTTGAAAAATCGCTTGTACAGCCATGAATAGTCTGAGGGTTGACATTTTTATTATGGCTATACTATAAACTCTATCAAAAAGCTATTCGACATCTACATTCAATCGCTATAGTTTTTACGATTTCCAAGTCTAAAAACGAAACCGAACTACATATAAAGCCCAAACACAAATTGAGCAACTTTTAAATAATATAAAAAGATGGCAGGCTTACTAATTTTTTTAATATTTCATGCATAAAACCAACTTGCACCCTCGTATCTGTAAATAATTGAAAATTTGTAAACAAAACGACATTTAATGATAATTTATGTTTTAAAATATATATTAAAATAAAAGGCAATATATTAAAATTGTTTAAAGAAAAAAATTAATTATTCGGTATTTTATCTTCATTAAAAAGTTATCAGTCTTGAAAAACCGATGTTGCGTCAGAAAGCCATCGATATTGGTTAGTTTTATATTATTAAAATTCCGTATATTTCGATATCGTTTGAATTCACTGTTTCACGAAAACGTAGTTACTGATTTTTTAAGAAAAATTTTAAACATGAGTTCCCCTCTAAAAAAAATATACTGTGTAAAAGTTCTAGAAGTTTGCTAAAATTTTGTAGGTGTCCCCGACTTCTTTTCGATTAAACGAATATTTTAGGAATAATACAAATGCCAGCTCTCCGACTATTTACTCTGTATATTGAATTTTTCGACAGTATTTGACATTTTATCAAAGTAACACATATAAATTAGTAGATTAGCTAACTTATCGACTATACTATTTGAAATTTTTATGTAGAGTAAAACGTTTTAGAAACCTGTGAACGTTTTCTAACAGATGGCATTCAAATTATCCGAATTATGAGGAATCCCAGATAGTTCGATTGATATGCCATCTATGAACGCGTCCACAATTACAAAGAATATTGTATCTAAACCTGTTTTTTTAATGCCGTAGAAACCATTTTGAAGTATTATCTAAGATTTATATAACAATAATTAAGGTTTAGATATCATTGTTTCAGCAAATATGGCGAATTAAAAAATAAGAAAGAAAAATGAAAAAGTCAATCAGATACTGTGGACGGTAGGGCAGTGACTTTGCTGTAGAAAAATGTTTTAATTTAAACTAAAATTCAAACAAATAAAATTGATGGAAGCTGTTTAACGGTGGGACCTCGCCGTCGATTTTAATAAACAAATTTTTCCCAATTTTGTTCTAAGCTCATTTTGTTAAAAATTTTCAAAATGAGTGTTATACAACGAAGACGATCTCTGTCATCAATTCTGTCATCATTTAATTTAATTTATTTCTATTTTATCTTCTATCCTTGTTACTTATGTAATTGGTGTAGATATGCAAATAATTCAACACCGAAATGTGGTTTGAACTATTTGCATGCTTGCACCTCCGCCAATTTTTAGTATCCAGTTCTGATACACAAAGATATAACATTATTTTGAGTTTTATTTTTTGTCTAAAATGAAATGAAATTTGCAATTTAGATTTTGAAAAAAAAAAAAATTTTTAGTTTTTAAATTGTAACATTCCATAAAATCAATTTCTACTATTGATTTACACTGCAACTCCAATTAGAAAAGTATCCACATTGGATTTATATTTGGAGTTGGACTGTACCTTTGTTTGTTAGCTGTTATTTTTAGATTGTCAAGTAATTACAAGAAGTTTTTTTGGGAATTGTTGTTAAAATTAATATAAAAGTGATTTTGGGAATTTTTCCTAATTTATTATGGAATTAATAGGAACACTAGACGAAACATATAGTTGTTTTTGTTCGGTTGTTTAAAATCCAATTATTTTTCGTTTTAGATTCCTTGTTTTCATAATATTTCCCAATGTTTTTTCATTTTAAATAAAAAATAAATAAGCATTAGTGGTTTTTAGCAATTTGAATTTTGTAAATATTCAACAAAGTTAACGCGTTCACGATACACACGTAGCCTATGTTGGCCATGTTAATATATAAATATCTGTATTTCTGTTGACAATTAAATATGTCACTGATACTTCACTTTTTATTCACCAGGTGTAATGAACGTGTTAAGAAAAGTTTGTTATGTAATATTTTCAAAATAAACACTTATACAAATGCACTCACTTGTAAAATATTTATAAATACAATCAAAAATAATTAAAAAATAAAATAATCCTTTATTGGAGTTTTTGCAAAACGCCGTAACAATTACAGTAAACGATATTTTGACAGTTAAAGCAGGTATTTACCTTTTTTTAGTTTTAACGGGTAACTGTCAAAATAACATTTATCGTAAACTTTAAGTTACGCAAATATTTAATTTGTATTCGTTGTCGAATTATTTCAGTGTTGTAAATATATTTTTTTTATAGATAGTATAAATAAAAATGCCTGATATTATTTGCCAAAATCGAAATATTTCAAAAATATTTTGAAATAATTTCTTCCGAAAATTCAGTTCAAAGACGAGGTCTTCCATCTGTACGAATCAATTGAAAACAATATTTAATTTCTAGTCATTACCGTTTATAACTTTTTGTTTCCAATAAGAGATGGCTCTGAATTGTATGTACGATATGAAGTGGACACATTTATCGATATGGTTAAAAGAAATAATGCCTTATATTTTTATTTAACGTCCATATTTTTGCAACAAACTCAAATTTTTTTTATTTTGGAATTGAATAAAATTTCAACGCAATCGCAATAATACAAGTTCACACATATCTTCCATGATCAAATAAATAAAAAAACAAAAACGTTCCTTCCGCTATTTATTAAAATAAAAAAAAAATTTTCCATCCAAAAAAATTTAAAAAAAATTGTTAAATATTATTTAAAAATAAATTGCTGTATATATATTTATTAAAGACTGCATTTTAAAATTTGAACATATCACACTTATTAAAAATTGTGAATATGGGAGTTGAAAATAATAGAGATTATTTAAAAAAAAAAGTTATAAGACTGTGTGAATATGTTTCAAATTTCAAAAATATGAAATTTAATTAATTGATCAAATTTAAAATAAAATTTTCAAATAGCTATTTGTACCACATCGTGTCGAAAACATACTAAATCTTACGATATTCAGTAATAGATGGCATTCTCATTCATGTCAAGAGTAATGTTTTTCAGTTGCAACAGATGTCACCCAGTGTAATACAAATATCTATTTGGAATTTTTTGTGAAAATTTTATTGGTTTGTATAAAGTTTGTATGTTTGTATTAATTTGTATGAAAGAAATTATTTTTATTTTTTATTTTCTGAAGGATATGCAATAATAATTATATCGAGTATGACCAAATTAAAAAAAAATTTCTAAAAATACTAAATTAATTTTTTTTTTTAAGTAAAATCAAGCTTATGACAGAAGACTTACACGAAAAACATCAATTTTGCTCAATCGTACAATGTAGCTCAATTTTAAGCGAAAAATATTTATTAACAAACAGCGGGCAAAATGGTCTCTAACAGAGCTGGAACACAGACTTCTTTTATTTTGACATATGTATATGTATTTCAGAGTAGATGTCGATTCTGTTAGCGACTGGGTGCTCCTTTCACTACTCATCAATTAGATGAAAAAATTCTAAATAAAAAATAAAAATATTAAACTATTTTTAACCGTCCATCGAATTTTTTACATTTTTGTAGATTTTTACGTAAAATTTGGTACAAAATTTGTGAAATTATTTGAGACAATCATTTTGTCAGTTCCCAAGAAAAAATAATTTGATCATACTCGACTATTTGTTACATCCAAAAAAGAAAAAAAATTGTCAAGTTGTGACTGTAAAAAGTATATACATAATTAAAAGTAAATTATACATAATTATACATAATTATTGACTATAATACAATTTAAGAGTTTGTCTGTATCATAGAACTGGTGTATCGTTAATTAACAGTGTATAATTAATAATTGATTTGATTTTATTAATATTTTCAATGAAACGGTTGTATTTGAACATAATATATTATATATAATTAAAAAAATTGAAATCTGATTATATTTTTTTTACTATGCCTTCCCAGCAGTCAACAAATGGTCAAATTTTTACGAATTTCGTCTCATCTGTTATCAAAAGTTGAACAAGACGTTTAACTTATTATATTCCGCACTTATAAAATTTTACGTAGAAATTCAAAATACCTTTACTAAGTAAATATCCAAAGAAGACTCTGGTATCCTTTCCAGTATGAGGGTAAAGTTCTGTACTGACTTCACACAATGAAATGCCGTGAGACGTAAGAAATAAAACCACAGATACCAACTGCATACGATGTTATTTTTAACATAAGCTGTAAGCAACTGATTAAGAACTTGTGTAACAAGCCACAAAACAGCCCAAGACGAATGACACAATTTTGTATGTACATTTATTTGACCACCGCTTAAAAAAAGTCAGTATAATAAAACTTTTCAAAAGATGTGTATGTTTAACACGTTGATGGTCGGTTAACTGACACACTGTTGTGACAACTAATACACGAATTGAGCTTTATTCGTATCTCCAGACACTGAGCGCCACAGACACGTATTGTGGCAGACATGACAAATATTGTTTAATGCTTTATGGGTCATACACAATCAATGAAATAAGGAATAAGAAGTATGCCATCTAGTGACGCAGAATGGAACTTTAACGTAACTGCCCATAGGTATATGTATTTAGGTATTTTTGTATATCAAAGTTCATGAAAAAATAACGTTCGTGATGACTTTTTTTGTCACTAAAGTGAAAGAAATCACGACTTTTGACGTATAAAAGTACCTACATATTTTTAGCTATGAGCAGTTACGTTAAAGTTCCACTCAACGTCACTAGATGGCATACTTCTTATTTCTTATTCCTTATTTCATTGATTGTGTAGACACCCTTACTTATGAACATATTCATACATAGTTTATCTGTGTCTGCGTGCAGTTGCGTTACGTTACATATGAATATACTCATAAGAAAAGCATTAAACAATATTGTCCTGTCTACCACGATATATGTCTGTAAGTATGAATGAACCTTTATTGCTATAAGGTAATATTAATAGATTTGAGCGTTACTTTATGGTATTCCATATTTGTAAATAATAAACAAATATTTTACTTTGCAAAATACCACTTTTATTTTTGAAACAATATTGTCACAGTTTAAAAAAGAAAAGTGGTATTTTGCAAAATAAAATATTTATTATTTGCTATAAGGTACTTTAAACCTGAGGTATAAATAAGTACGAATTCAGATTTCATATCGTATTTTTTTTTTAAGGAAAACCTATTCTTTATTAAAAATTTACGTAAGGATGGTCACTTTGTCACAGTAATCAAACATTTTTGAAAATATCCCTGGTTTTTGGAAAAGTAACAAAAATCATGTGATTTCTACTCTTTGTTAAATTTGGGTCGAAAAAGACGATAAAAGAGTAAATGGAGACGATCCGTAGGGTCGAATAAAATTAAAATTGAAATATAATTTCGAATTTACTGAATCTATACGTCCAAAAAAGGAATAATACTTCATGATTTTGTGTAGAAATAAATGTAAAATCTAAAGTTTATAAAGTATAAAAATGTCATGTCAGTGTGTTTATAAAAATCTTGAATGATTTGATAACCTTGAAAGTGCTCTGTTCTGTGTTCCAAATTCCAGTACATTCTTCATCTATCTCTAATCACCCCACATTCGTTCCTTTATACTGGATACAGCGTTTATTAACCCACATCCTGTCTCTATTCACTTCATCCAAATATCAAATTGTCATTATTTTTTCTTAAAAAAAAATAAAAATAATTAAATATTTGCAGTTTTTTTCTTATATGTTCAAACTAAGATTTCGATTAAACAATTTATTCATAAGAATACCAAAATAGACAAAGTTTAGGTAAAGTTTTTAGAAAAAAATAATATTATATATCTGAAAACGTCAATTAAAATCTCAGCATAATTGTCATAATACTCATAATTATTCTACTATGGTTTTTTTGAAAGATATATATGTTCGCCTTTACATCTTAAAACAGCTATGTTGTTTCCAACAAATTCCGTTTTAAATCATCGTAAACTTTTATCGAAATTCACCAAAAGGTATGAGTTATTAAAATTCCAGCCTGTATACATATAAAATGATTTGTTTACATCAAATTTTTTTAATGTTTTCTTTTTTTATATCCGTGTGACCATTACATACGCATTTTTCTTTTTCTCGATCGAAACAATAGTGTAATGTTTAATTTTATTTATCTACATAGTTTAGTATAATTTATATTTTGCAAATTCCTAATAGGGTTCACTTTTTCAATGGTGGGATCTGATTTTTTATCTATTGTATTAGTCTTGACAGTAAAAGGTCCGGCATTTTGAGTCAAAGAAATTTTCTCTATGGTTAAAATAGAAGGTTAAACTAAATTTCTTTCGAAATATTTCATTGTTTTTTCTATATACTATGTGAGTTTTTTGAGAGTTGCCATTTCTGTTACAACCAAATTTTTATGAGAGAAATGATACTGGAAAAGGTTCTTTCTTGGATGTAATGGAAATGTAACCAAGAAAAACACCATCGGTTGAAGTATCCGCAAGTACATATGCATATTTTTACCGCCTAACTGATAAAGAAAAATTAAAAAATTAAACTTGGGTAAAAAAAATTTTTTTGCTCATTTATGTTGCTAAAGCATTAGATCAGTTTGATCGAAAAATTAATATATAGTCCCATTTAAAAATCTATAAGTTAGTATCATAGCTCGAAAACCATAAGAGCTATAAAGCTCCTGACTATAGCAATCGGTTGCCCCCGTCGATATCTACAACTATTATTTGAACAATTTTTCGATTAAATCGACGGTTTGGCTGTAATAAAAATGGCAACTCTCGAAAAACTCACACAGTATACATTTACTCTGCTAAAAACTCGTAAATTGGCCGGATAAACGTTCAAATATAGTTCATTCCTTTTTGGTGTAATTACATCTACTTGTCTTTGTCTTTCGTGCACGAACTTTAAATACCATGCCGGCCCGACGAGAGGGTGGGGTAACCGGGGTTATGGCCCCGGAGCCCGAAAAAGAGGAGGCCTGTATCAGTCGGTAGGGGCCCGTAAAAAATTAAATTTTTTTTTTAATCACGACTTATTTTTTCGGTGAGAAATTTTTAAGGGATGTGTTTTATTTCTGGGGCTTGCCATTTCTCTCCATGGTCCTGATACCATGAAATTTGCAGCGAGAGATTGCGAAAAACTATTTATGAAACAATCTCTACTGGTATTGTTTGGCCTGGCGTACTTTAAAACATACATATTATGTGTTATTTTTCTGCCAAAATTTTTTAATTATGTATTGGCGACGCAAAGATTCTCACTCGCGCCTCTGGTGGTAAAATTAGAACTAGCATCAAGTAAAAATATACGTATACGATTAATGGGTGATATAAAATCTAGTAATCCGCGCATAATTTGTATAGTACATTTTTCTATCGACAATTATACGTATACAAAAATTTTTACTTGATACAACTTCTAGTTTAAAAAACTAGGAGCGCTCGCGTAATCTTTGTGCCGCCAATATTGGGATCTGTCGAATGGTGGTATGACATCTGGTGTTGAAAAATCAGACTATTCTAAAAATGCGTTTGCTAAAATGTCATTTATGAATTGAATTTTGTAGATCTGAAAATACATACAATTGATTTGATTTTTCCAATCCCTTTGCTTCGGACTTGTGTCATCCCAAATACAAACAGTTCTAATATTTATCAATTTTTGTTAATATAACACTGACCACTATATATAAAAATAGTTAATACACTTTTTTGTCAGCCATTTTTCTTAAGCTCCACCCATTTGACAGATCCCAATAGGAGTAAAATTCGTCAAGTGCGTGTTTTGACACGCACTAAGTAATGTCACCGCAGTGAAAGTGTTAATTTATGATTTTTTGGCTCGTTTTTTAAGTACAGTGAGAATACAGCCCTCTTGCGTTTATTCAATATATGCATGCACAACTCTATAATACAGTGAGAATACAGCCCTCTTGCGTTTATTCAATATATGCATGTACAACTCTATAATTATTATATTATATATTATTATTATTATTATTATTATTATTATTAATTTTTCCCCCACTATAATCACACAACGAGATTAATATGTCATCCTTCGGTGACATAATAAATTGATTGAAACTTACATTTTACTAACACTGCCAAATTTTTTTAAAATTAAAAATTTAGTATATTTGTTTTTTAAATACGTTTTTTAATGGTAATTATTACACCGAGAGAAAAAAAGTCATCCTATTGTGATCATTAACGGGTTAATTTCATAAATGAGCAATTCCATGTATAAACCGATCACCCAAAAATGGCATGTTCTCCAAATTTAATTTCCCTGTGTATATAATAAGTTTAAGTGGTGTTGAGCTATGTACTCGAATATTATTGAATTATCTTCTACTTTGTCGGAGTTATAATTATCCAAAGTTGCGTTCAAGGTCACAAAATGGGGATTCCCCAAAATATTTTATTAATTTTTTCAGAGTCTAAGAATAATTAAAAAATGATTGCATGTGGCATTGAATGTACTTTACATACACTTTCAATCAGACCGATTTCCATTCCAATACATGCACATATATTGAAGTAATTGCAAGTTTTATTTTTTTCTTTAATCGGTTATACTGAAAATACCTTATCTTCGATTTTTGATTTTCTTTTTTTAAATTAAAGTACTTAGTCCCTTCTATAACGTGGTACTCGATTTTCTTTGTTTTTTTGAGTTTTACGGATTTTACGGGGCTTAGTTTGAAAAATACGTGAATTTTTTAACTAATTATTAAAATAAAGTAATAATTATAATATTACCCCACCTTTAATTTTCGATTTTCTTTCTTCAAGTTAAAGTACTTAGTCCTCTCTTTAACGTGGTATTCGATTTTCTTTGTTTTTTTGGGTTTTACGGATTTTACGGGGCTCAGTTTTAAAAAAATACGTGAATTTTTTAACTAAATATTAAAATAAAGTAATAATTATAATATTACCCCACCTTTGATTTTCGATTTTCTTCTTTCAAATTAAAGTACTCAGTCCTTTCTATCACGTGGTACTCGATTTTCTTTGTTTTTTTAAGTTTTACGGATTTTACGGGGTCCAGTTTAAAAAAATACGTGAATTTTTTAACTAACTGATAAAATCAAGTATTAATTGTAACATTACCCCACCTTTGATTTTAGATTTTCTTTCATTAAATTAAAATACTCAGTCCCCTCTTTAACGTGATAATCGATTTTCTTTGTTTTTCTTGAGTTTCGCGGATTTTACGGATCTCAGTTTTAAAAAAATACGTGTTTTTTTTAACTAATTGTTAAAATAAAGTAATAATTATAACATTACCCCACCTTTGATTTTCGATTTTAGTTCTTCAAATTAAAGTACTCAGTCCCCTCTTTAACGTGATACTCGACTTTAATTTTTTTTTTTTTAGTTTTACGGATTGTACGGGGCTCAGTTTTAAAAAAATTTTTAAAATAAAGTATTAATTTTAATATTGTTTTATCTTCAATTTTCCTTATTTATCTTTTAAATTGAAGTTTAGAGTCCCCTTTATAACATGTTATTCCATTTTCTAAGTTTTTCTGAGTTTATCAAAGTTAAGGTAATATTGAAATTAATACCTTATTTTATCACTTAGTAAAAAAATGAACGGTTTCTTTAAAATTTAGTATCGTAAAATTCATAAAACTCAAAAAAAAAACTAAGAAAATTGAATAACACGTTTTAAAGGGGACTCTAAACTCCAATTTAAAATATAAATAAAGAAAATCAAAGATGAAACAATATTAAAATTAATACTTTATTTTAAAAATTAGTTACAAGATTGACGTATTTTTTTAAACTGGACCCCGTAAAATCCGTAAAACTCAAAAAAACAAAGAAAATCGAGTACCACGTTAAAGAGAGGACCGAGTACTTTAATTTGAAAAAATAAAATCTAAAATCAAAGGTGGGGTAATGTTACAATTAATACTTGATTTTATCAGTTAGTTAAAAAATTCACGTATTTTTCAAACTAAGCCCCGTAAAATCCGTAAAACTAAAAAAAACAAAGAAAATCGAGTACCACGTGATAGAAAGGACTGAGTACTTTAATTTGAAAGAAGAAAATCGAAAATCAAAGGTGAGGTAATATTATAATTATTACTTTATTTTAATATTTAGTTAAAAAATTCACGTATTTTTTTAAAACTGAGCCCCGTAAAATCCGTAAAACCCAAAAAAACAAAGAAAATCGAATACCACGTTAAAGAGAGGACTAAGTACTTTAACTTGAAGAAAGAAAATCGAAAATTAAAGGTGGGGTAATATTATAATTATTACTTTATTTTAATAATTAGTTAAAAAATTCACGTATTTTTCAAACTAAGCCCCGTAAAATCCGTAAAACTCAAAAAAACAAAGAAAATCGAGTACCACGTTATAGAAGGGACTAAGTACTTTAATTTAAAAAAAGAAAATCAAAAATCGAAGATAAGGTATTTTCAGTATAACCGATTAAAGAAAAAAATAAAACTTGCAATTACTTCAATATATGTGCATGTATTGGAATGGAAATCGGTCTGATTGAAAGTGTATGTAAAGTACATTCAATGCCACATGCAATCATTTTTTAATTATTCTTAGACTCTGAAAAAATTAATAAAATATTTTGGGGAATCCCCATTTTGTGACCTTGAACGCAACTTTGGATAATTATAACTCCGACAAAGTAGAAGATAATTCAATAACATTCGAGTACATAGCTCAACACCACTTAAACTTATTATATACACAGGGAAATTAAATTTGGAGAACATGCCATTTTTGGGTGATCGGTTTATACATGGAATTGCTCAAATATCAGTTAAATGAGCCATTCCGTGAGGCTTGTTTTTCATGTAAGTATATGAACCGTTTGAATCACATTTAAATTGTAATCGAAGGCGTTAAGTTATTTTCACAATATTACGGTGCTGAATCGATTTATAATCTTATTAAATATAATTTTATTGATGCAAGTTGAACAAAGTATCAATAATAACAATAATAATCGCAATATCCGCAAAGAGGCATTCAATTGCTTGTCTCGGGCTAGAGGGAGTGCACTGATTGATAGTAGTTATATAACAGACAAGAAAAGAAGAGTGTACTGTTTTCTACGCAGATAATCAAAGTAGTAGATATTGTTAATAAATAGGTGTCAACAAGGTATATTCAGTACAATCGGCCATAAAAATTTTGTTTGTATGAAATAAAATTGCAAAAAAAGAATATACATACCTATGTAAAATTCATTTGTGAAGATCAAATTTTAGTTTTAAATTTGACAGTTAATTTGGTTTCAGCTGTAATACTAAAGTTGAAATAGGGTGCAGTTCATGGAAGGAAAGGAAAAATTGCTTCTCTTAACAAAATCATTCTTTTTTAAGAGACATTTCCATATAATCACACTTTAAAAAAGTATGTATGTATATATGTGCCGCGCGATAACTCTCGAACGAAACATCCTACTTTTACGAAATTTTGTGAACACGTTAGAAGTCCAAAAGTCTTGGATGAATTCTACAGTCAGACACGTCCGATGCCCGAAACATGGTTTTTTGGGAATTTTTCGTGGAAAAAATTAGTTTTTTGCCAAAATTTCCCCAAATTCAAAAGCTTTTGCGACATTTTTTATACCATTGGAAAAATCACAAAAAAAGTTTTTGAACCATTCATTATTATTTCATGTTAACTGGTTTTCGAGAGAAACAAATTTTTGTAAATGGAAATTCACTGTTATGCAGGATGCTGCGATATGGGTATTTTGTTTTTGCAATGTAAAATAAAGTATAGCAGGCACTAGTTTTATTCAAAATCTTACCATCACAATTTAATTTTTGTTTAAGGTCCACTATAGAGACTTTCTGAAATTTCAAATCGTAAAACATCTTATCTACGGCTACCATGAAATTACTTGTTTATTGTACAAAATACTATCTAGGTAAGCTATGTTTTACGTACAGCTGTACAAAAAATGGCTTTTTACACACATGTATGCGTAAAATACCACAACCTACTACACTTTTATTAATTCTTATATTGTATATTATATTAAAATCTGTACAAAAATTTTATCTAGCAACTGAATGTTTACATTTGTTTTGAATAAATTTCAAATTCTACATAATTTTAATGTATTGTATTTGTTCAAATTTTTATCGTTTATTGTGAATTTCATGCTAGTCGTAGATAAAGTATAGTGCGTAATTCGGCTGTAAAGCATACTACACACTCGCGCAGTTACGCACTCATCGCTGCGCGGCTCTTGCGTAATTTTTTCGCTCGTGTGTAATGTGCAACTTACAAGTTCAATTAACGAATGGCATCTACAACACCCTTCTATTAATTGCAATCTAAATACCTAATTTATTGGTTTTATTATAAAATAAAAACATTTTATATAATTTATTAAATAAATATTATTGTATTTATATATTTATAACAATTTTTATTATTATTATCCCGTCCGTCGTAAGGCATGTAAGGTAAGTCGCACTGGCCATATAAGTAGTAATTAAGTTAACTTAATTATCAATTACTAGATCTAGTTTTTCTAGCTAGTAATATAATAATACTTAACAAATAATATGGCGATCATAAATTATATGTTGATCACTCTATAATAATGTTATAAAAACAACTTTTAACTTCTAACATATTAGGTGATATGTTCAGAACTCTAGTCTTTTTTTTATACATTATACATACATAATAATTTCGATAATGGCTATCTCTTATGTGTAGTTTACATTGCAGCTATTTAAAAGAACAATCATAAAAAATTAAAAGTCGTTATTGGAATAATAACAAGAAGTTGTATTTAAATACCAATGCATGTTTATTGAAATTTTACGATTTGAAAATGTTTTAATAAAGAAATTGATTGGAAAAAAAGTATTTTTATTGTTATTATAAAAATAAAACAGGTTATGTTATACATGAATTCAAATAATTTGATCGTTTTATATTATATTATCTTCAAGTTGGATGAACAATATACAATTGGACGTTTTTTTTTTTTTTGTTTAATGTACATATAGATAGATGTAGGTATTATTGGTACGCGAAAACATACTTAACGCAATCGTGATGTATCTTTGCAAATATAATATTTGATAGATAATTATAATGTATAAGATGCTTCTAACAATAAGTCTTCTGAATGCTTGCCTATATTTTTAAAAATTTATCCAATATCCAAAAAATTTATAAATTGTTATTGCCAGAAAATGCAGGCACATATAGGTAAAGTTAACTAAAATTGGTCTAACATTATACAATCTTAAGCTACTATAGTTACTCTATAGTATAAAAATAACAAAACTGAAAAGAGACAGGAACTAGGTACGTCTGATTTTGCTTCATTTGTTGTCTTTGATGACGTCAGATCATTTTTAGTTGATGTGACCTATACACAATGGTGCCATTTCATGAAATTCCTAACTGGTGTCAGCCAGATTATTCAATTTCTATCGTTTGACGGTTTAGCCATTGGTAGCCAAATCGCTCTTACAGGGTAACTAGGTTAAGTTAACTAAGCTATAATTTTATAAGGAAATGCACATTCTGAAGTTAAAAAAAACACTTTTTCTGAACAAATTTGTGTTTTCTACAACTTAAGTTTTTTGCTTAAAAGTCATTTTACGAGAAGAACTATCAACCAACAGAAATACGACAGCGCAGCTTGATGTAGGACCACTAAAAAAATATTTCTATCAAATCAGCCATATTTTTAAAGGAAATTGGTTATATTGATAGCAAAAATGAGAAGCTTACATCCAAATAATTCTAACTCAATTCATTATTCTAATTCAGATCACTTCCAAAATGTTTGAATTGAGAGAAAAAAATTTCTTAATTTAATGAGGTCATTAAGGTTTCTAAAATTTTTCGATACATTAAAAATCGTATATAACCTGATAGAATGATGGAACTGAAACTAAATCGGAGATTTTTGAAGTCGCACTTCTATCAAAATTAAGTATGTAGGACCACTAGAAAAAGATCTTCGTCGAATAAGTCATATTTCTAAAGCGAATTGTTTCATTTTGATAATAAAAATCCAAACTATCCTATTTCAAATAACGTCCATAAAGCCTGATTTGAGAAAAACTTTCTTTTTTTAATTTGATAACGCCAACAAGTTTATTAGTAAAACTTTTCAAGACATCAAGACCATATGATGGTTTTAATTTTAGCCGAAACATTGCAGAACGATGTTCGGGCATCTCTCAAGGGAATGTTAGTTTTTTCCGGAATGGTACGGTTGAGAACAGAATCGAGAGAGAACAGAGAGTCAGCGTCATTTTTAGGGGTATAGGAGAAATGGTAAGCCAAAACGAGAAATTTTTGCAGGTCACTTAATTTTTCGGGGAACTTTCCGGGCAAAATTGGAAAAAGCGTTCCGGCACCAACAATTTCAGAAATTAAGCCTGCCATATGACATTAAAAATATTCGAACTTGTGTATTTTTTTTTTTTACATAATTTTGTAAAATCTCTGGTACTAAATTTATTTCACAAATTTTTAAATAATTTTAGGCAATTTTGTAACCTATTTTTTACAGTGCAATTAAACATTTGAATCTCCTTAAATGAATTATCAAATTCTCAGATATAAATCATAATTTAAAAAAAAAAATTATACAGAACAAGTATTTGAATAATTAAACTCTTGTTTGCCTGCCTGTATTTTGTCAAGTGTTTGACGAATTGCATATGCATATCTATACACGATAATTAACAATGCTAATGAATTATTCAAAAAAACCGTTTTGTATTATAATAAATGTTATTTAAATTAATCAATATTTTATTTAAATGTAATAAATTGTTTGATACTTTTTTAATTAATCATAAATAGACATAAATTTTGTTCAAACTGTATCTCTAACTCACAGCGGGCCATTGAATATTTTTAATAGTTTCATTAACACCTTTCTTGCGATGGGAACCAGAAATCATAACGTACTTTTTTTCAATTAATTTTTTGTTCGATTTTAAAATATCATTTTTCTTTGTTTTTGATTTTAAAATATTATTCTCTTTGTCTATTCTCTCTGGTATTTTATTGAACATACAACGTTTTAGTGTTCCATACCAAGATTGGTAAAGTACAACACGTATGGAATCACTTCGGTGTTTCTTCATTTGTCTTAGACGAACTTCTTTGAAACTGTTCGAAGTAAAAATTTGTAAGAAATCTAAAATATCGACTTCAGTAGTATGCAACCTAAGCTTCACATAGGTATGGGCAGGTCCGTGAAGAGAATAATTGGAGAGCCCCAGGAATAAACCGTTTTTCTTTAAATTTTCTCCAAAAAAATAAATAGTGAGTAGAAAAAAAACTCTTAATTTTTCCCGGGCCCATTACCGACAACTATGAACCCCGCCGTCAAGTCCGGATCCCAGGGCTGCAACTCCCACTACCCCATCCTCTTGTCGAGCCAGCATATAGATTGATACAAGGTTTTTCAACACAGGGGTGGAGTATGGTGAATATAGACGTGAAGTATGATAAGTTGAATTTTGATTTTAAGGGTTAATTTTAGGGATAAATTGGGAAATAAGGAAAAAAGTTTTTTAAACATTTTTCAGAAAAAACGTTTTTAAAAAGGGTCGCTTAGAAAAGTTTTAAAACAATCCTGCACATGAACAATGAGATGTAAATAATAAACAAATATGAAATACCATAAAGTAACGCTCAAATCTATTAATATTAATGAGATGTAACTTAAATTAAAGTTATCAGAATTGAAAAATTCTATGACGATTAATTGTTATCAACAATTTAGTTGTTTAATTCCTTATAACTGCATTGGTTTTTGGAGGAGAGGTTTTTTGGCAAAAAGTATTTCTAATCATGTAAGGAACAACTCTTACCCTTACTTTTGTCTTTCAAAATTTTAAATTTTAAATTCATGTTTGAATATACAGTTAATTGTACGGAACACTTTTTGTACAGGTATGATTTGCACTTGAACGATCTTTTTTGGTTGTGATTGTTTAGGAAACAGATTTTTGAAAGGTAGTACGTATCGAAAAAAAAAAACTGTTACACGATCAGACTAGTATCGAACTTTGGGGCACGTGTAAATCTATCTTTATGTCAATAGTCTTATCTTAAAATGCAAATACACATTCTTGAGTCGATTTTTTGATAATTTATATTGATGTCAAAATCAATAAAGTGAAAAATTTGTAAATTTGTATTCGATAATTTTTGATAATCAGGCGTCCAAGCGTTAAAATTCTTTTTTGAAATGATAAATATTTACTTTTACAAATAAACATAATAACCGTAGAGGAAATTTGTACAATTACCTTTTAAAATATTTGATTCTTCATCAGATAAATTCATTTTTTCACAACTGTCCTCTACAAAAAATTCCAAAAACCATATCGGAAGTGAAAATACTTACAAAAAAAATAATTTTATGTACAATAATCTGTCCATTATCGACTCCTTTTGACATTATAACCTTACAAATTGTAATAACATGTATTTAAATAACAAATTATTTAAAAAAAAAAATTATTATTTTTAAATAATATACCACATATGGCCGAGTACTTGCTTGGGTTTATAAATGGATTGGGTACCACCGTGGTTCAATATCAAAACATTTAAATAGATTTTGAAAAAAGAAATTGAACAAAATTGATTCTCATATGATTAATAGTTTTAAATTGGTGGATTCATCAATCATTACAATTGGATCCATTGGATCCATTCAGCACTAGTGAGTGAGTGGATGTATATATACGTATAGAGCTATCGACTGATTTAGAGTATAGTAGTTGTCATTTAAAATGAAATATCGTGAAAAAATTATTTTCTTTTTAGTTGGTAACTAGTATACATACATTAGTAGTCGTACTGTTGTTATAAATAACATTGCAAAATTTTGAGTTACTAGTAGGGGAATGATGTGTCAGTTGTCATAAGGAGTCACTTGCAATTCTATAGGTGAAATTAATTAGAATAATTAAAAATTTCTTTAATGCATATTATGTCGAGCCATTACCGCCATTTTAGCGTAACCGACAAATATCAAATTTTACAGGAGAAGGACTTGCTTGGTCCGTTACAGTTTAAAATGTTGCTTGCAATAAAAATCTCAATTTCGATAAAAGTGTCGCTTACGATAAATCGGCGGTAATGGCTCGATATATCTGATTATTATATAAGGACCGGGTCTTTCAAAACATTGGACCATAGTTCCTTATTTTATGTGCCTATGCTATGATCCGGCCCTGAGTGTCGATGTTTATTTGTATTACATTCTCTACCAAGTGGTTGGAAAACGACATTTCATATTACGCGACCTAGTATTATTCCATATTATGGCGAAAATGATTCCGGGCCACAAGAATTCCATTTACAATTTTAGAATTGCATTTAAACATTTTTCTAATGCTCAAAAAATGTCGATATTTGTCTGATGTACACAGAGAGAAAATTCATACTATAAAAATTACTGTGCTCAGCACTACAATCGACGTGTAAAAGGCGAACATATTCAATTTTGTACGGTAAAAATATAAAAATTATAATTAATCATAGAAAATTTAAAGAATAGAATGTTCTTTCCGTAATATTGGCTCCGTAAAATTTGTAAAACAGCACAGTAAAAAGCTCCATTGCCGACAGTTTAATTGTTTTTCTTACAAAAATTACCATGCTGTCTCAAAATAGAAGAAAAGTAGAAAAGAATAAAAGAAGCTAATAGTAGAAAGAAAGAAAGGGAAGGTATCAACGCTGTCACATAGCGAAGCAAGCTGCAGAAAGTATAAACACAATCATATATGAAGGTCACATAGCAGGACTGGTAGTGTTGCAAGTAGCTGGTCAGCTGGTGTGTGTGTGTCGTGTGGTGTCGAAGCAGTGTTCATTAGAATGTCTTGACGGATGGTCATCGTTTAATTCATCATTTTGTTACTCCACTATCTTCAGTATTAGAATATATTGTTGCCAATCATTTTTGTATGGATCATAAAGAATCTAAGGTCGGAAAAGATCGGGCATCTTCGAAGTTTTTACAGGTACAGCCGAAGCAACATAAGGTTGCGGGTCAGATGCGTAAATGAAAGAGTACGACAACAAGAATTAAACTATAACATATGTATATGCATAAGAGTGTGATAGAAGTTGTGTTATCACATTAAATTTTACCATGCTATAATATATTTTTTACTTTGGTCGTCGATCGCGCACGCATTATAAGAGAGCATGGTAATTTTTTTGAAATTTTATCTACAAAAATTATATGATTTTGCTCCCCGTGTAGGTGCCGATTGATTTGTCTATGATTAATAGTGGAAAAAAATTCTAGGCCACAAGAAATCTATTCAGAATCAAAGAATTGCCTTAAACATTTCTCTAATGCTTAAAAAAAGCGTAGATATTTATCTGATTCACATGGTCGGCCAAGTGGTCGTAAAACGACATTTCATATTACACGACCTTATATGTTATTCCAGTTAATGGCTACAAGAAATCTATTCAGTGATTCCAGGCTACAAGAAATCTATTCAGAGTTACAGAATTACTTGTAAACATTTCTCTAATACTTAAAAAAGTCTCGAAATTTGTATGAGTTACATGATGGGCCAAGTGGTCGGGAAACGACATTTCATATTACACGACCTAATATCATTTCAGTTAATGGCGGAAATTATTCCAGTTTACAAAAGTTCTATTCAAAATTAAAGAATTGGTTTTAAACATTTCTCCAGTTCTTAAAAAGGTGTTGACAGGGTGGATTAACCCACTTTGATACCCTAGATATTTTCCTCTTATCGGACCCCTCCCCCGCAACAAGATATCCAGCCCTCAAAATATGTTAAAAATAAATAAAATAAAACTAAATAATGTGAAAAATTAAAACAAATTTCAAATATTGATTCAAATACCTATTCAAAATAAACATTTTCACTAGGCCGTCAAAAAATCGGACCTTAGAAATTTGTCTCATTTGTCTGTGCGATGCGATGGTTTGTAATGGCCACGGCTGGGAACTATTTAAAATGATTTCATTTTAAATATGTATTTAAAATACCAAATGGCATTTTACATTTTCTATTTTAAATGGTTTCTATGAACCATTTTTCTCAGCCCTGGTAAGAGCGGTAGTTGTAACATTATATATAAATTTGCTTAAAAAAGTAGATAATGAATATTTTGGAAACGGTTTCACATTTTCCTTAGTCTCATATTATTAGTCAGTCCATTATGTCAAAACTATAGGGGTAAAATTCAAGTTCTTGTAAATGCTAGAACACCAAGTTACGGGGTATCAATTCTTAGTCTCTTAATGATATTTCTCCACCAAAACCAGTCCCACTTTTGAGTTGAAAGATAAAACTAAAAATTTCAATGAAATTTTACGGTTTTAAAATAATTTTTTCTTGATACCTACGTCTTGAATTCAAGTTTAAACACTAGAACTGATTTCATTGTGAAAGACGAATATTGATTTTAACATAGCTTGTGACTTGAGACCGTTAATTTCTATTTGAAAATTAATTTCTCTTGACTATTAAAAGAATGTACTTTGATTTTTTTTTTTAATATAATATTATAGTAAATTCCTTTCTGCAATCGACAGATGAACAAAATGTTGAACAGACAGACAAATATGTAGACGGAGCTATTAAGATCCATTGGTAATATAGTTTTATTGATTACCTATAGCGCGCGCCGCCAAATTCGGTTAAGAACCCTAGTTGGTGGGCCCCGAAAATTACATTTATGATTATGGTAATTTTGTAATCGATAAACCAGTATTTACAATCGTTTCAATTATATTGGATATTGATTGTTTTTTTCAAATCCAGCAGCGATCATTATTTTCATCATCTTGTACTTCGCCTGGGTCGTTTTTGGTACGCGTCTTCATATTCAATTCAGGGATCTACAGACACTGTGGATGCTGTTTTATTGTTAATAGCTCGGTTGTTTATTGTTTTTCTGTCAGCATCGGCCAGCAAACGATTCATTTCTGTTACTTTTGTCTTTGTTAAAAAAAAAACCCGAGTCTTTTTACTCTTACGTAAGGATTGTTAAAAATTCAAAAAGTCAGGTGTTCCAGAGAAAGGGAATTCAAAATTATTCAAAATATTTCCGTTCAAATTATTATTTGTACGTTAGGAAAGTGTGAACATTCTTTCTTCTACCCATACAAATTTCATCGATCAAAATTTTAAAATTTCTGTTTATCGGCATTTTTAACTTTTTTTTTTTTTCGAAAATATTTTTTTTTTTAACAAATATTAAAATTTCCTTCATAGTAATAATTTAAAATCTAGTAACATAAATATTATTGTATAAATATTGTCTGGCTAGTAGTGGCTTCTATTTGAAGCCGCGTAGTCAAAAAAAAGTTTGTTTTCGGCTATAAAAAGAATGTCTAAAGTTATTTCAATGATTTAATACGAGTGTTATACCAATTAAATATCATAATTTACAAAATATTTTATCTAAAACACGTAAATATCTATAAACTGTCAACATCTATTTAAAGTCAGCTCTACAATTTTAACTCTTTCACGCACAAAAACCGGATTTTCCATTGCGGCTAAAAAGCTTTTATATTCAAAATATACTCTAATAATTTATATAAAATTGCAGTACAATATATATATATATATATATATATATATATATATATATATATATATATATATATATATATATATATATACAAAAATTTTTTCGAATTCTTAGGTAAAACGTTTAAAATATTATGGTGGGAGCACTGGACAGAGATGAAAATTATTTACCGTTTTTAAAGCACTGAAAAAATTTAGTTGACGTTATTAGATTAAAGATTTCTTTCACTCCAAGTCAAGATTTATGAAAATTATTTGAATTAGAGTAACTGGTTGAATTGGGGTAATTCCGGTGTGTGCTTTTTCATTTCTGGTATCAAAATGACGAAATTCCTTTTAGAAATTTATGAAAACTAGAACTAAGTTAATAATTAATTATAAATGATTTGAAAAATCGAATTATTTCCTAGTATACCTAATAAAGTTACTTATATAAATGACAAAGAATATGTTTCTCCCACTTTCATAATTATTGGTTTAAGTGGAGTTGGGACTAACATCTAAGAGCTTAAATTGGAGCCCCGGGCGCCAGTTCTTGGAGGCGCCAAAAGTAGGTATGTCACCTATTTTTTTTGCTCGTCACTTGATTTTTGGGAGGAAAAAAGTTTGAAGGACATATTTCTTTTTCTACAGGGGCGCCATTTTTCAACGCTGCCCCGGGCGCCACTTCGGCTAGGTCCGATCCTGGCTTTAAATACATGTTATAAACATTGTTCACGATGATCATACGTCCGTCATGAAAGGGTTAATCAAACTTAACAAATAAATAAAAATAGTCAATAAATACATAAGAATTTACCCGTGTTCATTACTACGTCTGACGAAGTGAGGAGTCAGTTATATGTAGTGACAATCTTTTTTATCGAAATACACATGTGACTGTGTTTTGTAATGTATAGGCCAGGAACGGAATGATTAAAAATAAAATAAGAACCTCTAACGGCCTATCTATTTGCTGGTGACGTGAGAGGTATGAAGAACCCACCTTGGTTTCGTTTCTTGCGTTGACATTTTTTTGTTTTATTTTGTTTTTTTTTTGGGTTTGGATGGTAACTTTTTTGTCTCAAGTAACATATAGGCTGTGCTGAGCAATAGATTTAGTTCGTGTCTCAAACATTTTAAACTGTTGGGGAATTTAAAATTCCTGGAATTGAAACTACTTGTTAGTGATTGTTTTAAATATTAAAAGATGTTTTTTGTTTCTGTTTATTAATCGTGGGATCTTTGACCGTCAGAAAAAGTGTAGATTAAAATTTTTTTTAAATGTTTTCATTTTATTTTTTTTTTTTGTTTGGAATCTCATAGAATTTAGATGGAACTAAGTTATGTACAACTCTGAGAAATATTGAATTCTGTAAGAAATTACAATCTTCAGGCAGTCCTCGTAACTATGTGCTATGTTTGGTTCTCGAATTTTACGGCGTAGGTTAAGACGACATAATTCGAATAACTTGTTTTGTTCCGAATATGTCTATCCAAAGTGAATCAGTTAGATTTTACAATGACTTTTAATTGACTTAAGCCTTGCATTTAAATATTTGGTTTGCAAAATATAGGTGTACCTATATATGCCAGATTATTCCCTATTTTTGTACACGTTTACATATAACTGCGATTTGCGATTCAAAAGAAAAATGCTCTTTTCCATGTAGATTTTTGGGTATTATGCGTGAATTCATGAGACTGGTAGAAAACCAATCAATTTTTTCTAAAGCAATACACTTCTAAAATGTGCAGATCATTAAAAATTACCGCTTTGAGAAAATTCTTGTAAGGAAAATAAGATGACTGTTATTTGAAGCCCCGGGTTTGATTGTCGACTTGATCATAGTTTTTCTTCCTAAGACCCTATTATTTGGGTCGGTTTTGCCAAACTTTTGGTAACGTAGCTCGAAACAAATGGCAAACAATTGGGAAATTGTGTTAAAATATTGTTTGATGTAACTCAAAACACCACAGGCATTAAACTGTGAAGCATGACTTCACTTTAATAAACCCAACTTGTAACCACTGAGACTTGTTTATAAATATTATATAAACCATTAAATTAATGGTTTGATCGCCATTAAAGCAATCGGATCAGTCAATTTTTTTGCTTCAATTTCTTAATGCATTTGTAATACACAGCATTCTCTCTAGTCGATTCTCCCCTCAATGACTCAAAATGACAAACTCAATGATTTTATTTATACTAGTAAATATATCCAGAGAAAAACCACATATCTTTGACTGCGTTTATTTTAGTTTATGCTTACTAAATCGTTAAAGATGTAATGAAACAATGAGAAGAATTTTGGAGGTCTCTTATACCTCGTTTACACGGGGGGGGGGGGGGGGCGTGGGACTTTTAGTAGTTAGTAATTAATGATGAATGTCAATTGCAAGTCGAATGCATCAAGTAATAAGTAGAACGTATTAGTAGAACAGAAAAGTACATAGCTATGGTAGGTATATATAGGTATGTAAAGTAATAAAGATACCTAAATAGCTATTTAGAGTTTTTAAAAGTATTTTACGATACGTTAATAGTTTGTTTTTGGGTATGTAATTGTGTATGTACTATACAAATACACAATAATTTCCTGAAGACGGTGTATTTTTATTATTTTACATACCAATCTATACTTACCACAGCTATGTATTTTTCTGTCCTACTCATAGAGGTCCTACTATTGCTTTCTACTTACTGTTTGTTTACTTATCACGAATTATTAAATACTAAACGGTCCAGTGTGCATGAGGTATCACAAATCGAAAAATTCACTATCGTGTATCGGATCGGATCGTATTATGAATGTTTTTGTAATGTAACTTTTTGTCGAGTAGAGGATCCCGTGTACAGGTGTACATTTTGTCCGGCGTTGAAAACGCTTGATTTATAGTTGTTCCAAGTCTTATTGCTTAACAATTTATAGGCACTCCCGAACCGACCATGACTACTATACAAGCGAACAGACCGAGCGAGCGAGCGAGCGAGTCAGGCAAGGAAGGCAAGAGGACCACGGCAAACGATATCACGGCTGGCACAGGTACAGCGGATACACGCGGATGGGTGAAATGTCAACTGGCTTGTTTAGTTATAATATACGTTTGTCCACCAGCCCAAACATTATATAGAAATATATACAGTGGTGTATTAAGGTGCAAAATTTTATAAGTATATATACACTGTTAAAAAAATATGTATTATTACAATAAAAAATATGGTAATTTTTTACAATATGTGTCTTGAAAATTGCAATGTGTTAGTAAATTTAAATAATTTTGTTGTAAAATATGAAATTTTGTGTAAAAATAAATTTTCACTGTAATTTTAAATACTTTGATACTAAAATTACATATAAAAGTGGTTTTTGACATGCTAAAATAGTAAAATTACATTTCGAAACATAAATTTACTGTATTTATATGTAAATTACTGGTCTTTTGGATGTAGATTACTGGGATCACGTAATTGATTCTGCGCCAGTTGAGTTGACAATGTAATTTTACATGTCATACGTAATTAATTTACATTGAGTGGTGTAAAATTACATCCGAAATGTAAGGTAAAATATTCTACAATGTAATTTTACATAGAAAAATGTTCTAAACATTTCGAAATGTAATTTTACAATATTTAATGTTGGCAATTAAATGCCAACATTAAATGTTGTAAAATTTTTTAACAGTGTACGTACTTATATTGACATATTAAAAAAAAATAATCAGATATGTCAAAGTGTCAAATAATGCGAGAATCTATTTTGAATTTTAAATATGTGCTTGTATTTACTTTTATCGCACGTTCAGTAGACGGAATTTTTTTTATTTTTTATTTTTTTGGAATTCTTTGAAAATGATTTTGTAACATTTTAAGTTGAAAAACCGTTGAAAAGAAATTTTTTAAATACACCGATTAAAGAAACTGAGTTTGCAAAATCTGATTTTTTTGCATTCTGCAACTGGGATCGTGCCATGGGTACAAAGTTCAGTCAAAGTTTGCCTCGTTATATCTAAAGTCCAAAAAAAAACTAGTATTGCACTCAAATTTGTGACTCTGAAGTTTTACGTCAACTACATTTATTTCATTGCGCGAGGCTTTTTGGAAAATCTGGAAAAATTTATATGTTGATAGAAATAAGTAGACGGGAAAGCACTATCGAAACCTTATTTTCTTGAAAAGAGTATTTATTTATAATTGAAGTAGAGGATATGTTCAGTAGAGGAGCTCCAATGATGTTTACCTGGAGTGTCTTGCGCAGCAGGGGAAACTCTGGCTACCTGAATCAGGCCATTTTGCGCAACTGATGCTCGCCTAAGTCTAACAAATAACGGAAGCGCTGAGAAGTACAACCAGTTATTTCTCTAGAATTTTTTTACATTTACCTATATCTTGCTCACACTAAATCGTTTAGTAGTTGGCAATTACTGATTAGGAGCAAGTAGGATGTAGAATACATATTAGTAATAAGTAGGTATATATAAGTATGCAAAGTAATAAAAATTATCAATTATTATATTTTATCCTGAAAGTCTTATACGGAACCTTGAGTACCTATATGCGTGTCCAAAATGCACTTGGGGAATTTTTTAATCAGAAATTAATTTAAACGAAAATAATACTTCAATTTTATTGTCGTCAAGTAACCACAATTTAGAAATTTGATTTTCATTATTTGACTTAATAGTTTTACAGTATTTTCCAAATTCTCACCTGTTTTAAAATCGTTTAGAAAAAACCAAAACAATAATAATATGAAAAAACAATTGAAAAAAAAAAACAAAAAAAAGACCAGAAAAAAACAAAAACATGTGCTGTATTTCACATCGAAAACAAAAATAAATTATCCATTATTTATTTTAATTCAAGTTATTTTGTCTTTTTGTGTAAAAAAGTTGACCGTGTGACATATACTATGGGTATACCAGCTAGCTAACTACAAAGTACGTACAGATGTCACTAGTGTATGTTATATTAAGCACGTTAAGCACCGTCCCGCATAGTGTCACTAGGTACAGTCCAGCCGTGGACTGCAGTGTAGCGAAATGCATTGCAAAGTGCAACAAAACAACTACACCAGCTAGCAAGCCATAAAGCTATACATCACATAAAACAGTGAGAATTATATCATCATATTATAACGAGATAATATATATGTACTCAAAGCTATCATCATTAGGCTTCGACCGTAAAACCATTGTTAATATTGTCAGTATTATCAACTTCTCAGTATATAGGGAAGTTATTATAATGGATCCGAAAAACAATATTTGTAGCATATAGCATATTTATATATTTTGAGTAGTGATGTCGAATAATTAATCAATTAATCAGTTTAGTCGACTAATTTTGTTTACATTTAGTCATTTATTAGTCGACTATTTTACGTTCGGCTAAATGACTAAAATGATTAATTTTTTTTTAAATATAACTAAGAAAAGTCTAATTTATTAATTTTTTTACATTATTATTTACTGGACTTTCACATTATTATTTACTGGGCTTCACATTTCACACTTCAATAAAAAAAAAAAAAATTGACCTTTTTCGAGACCGTAATAAATTTTATGACTTTTTTTGGTAAAAATATTTTATCTTTTTAAATTTTCAGTATTTTTAAATTGCGTTAAAAAAAAAGTTTAAGTTCTATATCGGTTTATATGTAACAACTAAAAATTAATATCTAAATAATATTATAAATGTGAAAGTTTGGATGTTTAGATGTTTAAATTTGTTCGATGTTTAAATTTTATCCCGGTTGCAAGTTCTTGAGGGATACAAAAACAATTATTCAAACACACCCCAAAAAACAAAACTCAATTCGATGAAATCTGGTACACTGACATTATTTATCCTGAGTTAACAAATAGGATAATCTTATCCCGACTAAAGGTTCCTGTAGGATGACTGAACCGAATTCGATTAAATAAAATATAGAGACACTATTTACTATGAGCACATGTAGCTAGAATTTTAATAATGACACGTAGAATAGTTTTATCCCGATTGAATGTTCCCAGGGGATGCAAAAGAAATTCCAAAATCATGTCCAAATAATTAAACAGAATTTGATAAAATTTTGTACACAGACATGATTAATCCTGAATTAACGCATAGGCTAATCTTATCCTGATTAAAGGTTCCTGTAGGATGACTGAATCGAATTAGATACAATTTAATATACAAACGTTATTTACTATGAACACATATATAGTAATACTTTTGAAATAGTTTTAGTCGGGATAGTTTAATCCCGATTGAAGGTTTCCGGGGGAAGAAGGGGAGACACAAGGGGGGGGGCTTAATTCAATGCGGGTGAAGCCGCAGGTCAGACTTAGTTATATTATAAAAATGTGCTGAAATGATTATGGAAATTCATAGTGAATGCAATAGCAATAATAATACATAGGATAGTTTTATCCCAATTGAAGGTTCCCGGTGGAAACAAAAACAACTGCTAAATCACATCCAACTAACTAAATCGAAGTCGATGAAATTTATAGTACACACAGAGACACTATTTACCCTGATCTAACACATGGTGTAATCTTATCCCGATTAAATGTTCCTGTGGGATTCAATATTATTTAATTATAATAACAGCAAAAAATCAGAGATCCTTTGATCCTTTGAAAATTTGAAAAACTTGTAGTGCGATTTTAAACCATTTTTGAACAATTTACATAGCCATATTTTCAAAACGGGGGTGGGGCAGAATTTAATTAATAATATTTGATATTTTCGTAATTATATAGTTAATTTAATTCCCAAAGAATGAATGTAGTAATTATTTACTGTCCTATAACTGGATTAAAATTGGATTTTTTCGCTATATTCAAATTCTCAGAAAAATATTACCTGAAACTATACATATATACTTAGTTTTTAGGGATTTGCAATTGTCTGTAATAATTACCTACAGTGTGGACTTGAAAATTTCGGACGTAAAAAAAACATATGAATTGCATCACGCGGTCACAGGGTACATTTGTCCTCACTGAAGAGGAGAAGCATGATTCCTAACTCAGAAGAATTGTTTTATAATTATATAGAAGCAATAAAATACTTTTTTCCACAATAAAATTTCTTCGTCTGTCTGTCTGTTTGTTTGCCCCGTCTGTCTGTCATGTCTTACCGTGTGTTTTGTCTGTATGTCAGTCCTGTCCTATTAACTGGCTGTATGTTCTGTGTCTGTCTGTCCGTTTAGTCCTACGGTCTGTCTGCCAGTCATTCCTGTTTGCTTGTTCGTTTGTCTGTATTTTAATTTTATCCTGTCTGTCTGGCTGTCTTTTTTGTCTGCCCGTCAAATCCTGTCTGCCTGTTTATCCTGTCTGTCTTGTATAATAGTCCTGTCTGTCCGTCTACCAGTCCTGTCTGTCTGTTAATCGGTCTTGTCTGTTTGTCAGTCGGTCCCATATGTCTGTCTACTAGTCCTTTGTCTGTCAATGTCTGTATATCCATTTTCTCCTATTTGTATGTTTGTGTTTTCTGTCTTTTTGTCCGTCTGTCCAGTAGTCTACCCAGTCTGTCTGTCTGTTTGTATTCCTCCCTGCTTATTTGTTTGCCTTCTGTCATCTGTCCTTTATAAATTAACACACTTGGCGGATTTTCATACTTGACAAGGTCTTTTAAAGGCCGCTTTTGGTAAGTGGAATAATTATTCTGTGTAATAATTTTCAGTAATTTTTTCATTTACCTTTAGTGGCTTTTAAAAATAATAACATGCTGTATGAAAATTAGGTCCCGTGCATGCACACAAAGTTATATGTATAATTAACCCTTAACTACTGACGTGTAATTTTGTTACGTTGCTACAGACGTACGTATTGTGACGTAACATATGTAACATCAAAGTATGTTATGAAAAAGAAAATTATTTTAAATTATTAACAGTTATGGAAATCATTACGTTATAAAAATTATCATAAATTATTTACTTAGTTTAGTTATCATAGTTAATTCAATTTCAAATAAGAAAAAATTATTTATTAAAATTATTAAATTTACCTAATAAAATTACTGCTATGTCAGAAAAATCAGCCGATAAAATAAAGTTCACAATCTAACTGGCATTTTGAAATTCCCAACTTTAATGCAAGCAATATCAAGGATCTATGATTTTTTGCTTCGTCACATATAAATCCATATTGAACTTAAACTTTTTTTTAACTTAATTTAAAAATATTGAAAAATTTAAAAGGATAAAATATTTTTACCAAAAAAAGTCATAAAATTTATTACGGTCTCGAAAAAGGTCAATTTTTTTTTTTTTTATTGAAGTGTGAAATGTGAAGCCAGATAAGAGACTGAAGCCAAATATTGTTTATATGGAAACATCGTTTTTTGAAAGAATTAAACAGATTACCTGATTTATGAATTTGACTAAAAATTTAGTCGATTAGACTATTGTATGTACGATATTTCCGACTAATGACTACCCAGTGAACATAGAATGTAAATGTGATGTAACAAGGAAATAACAAGTTACGTAACTTTTTTCATTTATGGGTGACATAACGATTATATAAAATTAGAGTTTTATGTTATATACGTAATTGTTACCTGTATGTTACGTAACAGTTACATGCCATTGTGACTGTAATAAAATGTCACATTTGTGACTGCTATGTTACGTTTAGATGATGTATCAAGGTTGCTTTGATAAAACGTCACAGTGTGACTCGTATGTTATGTGTTCGCAACCTAACAATGTTACTTTGATAAAACCTCACAGAACTGACTCTTATGTTATGTTTTTGTGACGTATCAACGTTACTTTAATAAAATGTCACAACTATGTCTTTTATTATGTCCTGATGACCTAACAATGTTACTTTGAACAAAACGTCACAACAGTACTCTTATGTTATGTTTTTGTGACGTATCAACGTTGTTTTAATGAAATGTCACAATCATGACTCCTTTGTTATGTTTTTGTGACGTATCAATATTAATAAAACATTTCACTTGTCATTTTTGTGAAATGTTTTGTTACCATATTAATTTTAAATGTATCAATTCGCGAGGAATTATCAATTTTAAGATTCCTGCAGTTTTTTTTCAATCTATCCCCTGTTGACATCTGATGTAACTAAATTTCATCCATCAATTTTTGTATAAGTCGATTTATGTTATTTGTTCTATATGGGTTATGGGGTTATATTATATAATATAACCCCATAATCCATATAACAAATAACATAAACCATAACCCATATAACAAATAACAAATAACAAAAATGGATGGATGAAATGGATGAACGAATGTTTTATTAATATTGATACGTCACAAAAACATAACAAAAGAGTCATGATTGTGACATTTCATTAAAAAAACGTTAATACGTTGTTAAAACAACGTTAATTTTGTTATTAATTTAAAAATTAAACTGTTATGAAAATTCTTGTAAGGCATTATTTACTATTTTGTGATATATATTAATCTATAACAATGAGAATAAATAAGTGAGTTCGGTTTAGTGGTTAAGACTGTCGATAATTTAAAAGATGTTTCAGCTTGGATAATATATGGATCAAATCCTGCAACAGTCAACAAAAAGAAAAAAATTTAGGTGTATGTATGTATATGACAATAAAAAGGGATTTTGAATTTGCTTTTTGCAAAAGAAGGCGTAAGGCGTATTTTTATCTATAAGGTAACATCAAAGTTATATTTTCCTAAAACGTTACAAGAACATAGCAATGTTACGTCACATTGTTACGTTTATAAGTGGGAAATTGTAAGTTACATGTGAGTCATATGTGACTCACATTTTATGTAACACGTGACTTTCAGTTCTGTCACTGTGACATAAAATTTACAGAATAATGTTCACTGGGTAACACTGTATGAAAAACAACATTAGTCGATTAACCAACTAACTGCTCCTCGGCTCGACATCACTAGTTTTGAGGTCACTACAGTGTTTTCACACTATTTTTAAAATTTATAACTCGTGTGTATGCGTGTACGTACATCCGTACGTATGTATCAATCTTTTGTGCAAGAGCATCATATATTTCTTAAATAAAAAATGATGATTTTGTTGGGGTACCATTCAAAACGTACTATATAATTTGAAATTGCGCAAAATTTGATCCAGCTGTAGCTTCTTTTGAGGAGTGAGGGGGGGGGGGTACTGGAGAGTTGATACTGCAGTACCTAAGGATCACATTTGACCTTTTGACCTGAAGTGTTAAATCCACCCCATAGTGCTGCTTGTTTTATTAGTAATCTGTCAATTTTTGCTATCAAACCAACGAAGTTCATGTATAAAATGTAGTTTTTGTAACAAAATTTCATTTTATGATCCTTATACAACTCAAATTTTGTTAAAAATCGATTTGGCTGTTTCAATGTTTATGAAATTTTTTTTTTTAGATTTTTCTGAGCGATTCTTCTGGCAATAAGGGTCGGGGACAACAATTTTCAAAAGTTTAAAAAAAAATGAACAAAAATATATATAGTTATATATGTTACTGAATTCGGGTTTTAACAAGTTTTCTTTTGATACCCTACTCTAGTCAATGCTCTTGGGGAAAAATTGTTTTCCACCTTTCAGGTTATTCTCTGAAATTAATCACCTGAAACGAAATTTAATTTCACATCTATAATTAGGCCACTACATTATTTCTGTACTAAATTTTAAATTTTCGCGTTGAATGGTTTCAGAGAAAACCGCCTGTGATAGACCGATAGATACCGAAGTGATTGCATAAGTGTTCGTTTTGCCAATTTTGGTACGGAATACTAAAAATAGCGATAGTTTAGTTACGAATTTTACAACTTAGAACATTCAAATGTGAACAATTTAGAAAAAACTATAAGTTTTCAATTTTGATCTGATTTGGCTTCAATGACGAAGAAATCGGCGTTGCAGAAAAAGATGACAAAAGGTGTGAGATATTTTCTTTATATAACTTTACAAAATCTCATGGCTTTATTCACTTTGTCTTAACAGTCTTAGAGTTACAGTCTTTAAGTATATTGCTGTTTTCGCTTTTTTTTTTTGCTGAAGCAAAATAAAATATATTTGTTTATATTTAACATGTTAAACGATAAATTATTTCACCAATGAAAATAATGTAACTATTTTATATCCATGTTGAGTTTACGGGTACAGATATGGACTTTTGTGGAAGAATATTTAACATAAGAATAGTTTGAAATTTTTGCCCGGTGACGGAAGCGTCCACTGTATATGATTTTAGGCAAGGTTTAAAATAAAATTGTATTATTTAGACGAAAGTGTATAATTCCGAGTTCCCAGCGTCTCCACCATTGTTATTATACATGTTAGAACACAAAGTAATGTTGATGAATGTCGAATAGGTCGACTAAATTCCGATACAGTGTTGTGATGAGATAGAGTAATTTCAAGTAACTATACGCTAGTAAACATTTGTAAACATTGTAAACAATTTAGTTGCAGAGGCTGGTTTTGAAAAAAAATGAAAAATATGAAAAATTCAGTTTTGTATTAATTATTTTATTTCTGTAACAATAAATCCTTTAATATTGTCCTGTAACAAATGTAATTTTTTTATACATTTTTATTTCTTAAAGTTTACCTCTTCCCTTTTCCCACCACATAATATATTATTTGTTTTTGTAAAATAGTTTTATTAATAAACATTGACAAATTTTTATAAGACAGGTAATAACAAATAAATTTAGATAGCATAGTTTGTGGCATAAAATGTATGCTAGCATATCTAGGATGAGTCCAGAGACGTAATTTTTATGCCCTGGAACGATTTTACGTCAAGCGTCCTTGTTTTAAAAGTCTATTTTCCCCAAAAATATATAGCAAAAAACGAAAATTTCGCATTTTTCTAAGATAGGTTCTTGAAAACTATTAAAAAAAAAACCACACCGTAAATTATTTCACCTTCTTTGTCATGCGCTCTGGAGCAACGATTCCATTTGCTCCATTGCGTAGTTACGCTTCTAGATAAGTCTCATATTGGAAATGATCGGTACATTAAGGAAACCGCGGATCTAAAAAGTTTGAGAACCCCTGCCTTAAGGGGAAAAATACCTTATACAACTTCCACCAAAACTTCCACCAAAACTTCCACCTTCAGTTCTTAGTTCTTATCCTGTAGGATAAACTGATTTTAGATTTGTAAACACGACCTAAATTCTTTATCGGACATTATTCTTTTAGTTATTTTTTAAAAATAAGATTTTATTTTTTTATTTTTAATTTTTTTTTATTATTTAGTTCTTTTATAAAAATAAAATTTTATAATAATATTTACCTATGTATAAGTAGGTACTTGTCTCAAATATAATTAGCTCTGCTTATTATAATAAACAGCTAAACTGCTACTTTTTAAAGTTATATCATACGATGATAATAAAACGCGTTAACTCATATATTGTTGGACATTTATGAATGAAGAAAAAGTACGTCGTAACAATCCTATGTTTGTTCATTTTATGATCAAAAGTGGTTTTTTTTTCCAATTTAATAAATTTTGGATTTTTTCTCTGAGATTTAATTGGCACTGTTGAATATCTTTTATGATCATTTTTATTATTCATAAAAAATTATTAACAAAATTGAACATTTTTTTGAAAAATACGCGGTCTCATTAGCTTGGCGATAAGTGTAAAATTTTTATTAAAGTTCGGTCCACAATATTGGTTCCTGGAATCAAATAGTAAATACTTACTTTTATGTATCTTATTAATACGGAGAAGCGTTTAAAAAAAGTATTAATTAGTGTCTAATATAAAAGATCTTTTTTTGGATAAACAAAAAAAAAAAATTAACGATGTCTATAAATCAATTAAGTTTTGTCTATAATTTTCGAAAATTGGTGTAAATTTCAAACACATGTTTTTTCGAATAAAATACCAAAAAAACAAAAAAACGATCCAATGAGATTTACACACTTTATTATATGGATCTATCGAAATATCGATTTTGATCTGAACACGAATTCGTTAAAAATATCTATGTATTTTTATATACCAATGTAAATGTACATAGATCATTTCAGCACACCGGATTATACAGAATGATTATAAAGTATGTCATAAATAGAGGTCCACACTACCAACTTTCCTGTAAATATGTAGTTAATTAGGTATATATAGTTACAGAATATAGTTAGGACAGAGTATGATTCATCAATTTTAAAATTTCGCTGGTTAACCTTTCTCTGTTTTTGTTATAAACAAAAAAAAACTAATCATAGTCAATAGTCAATATCATTTTTTTTGTTTTTGGGAAAAGCAAAATGAAATAAAAAACTTTACGCTTTATTTCTTTGGGTGATATCATCAGGGTATAAAAATTCAATTTCTCATCAATTAAATCCATTAACATAGTTCTACCGAGAAAATAGCTTTCTTCGAAAAATTGTAAAATTTTGTGTAAGTAATTGTTATTCAGAAAGGGCTGATTAAAACTTGCTCTAATGAAAAAAATGTACTTCGATGTAAAAATGTGAATCGAAATTCGCTACTCCATTTGAATTATCTTATAGAATATAGATGGATTCACTTGTTGGATGGATGTTAGTAATATTAATTCACAACTTTGTATATTTACGTATCAATATAGAACAGTACCGTAAAACTGTTTTTGGCTCGACTGATTTCTCAATTTCGCGTAATTTTATATGACAAATCATCTTCAGTTAGTCACAAATGTAAATTAAAAGTCAACACACTTTTAAATCACACACTATCTACATCAAACATAACAAGTTATGTTCAGAAAAAAAAACACCAATTTTACTAAATACTTACTTAAACTACCATCTATCTGCCGTATTTGAATTCTTTTATTTTTTCTGTATACCCAAATGAGATATCTAAATTCGAAGTACAATTGTTGGAATAAAGATAACTATATATACGCAAGGAATAAAATACACAAATGTAGAACATAAATACTATCACTTGGTCACTACTTTCAGCCTGTTTGTTTTTTATATGTTGGTACCGTGGTTAAACGGTGATTTTTTTGTTTTGTTTTTATTATGTTAACTGCCTGTGATTGCTCGTTTGCTTGCTTGCGAGAGAGCTTGTTAGCTGGAGAATTATATATACAAGTATAATGATATAAAAAGACAATAAGGCCTTTTCTACAAAAAAAAAAAAAAAAAAAAAAAACGATTGTACAATTGTGTATGCAAAATTTATGTATTAAATTGTTAAAAACCAATTATATTATGTGAATATTGTTACAGATTGTGGTATAGAATGATTCAGTTTGAATCTCTTAAGTGCAGATATCGAAGAGGTCTCGTATAGTGTGGACAATGTAATATGTTGTTACGTATACCTTTAACTAAAATACAATAAATTAATAAATCGGTGGAAATTTTTTCGAAATCTTTCAATAATTAATAGAATCTTCATCCCGCCAGTGACGTCAAATATTTGCATAGTCGGACACCGAGTTGCTTTTATACAATATTTTTTATTTATTTATGTTTACAATGTATTTAATATTAAATACCCCTGTCGCAGCATCCTGCATAACATAGCGAATTTCCGTTTATAAAAATCCGTTTTTCTGTGATTTTTCACCCTTTTAAGTGATTTTTCCTCCTCTTTCTAATGGTGTAAATAAATGTCGCAAAAATTTTTGACTTGAGGAAATTTTGGCAAAAGACTAATTTTTTTCACGAAAAATGACCAAAAAAAACTATGTTCCCGGCATCCGACATGGCTGGCTTATGAACTTGTCCAACGGTGTGGGACTAAATACAAATATATAAATTTTAGTGTATATTATTTTCGGTTTCTAGAAACCTCAAAATAAATTTCTATTATACTCCCGAAAGATTTCTTTCGGAGCTTTAAAAAATAGGACTTTCTTAGGAACCCTAAAAAGAAGGCATATTATAATAGACAAACATAATATTATATACATATGTATGTGACTATACAAGCCATTATACGACAAGCTATATTATCGTGTTATGTACATACGTAGTATTATCCGTGGTAGTAAAATACCTACTTTCATATACATAATTATATATACCCCTGTCGCAGCATCCTGCATAACATAACGAATGCCCGTTTATAAAAATTAATTTTTCTTGGAAACTAGTTGACATAGAATAATAGTTTATAGACCTTTTTTATGTAATTTTTTCTCCTCGTTTAAATGGTGTAAAAAAATTTCGCAAAAATTTTTGAATAAGTGGAAATTTTGGCAAAAAACTAATTTTTTGCAAGAACAAACACCATGTTCTTGGCATTCGACGTGTCTGGCTAACGAACTTGTCCAACTGTTTGGGACTTTCAACATTTTCACCAAATTTCGTAAACCTAGGACATTTCGTTCGAGAGTTATCGTGCGGGCACATATATATATATATATATATATATATATATATATATATATATATATATATATATATATATATATACATATATATATATATATATATAAATTTTTGTGAATATTATTTTCGGTTTCTAGGGACCTCAAAACAAATTTCTGCCATGGTCCCGGGTTCAAGTCGCGTCATGACAGTGGCTGTAATAGCTGAATTCCATTCTGGAAATTCCCTAAATTAAAATTGTTTTCTTGTTACATACTTATTTATGAATCTTCAATAATTTAAAAAATGCCGTTTTAGGTTCAAAATATTAACTTTAAAATGAAAACGTCAAAATTGTTGTATCCACATTTGCTCCGAATTGAAACTATACCCACTTATATCAAATGATTATTTGTCAATTTATCGGGACGCCGTATTATTATATATAAACGAAAAATACATTAAAACACTGAAAGTTTAATAAAAACGTTTGCTCATATTACCTCAAAAAGTGTTAAAATGGAATAATTTTCAATAATTAACCAAGAAAACACTTAAGAGGTATGTAATGGTATTAGTAGTAATTAACGTATTTATCAGCTTTATAAAAGTTTAATAAAATAAAAGTTTTGGCTTTGTTTATCACATCTGTATACATATCGTCAGCTGAGTATTGGTTTATACCAAGTCAACATTTTAAACATTTTTTGTAGATAGTTTTTTTGTTACTTTTGTGCATTGAGGAAGCCGAAACCACTATCAAAAAATTTTTTTAAAAATCTGACTTGGTACAAACCAATGCTCAGCTGACGATATATAGAACAGAACTATTTGTAAGTGCAATTTTAAAGTCCAATAAGGCAATAAATTTATTAGTTTTTGAGATACCTTAATTTTTCTTTTACACTTTCGTTTAATTTTGTTTCAATTTTTATTTTCATTCATAAAAAAATGGTGGATTCCATTGCAGACTTGTTTAAATTCAGTAAAGAATTTTTTTTTTGTTTTTATAGAATATTTATAGTTTTAACATTAGACTAATTAATAAAATATATAATTTATTTAATTTTAAATAAAATAATATGGCTACATAATTTTCAGTATAATATATTATAATATTATATTTTAAATATAAATATATTTTATATAATATATTGAAGCTTTTCTCACATATAATCAACAAAGTTGTAAATCAAATGAATTATTTACTTGTTATACATATAAATAAAATTATTTTTTGTCTTTGTTTATATGGTTGCGTTTTTCATATGAAAAAGAACAATTTTAACAAAAAAAAAAATTAAATTAAACTCGTGTACTTTGATAAAGTTAATTGGGCAATATTTGAACAAGGAAGATTCTTAAAAGCTTCTTAAGTTTTGTCTCTTATCATAATATTAACGTTATCTATGAAACAAGAATAACTGTATAACAAGCATAGAGTGAACTGCTTCTTACCTTTTTGACTATCATTACTTCGATTTCGATGAAATTCGTAGGAACTGTACAATTTCTAAAAATTTCATCAAAAACAATCAAATAGTTTCGAAGTTATGCTACTTGGTAGAATCTTTGGATATAGAGATTGACAGACAGGAAAACATGCGATAGAAAAAGCTCAGGAAGCTCTAAAATATAAAATGAGCGTGAAAATTTTCATTCTGGAGCGACAAGATTTTCATGTTTCATGTCTTGGAAGCAAAATAATTTTTTACACGGATTGGTTTGACATAAAAGGCAGTTACGTAGTCAGCCTTTCAGTTATTTCGTAGTTGTATAGCCAACTAGAAAAATTTAAGAAGCAGTTCATCCTATTCTTGTTTCAAACATGACATTAATAATACGATGGGACAGGAAAAAATAGAATGCAATTTAAGCACAAAATCGCTTTAAAGATTGGATAGAAATCTGTTACAAGTACGAGGAAGCTACACAGAGAGAAAATTCATATAAAAATTACTGTGCTCAGCACTACAATCGACGTGTAAAAGGCGAACATATTCAATTTTGTACGGTAAAAATATAAAAATTATAATTAATCATAGAAAATTTAAAGGATATAATGTTCTTTCCGTAATATTAGCTCCGTCAAATTTGTAAAACAGCACAGTAAAAAGTTCTACTGCCGACAGTTTAATTGTTTTTCTTACAAAAATTACCATGCTGTCTTAAAATAGAAGAAAAATAGAAAAGAATAAAAGAAGCTAATAGTAGAAAGAAAGAAAGAGAAGGTATCAACGCTGTCACATAGCGAGGCAAGCTGCAGAAAGTATCAACACAATCATATATGAAGGTCACATAGCAGGACTGTTGGTGTTGCAAGTAGCTGGTTAGCTGGTGTGGTGTCGAATCAATGTTCATTAGAATGTCTTGACGGATGGTCATCGTTTAATTCATCATTTTGTTACTCCACTATCTTCAATATTAGAATATATTGTTGCCAATCATTTTTGTATGGATCATAAAGAATCAAAGGTCGGAAAAGATCGGGCATCTTCGAAGTTTTTACAGGTACAGCCGAAGCAACATAAGGTTGCGGGTCAGATGCGCAAATGAAAGAGTACGACAACAAGAATTAAACTATAACATATATGCATAAGAGTGTGATAGAAGTTGTGTTACCACATTAAATTTTACCATGCTATAATACATTTTTTACTTTGGTCGTCGATCGCGCACGCATTAAAAAAGAGTATGGTAATTTTTCTGAAATTTTATCTACAAAATTTATATGATTTTTCTCTCCGTGTATACATATCTCATCTTCCCTCATTAGCAGTTGTATTTATTGTTGCTCTGGTGACAAAATTCTGGTTTTCTAGCCGGATATTTGTTATCGTATACCGCTGCAAAAGACTTTACTAAACGTATCCACAACAACAGCATCCCATAACAACTGGGGACAAAATTGTGACTTAACTTCAGTGTGTGACTTAAGTTCGATTCTTTATTTGAATACATGCACAGTTACCCATCGTCTACACCTATATGAAATGATATAAAACTTGAAGGAAACAGGTAAATAAAATATAAACCTATAATGATTTTCAACGACTCTCGCCCAACAATGACAGCAATACCGAAAAAAATCCAAGTGTAAAAGAGACAAATATACATGGGCTCGAGTTTTCTGAACGAGTTACACTCGTCCGAGTGTGTTTATGACTTTTATTTGTGTGTGTAGTACCTGTGTACATATATGCAGCACGCACATACGATAAAGTTAGGAGGATATTTTCGAAAAAATAAATCCAGTAGCTTATTAAATTACACAACTAATTTTTTTATATATTTTTTTTCTTTTTTTGGTTCTGATATCAAATCAACACGATCGCTTTTAATAAACAGTAGACCAATCAAATTGTGGTGGTACTTTTAAGTATATTGAATAATAACATTTTAAAGGATGGTGGAGTCGCAGAGGAAACAATTTATTTAACAGTTTTGGCATATTAAGGTTTTCTGGTAAGGTGAATTGGATAGCTGAGCGTGCTTAGGCATCAGTACTTACGGATTGGTAGGTCGTCGGTTAGATTCCCGCGACCGGCTATGCTCGTGAAGGTTTCTGCAGTTTTCCTTCACAACTCTAGATGACAGTTCCTTTAAGAAGACACACAGTTCCTTTAAGAAGACAGCTGCAGACGCATACCTTCCAAATACCAATTAAATTTCTTAAAAAATATCCGCACACTTACCAGTTTTATTTGGATGATAATTTTGAGGGCTAAGACCCACGATTACTGACCAACTAAATTTATTTTTATATTTATTGCAATTGAGTCAAACTGCTTTTGGCGGTGCTCGCCAATTTTTTAATGGATCGTTATATACCTATATGTTCTCTGTAGCGATTTGTATTTTGCATTAATTTTCGATTCGAAACAACTTTTTCCAATAAAGTTTTTGTCAATTTGCGGTAAATAAGGTACTTTAGGATCATTTTTATATTTTTTTTCAGCGCACTCTCTATACAAGGGTGGATTTTAAATTTTAGAACATGAAGCAATTTTTAGTAAGGCGTACATACTTTTAACAGGTTATGATTAATTATTGCTGCGTCCATTAATTTTTTTGGTCCACTTGAAGGAATGAATTAAAAATTTTATTATCATACCTGATTGTTAATATTTATAGAAATAATTTTTTCTGATAAAATCAAAAGATGATGCGCGGGGAGGATCTACTGGGTCATAGTTGAAATTTTAATTGAATTCTAGGAAATTATTTTAACTCATTAACGCCCAGATTTGTAAATCTGATACACCTTTATGTTTTTGTTTCTATTTTAAAAAAAAAAATATAATTTATTTAATTGTTTAAAATAAAGTTTTTTTTTTCAAAAATATTTTTAAAAATAAAATCAATTACGTATTGGATATTAACCAGGTGTTCGGAAAAAATTTTATTACTTTTTACATCAATAAATTTCTGTTACATATGTTTTTGGATAATTTGTTTAATTGTAATCTCCACTGTTTCGAAATATTGTAATTTTCAGGTTTTGTTTTTTCTTTTTTTTTTTAATGAGCCATGTGGATCAAATTACATGAAATATCTTCTAGTTCCACTAAATTATGGTAGCCATGTCAGAACCCAATAAATTGGATTTTAAAGAATCAAAATTTTATGACAAATATATGAATAATCTTTTGTCTGTTTTACTTACCATGGGAACAAAAGTGCAGCGATAATAATGGAACGATCATCTTGTGTATAGTTTTGAATTGAGCTGGAAAAAAATGAGCATCACATTCGAAACAAAACAATATGGATACGGTATGTTTACGTGCGCACTACTAAACAAAAAAACAAAAAAAAAAAAAACTAAAAAATAAGTTTATATTGTGGTAAAGAATAAAGTTTTGCCAGAAGCGACCAACAGGAGACCCATTTATTTATAACTACTGTCATCTATAGTAAACTTAAAAGAACTTTATGCTATGGAAAGGTAGTTGGGTTTTATTAATCGGAATTTCACGTAGTTAGTTTGAGTCAGTTTGTCTGTATTGATTGGATTGTTCCTTCGGGAATTTGTATTGCTTTTTGATCACGTTTAATCATCCTAAGATTGTGCTTCGAGCTTGATTAATCTGATTAAAACCATATTTTTTTAGTACCGACACTTTTTTGTAATGTATTTTTTAGATTATGAGAATTTGAATTCTTTGAATAATTCTCGTAAAATTTCTAAATAAAAAAAAAAAATCTAAAAAAATTAAGATTTCTACAAAAGCTCCCTATTGTTATTTTACTTATTAAAAATAAATTAGGGTAAGTCCAGCGCAAGAAATCGACAGATTTTAAGCTATCTATTAAAACTGTATTATGTATTTCGATCTTGTTTTATGAGAGAGATTATGTTAAATATATAGTCATGGTGCAGCAACACAAAAATCTCATATTTAATGAATTTTTTCTTTAATAGTAATAAAAATAAATATATAATACCAAGAGCATTATTATGATTAAATTAATATTTCTATTCATTAAAAATTAGATAAAAATAACTTCAATTTACTTTTATTATTATCACAATTATCAATTAATATCTGCCTTTTTCAGACAAACAAGTCTATGGAAATGAAAATATACCAAAATAAATTTTAAAATTAAAACAATTGAAATCTTATTTAATATGCATTTGACTGATATGAAATTACTTTATATATGCACTAGCCGTATACTCGATGCGATTTCCCAACACCTTTTTATTAGGTACTCACCTTCTGCTCACTTTTAATGTTTTTCAAAAGCCTAAATCAATATCCACGTTTCTAACTTCAAAAATGACAAACTTCCCATACGAACTTTCATTTCCTGTTTTAACCCCTTAGAGAATAAATTTCCAGAAACGTTTACACAACTGACTTTTATTTATTAATAGAAGCCTAAACGCCAATTTTCATAACTCCTGTGCTAAATTTCGTCCTTCTAAACACAACAGTTTAGGCTGTGCGTTGTCTGTCAGCCAGTGTTAAAGATAGTGATGAGCAAAATTAGTCTTGGTCTTGCAAAAAATGCAAGACAAAGACCAAGACTATGTACACTAAGAGCAAGACCAAGACTATAAGTAAGGCTGCAAGACCAATACCAAGACTCAAGTGAGTAAGACCAAGACAAAAGCAAGAAAAAAGCAAGACTCATCTTGCTAAACTATTTAAATAGTTTGAAAGTATAATTACTACCGTAAACAAAGAAAATTCTGATTTTAAAAGGAAAAAATTCGCTAATAAAAAAATGCAAGAAAGTGCGAGATGTTTAAGCAATACCAAGACCAAGACTGCATTTTGCAAGACCAAGATTCAAACTACTCTAGCAAGACCAAGACCAAGATTCTTAATGCAAGAACAAGACCAAGATCAAGACTGCCAAGTCTTGGTCTTGGTCTTGCATTTGCTCATCACTAGTTAAAGATTTATTCAATAATATATTATTTATTTTAATAGCCATAGTAACATATTTTTACATACCACTAACTTCAAAAATAACGAATTTACATACAAATTTGCATCCCCTATTAAACCCACTTAGGGGACGAATTTTCAAAAATCCTTTCTTGGTGCTCACCTACGTTACAGGGGAAACTCCCGTGCAAAATTTCATTCTTCTAAATCCAGCGGTTTAGGCTGTGCGTTGTCTGTCAGTCAGTCAGTGTTAAAGATTAATTAAGTAGATTATTTCAAAGCCAGCCTTCTGACATAAATTATTTTATAGACAATTCTGACTATCGATTTCCGTATTTTCTAATAAAATCCTATCTAGAGAATATACTTATGTTATTTTGAATCGGTTACGAAATCGCCGTAAAACTTTTCACTTCTCTTTTGTGGTCCGTAGCAAACTCACATTTTTTTTAAAAGTAGCCCGCCTTTTTCATAATGATAGGGAATAGAGGGACCAAATGTGAAAATTTTATTTACACATTTTCCCAGCTATTTATACAGATGTTTTGTTCTAACTGGTATATGAGCTTTAACCCTAGAATCATACGTTGGTCTATGAGTCAAGTTAATCATACATCGGCGTCGTTTCGACGAATGGACTTTTTACGGGGAGTTTTAGAGTTTATTTGCAAAAAACATTTTTTTTACATAACAATACTACAAAAGCGAACAAAATATTTAAAAAAATTGGATTTGGAAAAATTTCTTAATGTAAATATTTATTAATTTTTTTAATCTTTTTATCAAAGCATATTTTCATTATAAAAATTAAAAAATATATAAATACATCAATTGTAATAATTAATTTATGAACTATTATGAATTAGTGGACATGTGTGACTTTACAGAATGTGAAATTTCTCAGTCATAAATATTCCTATAGATATGTAGTTATTTCCCCATTAGGCACATTTGTAAATTTTCTAAAATTTGTTAGTAATTTTTCGAATAAGATCTCAAAAAATAATAAAAATTAAAATATTTTTCACAAAATAAATTGTTAACCTTTTATTAAGTTACTTGAAACGCATTCTTTAGTTTTCGATTCAATATATTCAAACTTCAGTATTATGTCGTCTCTATAAGTCAAACTGCTGTAATCATCTTTCACATTATCATAATCATTGAATAAATTAATTATAACATCCATATCTTTAATAAATTTTAGAAAAATTAGGAAAACTTTTATATGTGGAGTACAAAATCTTTAAAAAAAAATATAGGTTAATCATACATCGTCGTCCTTTTGACGCACACTATTTCAGTATAAAAAAAACGACAATAGCTATAAATAAAATTTATATGTCTTATGTGTTATAATAACAAATAAATTAGATAACAGAAGTTTCACAGCGAGCAGGTACCGACAAGTTACATTATTGGAGCAGGTAGAGAAGTTCGTTCGTCGTTTTGACGAGTACGTATGATTCTAGGGTTAAAAAGTATTCCCTTACACAAACTGATGAGACGTTTGGGAGAAATGTGCCCCATCTATACCGGGATTTACCCTATACAATAAAAATTATAAATATAATCACAAAATACCACAGTGCGGTGGAAGAATATGGTAGTAGGACTGTGGCCTGGCTACTGTAATAATCTATAAGATGGATCTATTTATACATTATATTTATACATAACAAATATTATGTATTATTCTTTCTTTATATTTTCTTAATACAAAAGAAATAAACGTTTATGATAAATATACATTTGTTCTAAAACTAAATGATACACATCGCTATTTGTTAAAATCCAAAAAATAAATATTATCTCCTTTTCTTCTATGCTACTGCGATGCGATGCTATGGTTGGCAGCTTATAGGTTGGTTGCTTACTGATTGCTGGCTCCTATAGGTAGCTTGTAGCATTTACAATGCCTAAGCTAAACTATACATAGATATAAAATGTGTGTATGTATGTATTATACAATTGGTTTGGTTTTGTTTCGTTTTGAAACAGATGAGAAATGGAAAAAAAGAAAAATCATTTTATGACAATAGAAGAAAAAACAAATACGTAACATTCAAACGTAGGTACAATGTTCATCAAAAGAATTGTGTCTGATTGTACGTGATACAAAATGGTACAGTCTGAAATGGGTCAAATAAGCCCCAGCAATTATAAGTTTTTTTTTTACGAAAGAACGTATTTGCGGAAAAGTCAGTTTAGCTCAGTTCGCGTTTGGACTGTCATTTATTTATTTTTTTTAATCAAAACATTTTTTTTTTTGCTTTTTTCGTTTTTACGTTTTTAAAGCATTTTAAAACTTGCTATTAACCTAAGATAGAGTATAGCATAGGGTAACTTCAAAAATGTAAACTTTACCGCATCGATGCAGCATCATCACTTTTCTGATGGGTCTAATACTACATGGTGCGCTGCTGATGCTCTCTTGAAATTTGATGCACATTAGATGTTTTTGAACGGGATATTGGCATCATTTAGCCTCTGATTTGGCTATAGATATGACATATAATGTAGCATGATAGACTATAGATAATATAGCAATACAGTCCTTGGATAGGTATATTATCTTTGAATTTCAACTTGAACTTACTTGAAATTGAAAATATTGAAATTATTTGAATAAAAAATATTACATACCTATTTTGAGTGCAAGATGTATTAAAATAGTTTAAACAATTTTAATCAAAGGTAATGTACATTCATCTTTTTCAACAATTTGTTTTCCGGAATTATTCCTATTGGTGTTAATACCTACATAATATGGCAAGTAGTTATAATTCTAGATTATACACATGACATGCATCTTGGACACGCATCACTAAATTTCTTGATGCATTGCTTTGACGTATGAAATGCAAAAATGAACTTTTGATTTTTCGTTGTGATGCGTCTGATGCGTTTTTGAACTTTTGGCTCTGCCTCATGCAAGCAGTGATGCATTTTTGAAGTTAGCCATATTCTATTTAAATTTGGTTAATTGCATACATTGTGGTTTTACTAATTGTATAAGAATCTTGAAATTTTATAAATTATTGTGATACTTGTTCTATTTGTGTTTTTATCGTCATACATAGAGTGAAGTACAAAAGATTATCATCGATAAATATTAAAAAATGGCGGTACCGGAGCCAATTTTCCAAGGCATGTTGAATTTCCGCGACGCTCAGTATAGCTGGTGTTTTGAATCTGGAACAAAATAAAAACTATGCTTTTGTTCTGCATGGTTATAACTAGGTGAAATACGTACGAAATTTTTGGTAAGTTAATTCAAAAATTTTTTATTGACAGGTAATTGTCCTTTTTCTTGGTCCAAATTTGTAAGTTTTACTTCAAGTTCTCGCCAGTCACACAAAAATTAACATTTTTAAAATCTTCTACACTAAAAATTACACTAAATTTTATTTTTTTTCAATTTTTATTCTTTTAAGCATTTTGAAAACTACACATTTTGTAATCTATTTTTACAGTTGCTTGTCCTTTAGAAAAACTATTCATTACTTAAAGAGACATGCTCTGATTTAAATTCCGCTTATAATACATATTATTTTGTATTGCGCAGTACAAAACATACCGTACAGTAAACATGCGCATAAATAGTTAGTAACAAAACAGTAACCAGTGATACCAACACAAACATCACTACCAATAAACATTATGGTTATCATTATCGATGTAGGTATGTATGTATATATGTATTGTACATATTACCAACTGTCATTTTAAATGCCACCATTTTGAATATAGATGTGATTTTGTCGATAAGAAGACATTTTGACAATAGATTCATTTATTTAATCTGGGGCTTTATTTATTTTGTTATATTTTTTTTCTCATGTCAAAAGAATTAAAAACAGAACATATATCCGTCTCTGTTCGGATCAAGGATTTCATAATTTTATTGTCATTGTTTCACTGTTCTGATTTCACGACTAGTTCATTAATTTGGGCGACAAGTCAACAATGGAATTTGTCGTATGTTTCAACTGAAAAATATTATTCAGGGTGTGTTGTCAAAATAATTAATTTTTTTTTCAGACTGAAACTTCATTTTTTTTTCTTTTTGGTATAGTCCTTTGATGAATGAAATAATACAATATAAAATTCTAATGTCATAAACGTTCTATTGTTTAAGCGAACAAAAATAATTAGCTTTTTTCTGGGGCGTAAAAGTTTTAATGTAGGTTTATGCTGGCTTAAAAATTGTTCGAAAAAAAAAGTTGGCTTGGTTTTTTTAAGACTTAATATAGGCGATAATTAAATTTTGCATTGAAATCTAGTCAAACCACTACAGAGATTGGTCAAAATATTCTTTGTTAAAGTGATGTAGGACCACCTTTATGGTATTAATGCAACATGAGTTCCTCTCGTAATAAAATTGACTCTAGAAGCTAAGTTTTGGATAATGTAATAATTTTTTTGTAAAAAGTTTTAATCTCATATACTTTTACTATGCGGTTTTCCAAGCCGGATTAGAAAGGATTGATGAAGTTCATATCTGAAATTATATGGTGTTCGCCGGCTAATACTCTTTTTCTAGATCTACCCTTCATATGGTTCCCAGATTTTTCTTAAAATTTCGTCATGTCCGCCTGTCTTTCTGTTTATCTAAAAAAATCTGGCTCTGGTTATAGTACTATGTAGTTACTTTTTGATTACACGAAATACCAGATATGAGCTATTCGCTGTACAGTTAGCCGCAAGCATCAAAATATTTGCAGTGTGATATTTTCAGAAAACCTATGAAAATAATAAGACAATACTTTATCTATTATTAAAAATTTTTTTTTATTAATAACTGATAATAAAAATTGTAATTGTGATTTCCAGAGAATTTTCTTAGGAGAAATAGAAGTTAATCCTAGCCTTAAAGCTTATTCAGACTTAGTCTTTTTATTTTTCTTTTCAACGTAAAACTAAATATTTACAGTCCTGGCTTATAACCCAATCAGCTCATACGTCGAAATTGTCAAATATATTTGTATAATTTTAGGACAAAACGTAAAGAAGAAATTTAAGTGTTCTATATGTGAAAAATTTTAACTGATGAGGTACCTTGACTTAATTGCGCGTCTGGCACGCACTTGGGATTTTTTCCTTTCTATTGAAATTCATCTTAATAAAATTGTTTATTAAAATCGTCTAAATATTTGGAATTTAAAAAATATGAATTTTTAAACTTTCATTGTATTAATTTGGTGCCACTATTTACCAGAAATCTATAGTCGATTGATTAATTATAGACCTAAATATTTTTGAAAACACCAAATATTACCACCATGAAATCAATCGATAATTGCTCATAAATCATTTTGAATTACACATAACCTCACAAATTTGAAAAGAAAAATATTACACGTACACAGCAAGACGATTTATCAAAATATCATCAAATCTTAATAACGAAAAACTATAGAAATTTAAATAAATTATGACTCCGTAGGTCTATACATCTTGTTTAATGTCCAACGATTTACCAATAGGCTTAAACGATTGGCCATGATTAACACCTCTCTATTATATTAAGCGTAGTGACTGACTATGACTGGTGATCAAAAATAAAAAAAATCAATAATTTATTGACCTGAACGGGTCGAGTTATGTACGTACAAATCACGAATATGTAACTTTAAGTACAGATGATTAAAAGTGTTTAGTGATCCATAAAACGCACAGTGTTAAATAAAGTCCACAGGCTGTCAAAATAAATATATATACAATCTCTTGCCTAAATATTATTTAGAAATTATTTTGAAAATATTTTAAATCATTTGTTCGGAAATATGGATCCGTAATCTGTGCAAACTAGAGTTGAGAAGAATACGCTTTGGAGTAATATGGCAATTTGTAAAACATGATGTTTTCTTTTTGGCGTGTAGGTTTTTAAATTATTTTACATATTGATCTATCAAAAAGTTATTAATAACTAAAATAATTGAAATCGTAGGTGTAGAAAAAATTACTTTTATCTACGTATATAGATGGTCATTTATATAATTATTATTCATAAAAGTTTTTTTTATTAATTTTCAGTATGTATTTAAGGGATAATATTTAGTGATGTGATAATTTCAGTTAAAAATAATCGATATCCGACTTTTTAAATAATCGATAAAATCCGATTGCGAAAATAATGAAATTAGAACTATACTTTCATAATAATTCAAATACAATAATACGATATAAAAGAAACTGTACATATATTTATTATGAATGCAACATGAGTGAATTATGGTTGTTGAAATTTTTTCGAGTTAGGATCAAAGTTTTACGTTTTCGAAATCGGTCTTTTCATTTTTATTAAAATTAAGCATGTATGATTGCTAGAAAAAAGACTTTGGTTTAGTCAGTCATATTTCTAAAAAGAATTTTATCATTTTGATAACAAATATAAAAAGCTCACAATTAAATTACCTCAATTCGACCAGTCCTTCTAATTCAAATTACTTCTATAAAATCTAATTTAAGAAAAAAGGAAATTGTTTAATTTGATGACGTCATCAAGGTTAATAAAATTATTGCAAACTTTACAAACTGTAAATAAAATGACAAAATGATGAAATTGGAAGCGAATGATAGATTTTCGAAGTCGTTTCTTTCATTTTTTGCCAAATTTTGCCATTTTGATAGAAAAAGGAAAGTTCAGAAATAAATGCCATGTGTTTGCAAAAGTCTGTGAATATTTACATCCATTTTTCAAACTTGGTGGTTACGTTCCTGAAGAATTTCCAATGCACGGGCAATGTTTAAGGGTTTGTTTACAGCAGAAACAGGACAGTTCTACGCACCCTATCTGCGCTAGTATGTTTCCAGTTTTCCTACGGCCTGTTATATACATATAGATACGTAATTCACAGAAGTGAGGGCGGTCCACACGTGGCAAAATTCTAAATCTGACTCTGATTCAAACCCTGCTCCTATTCCCATTCCACTCATTCTTCCAACTCTTGAATTCATTCTATTTTAGAATATATCCTTTGAACTATATCACATTTCAACTAACTTATATCCTATTGATACTCATATAATCAACGTAGCAAACAGAAACTCAATTTTGAAGAAGTAATTGCACTTTAACGAAACTAGGTATATCCTTGTATAGAGGATATTTTATAATTTGAAAGGGTCTGTGTGTGTCTCCCAGATTGACAATATTCATTCACCGGAAATTGGTGACTTAGTCAACCGGACAGAAAGTCTTTTCTTATCGTGATTGAATAGATGATCCTGTTTGCTGCTCCCGGTATAAGCAAGTGATGCATCCTTCTCCGCAGCATACACATTGATCAGGATAACATCATGCTAGCGGGTGATTATAAAGTCATAAGAGTTCTCATGGATGTTCAAGCTGATTGGTGATAATTTTTGATGGATGCCCATAAAAATTGATTGCCCATGGGGAGCGGTACACAGTTTCCTCGTACCTCGTACTCATAACAGTCTTTTATCTAATCTTTTTAGTAATTTTGTGCTTTCCTCAGCTACACAAGCTTTCTTTTTAATGTCAAATCAATCCTTAAAAAAAAAAAAAAAAAATAAAAAACCATTAGAAGCAGTCGACATTATTGCACGTTAAGAACTATTAAATAATTGTAAAAATTAAAAGTATTTTGTTTTAGTACCTAATAAAAATTTTAATTTTCGCAGTAAAAAAAAGTCCATTCCGTGGATCTAACGTTAACATATTTTACGTTTACGCATGCACTCTAATAACGATTATTACTCTGATTGTATTGAACCATATTATATGGCCTAGCCTCCAAATACTCTCAAAATTGAACGAAATAGGATTAGCAGTAGAGATGTTGATTCTCCAAAAAAAAGATCGATTTTTGGATCGATTTAAATCGAAATTAAAAAGATCGATCAAAAAAAAAAATCGACTAAAAAAAAATCGATTCTGTAAGATCGATCTAAAAAATCGAAATTTTGAAAAGTTTAAAAAAAATTAACTGATAGTTTGTTAAGGAATTTAATTGATAGTACATGGAAGGTATACTATGTAAAAACGTTTTATATTATACTTGGAAAGACGATGAGCCAACGTGGATTGGTGAAAGTAGGAAAAAATTGGAGTGATGCAACTGAATATATAGAACGAATATCACGGAATGAACCAAGTTTATTTAAAAATTTCAACAAACTGACAAAAAAACTTTTCTAAATATGTAAGTCCTTTTGTAGAAGAGGCATCACTTGGAACATGGGTGGTCTGCCTTTCTTTTTGCATTCATGGTCTTCATAGAAGTACACATAGTACATATGGTAGGTAAATATTTATATGGTTATTTATAGGGTATACATATTGGCTATTGGCACATTGGATACTACTGGAACTAATTAGGAAAGATAATGCGTATATAGTTATACATACGAGTATAGCCACATGGGGAGTTTTACCCATTGTTATCACAACGGGTAAAAAGTAACAACTAACAATAAGATTTTTGGTGTTTCCTTTTAATACATGTTTCTTTGTAGAATTAAAATAAAAATGAAATTATTTTTCAAAAAAATCGGTTGTCGATCTCTTACTTTTAATAATCGATTCATGAATCGATTCAAATGAAAAAAATCGAAAAAAAATCGATTTTTTAAGCCTCGATTAATCGATCTTCGATTAATCGATTTAAAATCGACATCTCTAATTAGCAGTAAGTAAGACATCGATTTTAATGGAATTTCATGGTAGTGCCGTGGCTATCATTACTCCGGTTGTGATGAAATTCGTATGGGACCATCTACGAATCAAACAGCACAATTTCCAAAAATTTAATCGAAAACGATAGAATAGTAACAAAAATACCTCTGTCGCAGCATCCTGCATAACATAGCGAATTTCCGTTTTAAAAAAATTTATTTTTCTCGGAAACTAGTTGACATAGAATAATATTTTGAAGACCTTTTTTGTGTGATTTTTTCTCCTTGTTTCAGTGGTGTCGTTTCGGTTTCTAGGGACCTCCCGGGCTGAAGTCGCGTCATGACAGTGGCTGTAATAGCTGAATTCCATTCTGAAAATTCGTTAAAATATAATAAAAAACGTGAAAGTGAAACTGACACGTTTTAGGGTTAACAGTTTTTCGAGTTAAGTTGTTTTTAGACCACAAATTTGAGTTCTAGAAAATACAAATTTACTCGGAAAATTTAACGAATAAAATAAGAGTATAATACTATAATTTTATTTATATTATTATTACTTAAGGTATTGTTATACTTTGGTTCTGAAATCACTTAAATTTACTAGTAAAAAGTTTTTATCGAGTTTACCTACGGTGAAATTATCAATGCAAGGTTTTTTAACATTTTTTTTTCGCTTTAAAAACCTGTCCTAACCTTTTTTCCCCACGGTAAAAGTGAAAAAAACTACAATATTCTTATGGGACTTAATACAAATGAGTTAAATTGTCATCAAAAATATTATATAATAAATAAACAAAGTGATATACAATAGAAGAAATATTTTTTCAAAAAATTTCACCACCATTTATGATATTCAAGATATAATTTCGGATAGATAGCAGCACCGTCGCCTGTACATATCAAGATAGAAATGTTGATACAAATGTTGAATTTTATCTTTTAACTATTTGACTATAGTACTATAGCCGTATTCTCTTCTACTTACGTAGATACCTTCTATATGTATACTAGCTTGCCTGGTTTGTTAGTAATACGGTAAGGTTTTAGTATATTATTATACAGAACTCGACAGTATCATTTTAAGTATATTAATACAAAATAGAGTTGATGGGGTTCCCCATGGCGTTACGATCGATATAACTAACAGCCAACTACTACTGATTACTGATGCTATCTAACATTGAAACTCAGAAGCTAATACTTATATGAAACGTACGTTAGTTATAATATAGCCAGCGCGCATAGAGCTGTTATATAGTTTTGTTATTTTATCATGCTATAAGTAAATTGAGGTACGAAATACCGTAAATACACAAGGATTTGTTACCAGATACAGAAGGCGTGTGAAAATTCGGATCAGTAAAGTGCACGACAATCTTAAAAAATTGTAAGTTTTACCAAATAACTAAAATTGATCAAATAATTCACTGTTAAAGATTTATTTTGTGAAATTTCATTTTAAATATTTTCAATATTTAAAATTGATCAATTAACTTATACAACGACATTTCCAAAATGTTCTAATTTGAGGAAAAAATATAATAATTGCAAGCAAAAAGACTTTTTAATAAAATGCTTTATGTAAATTTTTGTAATAAAATTAATGCGCTAACCAGGACCGAATCCAGCTATCAAATTAGAAGTCATGTTTTGTAACGGCGTAACGTATTCTATGAAATCGTAAATTAAAAAAAAAAAATTGACCTCAAACTAATATCAAGAACATTATATCAAATCTTTTCAATGAAAAGCGTATTAGAAGGTTCACTGTAAAATGCGATAGGTACATGCGGTATTTATTGAATCTTGACGTTTTGAAGTCTAAGGAACCCCAACAGACTGGTTAGAAATGTTCCCGATCTAGAGTTTTGTCTAAACGTTTTGTACGTATACCTGCTGAATTAAATGGAGTAAATTTTTGACATATTATGATCAGTAGTAATGGAGTTATCGTTATTCTTAATTTGCTCGAAAAATTTTCGTTTTTATCGTCCTTTCCAGACCTTGTTTATAAAAATCGAGGCTACTTAGGCAAAATGAAAGGTATGGCAAAAAGTTCTAATTATTCTAAGGGCAAAATTTTTTTTATTTTTTAGGGACCCTTCTCTTCCTTATCGGAATTAAAACATTTTTGAAAGTTTACACCAAGGTAGGAGTTGTGTAGCATACTTTCACTCTAGGTATATTAATTTTTTCTATGATATTTTAGGCTTTTTAGGCATTTTAAAAATTATGCATTTTGTAACACATTTTTTACAGCGTTCTTTATCTTTATTCGTATAGGAGGCAGGATTACGTTCCCCATGACCATCACATTAGGATTCGTGCTTACCTCTAACAGTAGTCAAAAATAGAATTCTACAACTCAGGCCATATTTCCGAAATTAATTAGGTTAAACGAATGGCACAAATGGAACATGTAGTTATTGAAATTCGATCAACAAATTATAAACAAACCGAACTGTTGGACTCTAACTGTATTTCTTAGTTTTAACAATATGATATTCCTTTATTAGTGTACTGAAAACTATACTAGAGTTGTTGTGTTTTCTTCCAAGGATGCTACTCCCAAGGTGACATTTTTCCTTACGACAATGGTTTATTTTATTACAAGACGAAAAACAGTTAGATATCTAATTTTGAGAAAATCTAAACAAAAATTGGTGATTGCCTAAAAAGTGTTGTTTGAAAATTGGTCTATTTTATCACTCGTAGTGGACCTGAAAGAGACAGATATTGCTGAATATCAAATTACTAAAAACAAGGATGGAAAAAAATAAAAAAAAGTCGTCAAGTGCAAGTTGTAATTGTGCAAATAGTGTTTCGCACTATCAGTTGTTGTTATGAATTTGAGGTAATAGCATATGAAGATATATTTTTTCTAATGGAGAAATTTTGTTTTTTAAATAAACTATAATTTTCGATTTCAAAACGGTGGTATCTTGATATTGGCTTATTTACGCTTATCGGAAAGAAACAGAAATACTTAATGAACATGTCTACCCGCGTCATCTGTTCGTAACTTCCCACTGGAAGTGATTGTAATGGGTCTGATTTTACGAATCGTTAATTTGCATATATTTTCACGTTATAAAGTCACTAGAATCGGAATCCACCGTTTTAAGTGCGTTCGTTAATTCGTTTTCTTTCGCCTAGCATATCTCGAGAACAAATGATGATATCGATTTCGCACCGCGTAAATAAAGTTACGCTTTTATGCGTAGTTAAAAAATGAAAGCCGAATAAAGTTTGCAGAAAGTTCGGATTGGCGGTTTGTTTTTTAACCGACTTCAAAAACGAGGAGGTTCTCAATTCAACCCGTATGTTTTTGTTTTTTTTTATATATGTACACTGATTTCTCCCACATTACTGGGCCAATTTTCGCCATTCTTTTTTTGGTTAGTAGATAAAGTTCTCCAGGTGGTCCCACAAAAGTTTTATTGATATTGGTTGAGTAATTTTTTAACCATCTTCAATAATATGAATAATTACGGCAATTTTAAAATTTATAAAATTTGCAAAAATATTTACTTGAAAAACTATAGTAACATTTTTTTTTTTTTTAATTTATGTTGATCCAACTATCCTAAAAATAATTTTCTAACAATATGCTCTATTCCACCTAAACGGAATATTTCTTCTTTTAAGCAATTTATTTAAGCATTCTTTTAAGAATATTTCTTCTTTTAACCTATAAAGGCTGGTAAGCATTGTCACTAAAAGGTATGAAATAAAAGCTTTTTTAAAAAACCGACTTCAAAAAGTAAAAAAGAAATAATATAATAGACGCATTTTGAAGTCAAGGGGGGCGTAAAATGTAATCTTTAAGAATTCGTGAATTTTGTAAGCAAATCCGATCGCAATTTTTCATAGATGCCCCGCTTGGCTTCAAAATTCGTCTATTATATTATTTTTTTTACTTTTTGAAGTCGGTTTTTTAAAATAAAAAAACGAAATAAAAAAATTTTTATGAAATATATTTCGCTTCGAATCTCTTCGTTCGAGGTGCAGAGACCAGGTACAATAGTTTCTAGTCTTTAGGGACCCCCAATAGGAAGTTAACAGTGTAGGTAGACCTGTCTCCCCAAATTTCTCTTTTTATAATTATTATTGATACTGTTTATTATGACATGTATTAATAGATAATATTTTAAGTAAGAAAATGAACAATTTTTTGTTAATTTTTGGATATTTTGGATCTATTACTTCTATGGATACTCTAACAAATATTAAATACACAAAACCACAGAATACAGAGACGACCTTATACTATCTCTGTACTAGTGATACTAGTGTAGACAAAAAAATCCCCTCCACTTCTCTCCACTATGTTGTGTAGGTACACACTGTTTGTAGTCGTATGGGTTTGATGTTTGCATGTGTGTGCATGGTCACACACACAACTACATAACACGTACATGCGGACAGAGATTCATGCAGTGTAACTAACAATGTTTTTAACAATATACCATGTGAGTTTCTTGAGAGTTGCCATTTCTATTACGACCAAATTTTAATGATAGAAATGGTACTGGAAAAGATTCTTTTCTTGGATGTAATGAAAATATAAGCAAGAAAAACACTATGGGTTGAAGTAGCCTCAAGTACATATGTTTTATGTTGTTAATTAATGCATTAGATCAGTTTTATCGAAAAATTAATATATAGCCCCATTTAAAAATCTATAAGTTTGTATCATAGCTCGAAAATCATAAGAGCTATAAAGCTCCTGACTATAGCAATCGGTTGCCCCTGTCGATATCTACAATTCTTATTTGAACAATTTTTCGATTAAATCAACGGTTTGGTTGTAATAAAAATGGCAACTCTCGAAAAACTCACACAGTATAACAATTGTCGTGCATTCGATGACCGCCACCGAACGACTAAATGCCTTAAGCGGTGTCTGACTCAGTCTGACACACTACTGTCCATAGGTTTTTATAGATACGCTTAGGGCTTGTACAAAACTAATCTCTGCTTATTAGTGTGTAGAAATTGTTATACATTTCGCATGTAGATTTATTAATTTTTCTTTCTTTCTTTTTTAATTTCTCGGACTCATTTTTTAAAGATTTGATTTTCTTCTATTGCTCATTGTCCATTGTAGGCAAAATTGATTTTGTAGACAAAAGAGAAAAAGTGGCACATCTCACCAAAATTTTACCATACGTAAAATAAAACAAATTATAAAATTTAAATATGAAATAAAATATCTCAAATTCAATTTATTTTAAAATTAAACATCCATAGTTCTCACTCAAACTGGCATGGAGGATGTTGTACAATACATAAAGTTACACGTTGGTGTCAAATTTCACAGTTGACTCAATCCATATTTAACTTCTTGTGGCTACTTGTATTTGTTGCTAAATTCAAGTGATTTGTCTCTCCCACAGTTACTGGACATATTACATACACATATGCTTGCAATAGGTATAATATACGTACATATAACGTACCAACTTTAAAAGAAAATTATTTAAATAATTTTATTTTTTGATATTGTATAAATTTATTCCGAGAGACATTCATTAATGACTCGACTGGCTTCATTCATTAATTTCTGTACCACCACGGTTATGTATTTGTACAGTAAAACCACATCAAAACTAGACAATGTAAGCTTGATACGTTAAATAATTTGAAATATCTCTCTTACGGGGGTATTCTAGTCTAGAGGCCCGATTCTGAGGTGATTTTACGGGCGTAATAAAGTATAAAAATGTATAAAAAAGTATAAAAATGTATAAAGTATAAAAATGTATAAAAATTTAAAAAAAAATCAAAATTGAAATGGGTATAGGCCGGCAAAGTGGGGACTCAGAAAAAAAGGTGTCTCCTGGTTGACGTGATTCCAATACTCCTGGTGATCTGAAACATAAGAGTTTTGTTAATTCTTAATGAACAAAGATGTAGAATTAGTTGGACGTAGCCGATTTGAAATAATAAATATTTCCATAAAATGGCGTCAATTTAAAAATAAAAACATTTTTTCGCCTCTTTTGTTCAACTTTGGAAATACTTTAAGAATAGTAAAAACAAAAAAAATTCAAAAACCCCTACGTCGGCGTCGGACCAATTTTAATAGTATTAAGAAGGACTGTACCAAATTTCAAGTAAATCGGTGCATTAGAAATTGAGATATCATGTCAACCGTATCGAAAAAAGTAGTTTCGAGTAATTTAGGTAATATTAAAAATTTGAATTTGACACTGAAAAGATACACAGTACACAGAAAAAGACTAACCATTACTCTGAAAATAATTCGAATTTCCGTAAATCCTTTTAGAGGCTTATTCTTAAAGGTCCGAACTTTAAAAATATGAAAAAAGAAGAATCGAATTTTTCGAATTTCTAGACTAGAATACCCGCTTAAATTAGGAGCTCTTATATTAAGAGAGGGTCACATTTTCTAAAAGGCTTAAAATGTTTTTTTGACATTGTAAATTTTGAAAAAATTACTTCGAAAGCCAATAACTCTCTTCCAATTTCATCATTCTGTCATTTCATTGCCAGTTTTCATTAAGGGCAGGTTTACTTGAGCGTTGTTAAAAAAAATCGATTTTTTTTTTTTTTGCAAAAATTGGTAGCTAATTATGTGTAGAATATGTTCCCAAAGTGAATTTGTTGAAAGTAATTTAAGGGAAGGTGTTTACTTGAGATTTGATCAAAAAATCGATTTTTCTTTTTTTGCCGAAATTGATAGCAAATTATGTGTAGAATATGTTCCCAAAAGTGATTTTGCTGAAAATAATTTAAAAAAAAGATCTTTGCACATTAACTGCATCCAGCTTTCTATAAAAAAAAAAAAAACTCAAAAATCGTAGTTCACGCAATAATGAGTATTAAATATAAAATTTTTAAAATATGTTTCTTTATATATATATTTTATAATATCTCGGAACCACATTTTTGGAACTGGTTGACACGATAACTCCCAACTTATTCGATGGATCCTTTCTTTAAATTTTTTATTTTAAAGATAATTCAATTCTCCGGCACCTATACCTAAGTCCGATACACTTTCAATATTTTTTATTTTTTTTTTATTTTACTTTAAAGAGCGAAAAATAAGACAAAAATCGTAATCAAAAGTTCACACATCCGCCATTTTTTTTCTTTCAGCAATTTATTGATATTATAAGTATAGGTGTCCGGTACTCTTCATATATTTTATAAATCTTTTTTGTTTTTGGATTTTAGTGGTTTAATATCGGCGCTATGATGTCAACCAACAAGGCATCGGATTTTCGGATTGTCACACTGCACTATCTATAAAATGGACAATTTTTTATATTTTTCCTTGAAAAATTTTCTGTGTATAGTTTAGTACTTAATAAATATGTGCACCAAATTTGAAATTGATATTTACTTCCGTTCTTGAGAAAAAAATTCCAGAAAAATACATAATTTTTAAGGAATCTCAAGTAAACCTCCCTTTAAGGCACTGAAAAGTTTTAGTAAAGTTCATGACGTTATCAGGTTTAACTTTGTCTAATTTTGGAAAAACGGCTTCAAAAAGCTGTAATTTGTTTCTAGTTCTATTTTTCTGTCATATAATTTACGGTCTTTAAGTCACTGAAAATTTTAGTAAACTTGATGATATTATCAGACAGACCACAATAAAATTTGAATTAATCTCTGTTTAGGGGGAGGAGGTCATGACCCCCCTGCTTTTGTTATTAAATGTCGTTTAAGTCAAAAGAGGTTTTAGTGTACGGCAAATTATTAACCATATTTGGAGAATACGCTATGAAAAGAGATAAGTTTGAATTAAACAAAGATATTCGATATCAAATTGCAATTTAAATAATGTTGAAAATATTTCATTTTCATATGCGACGGTAAAGTTGATTTGATTAATTAGCACCTTCATTAATTTTATATTTAATTATTTATAATAATTCCAAGGTGGAATAAATTCGTTAAATTTCAATTTACTAATGTTTCTCAAATTGAAATAGATTAGAACTGTTTTTTTGGCGTCTATCTTTATTTAGATCGTTATCAAATCTTTGATACACATTTCAAAGAATTTTTTCAAACTTTATACACAAAGACCAGGGAATGAATAATTGATATATTATATTTGTAAACAATATAAGTATTTTGAAATTTTTTTTGGGGGACCAATGAACAAAACATAACTGATTGTTTACAATAAATAATAAAATTTTTTTCGGAAAAATAAATAGATAAAATATACATGTTTTTTGAAAGGGAATTTTATTGGGTTTGTCAGAAATATTCGGATACTTCTTCTAGAAATGTTTCACGAGGTTAACAACAGTGTGGAAAACATCTTCGTCCAATATTTCAAAACAGTTTTTTAAGAACAATTCAGTTTAAAACAAATGATTTCACCCTCCAAAAAAATTAATTAGGATGTACATTCGAGGAATATTTTCCATGTATGAATACTTTTTAAAAGGACAATACCGTATTAATATGAAATATTTTATCAGAGATCGATCCATTGATGATTGGGTAACCGCCAAGGAAGAATATCTATAGGTATGTAAAAGAAAGAAATAGCGAAATACCAATGGAAATTTGTACGACAAAAACATAAAACACAATCGTTCGATTCTCGATTTGGTGGATGGAAGAACACCAACCGAGTAGGACGCACTTCCGCGCGTTATCTGCAAGCGCCTCTATCGGCGACAACAATACAAATATCTATCACCCAAAAAATGTTAATCAAATTCGATTTTTATATTTCTTGCGTCTGTGTTGGTGGTTTTGACTATAGTACGTTTGATCTTACAACTACTAGACTTGACTTGAAGTAAAACAATAAATCTTACGTCGCCGAATCTTTGGATATTGTTTGGTAATTCAGTATAGGTTTGCGGGTTTGCGACGGTTACTGGAGAAGATTTATGATATCAGTTTTATGAAAAATATGCAAAAATTGTTGTAGAGATAGCAGCAAGAAGATTTTATTCAGGTTCTCAAAAAATGACAAATTTCTTATCGTTTTTATGAAATTTGTATACCGTGATTTGCCATATTTATTCATATATTTTACAATAGATTATTGTTGTCAAGAAAACTTAAGCTTTTGGTCAAAATTTGTAAAATTTGAAATAGTAGGCTCTAATTTGAAAAACTTTGTATTAATTACAAAATCTGGAAAACAATACAAAAAAAAAAAATCAATCAATCAAGGTTTGAAAGAGTAATTAAAAGTTTAGGTGTATTTTTAGAAATTCTTTTGTAGGGGAGAAGTGGTATGAAAGGGATACACATCTATTAATTTAGTACACATCTATTAATCTAATACACATCTATTAATAATTTATATAGTGTAGGGGAGAGGCTTAATGAATGGGACGATTATTGAATGGGACAAATGACTTTTAGCTAACAAGGAACCTTTAATGGAAATTTGTATTACAGTCATTAGGTGTCTTTTATATAACTATTTTTATATGCGATATATGTGCTAACGATTTTCCGTTTGTTTCAACAAAAATTAGGAAATACGATTTTAAATAGAAAAACGTAACTTTTTTCATAAATTACTAAATATTCTATGATAACTATTATGCTTAGATTAATTGTATTAATTGATTATTAAACTGCTTAGTATAAACTATAATTAAATAAGTATTGTTTGCGCATTGAGGCGATGTAGGCATCATGACGCTGGCCGGAAGTTTTTTTGTAGTCAAAATTTAATAACTTCAATCGATTGTAGGCCGTTTGTAGATGTTTGTAGTATATTTAATTTCGTTTGTAGCCCTTTAGTTTATTTGTAATTAACAATCAAAATTTTGTACTGAAGTTAGCCGGAAACAATCGTGAATGTAATTTTTTTTGGTAACAATAGAAAGATTATCGTTTGTAGTGTCTAAATATAACGGTAAAATGTTAGTAGGGTCGCCGGACGAAGCATAATTAATTAAAAAGTTATTTAAAAAAATTGCGCATGCGTACCATTTTAAATTTGCTACATGTGAGTTCGTTATTTTAAATTTGACGCATGTATACCTAGGTTTTATTGCATTATATTATTCAAAATTTAACAGATTGCGTTTATGATTACAGTAAAATTTGATCTAAAAGTTTTTTATTTTTAATTAATTATGAAAGATAATAATAATAAACTCTTAAAAACGAAAACTTCTTACACCTACACATTTTTAAACTCATGTACTTTATCGTAAAGAGAAGAGTGCAATGGATGTTATTTCAACAGTGGTTCCTAGAATATTTTTGATTTGATTTTTTCTTGGACAGCAATTAGTATTTATTATTGGAAATCTCATATGCTTTAAAACTTCAAAATTAAAAAATATTAGAAAAAGTTAACCACATGTAACAGAATAATTATGTCGCTTTATGAGGTTGTTATATTTTTGAAAATAAAAATAAAATAATGAATTTTGAAAAAGTGATTTTTTCATTTCAATAAAACATGTTTAATAATATATAATTCATATTATTAAAATAATTTTTCTTAATACACTATCAAAAATACATCGTATTTTTTATAGTTTCTTTTAAACTTGTGTCAGCAATTGGTATGAATGAAAAATTCTAAAAAAATAGCAGCTTTACATAATAAAATCTCACAAGGATTTTCGAAAATGTGCAAATTAAACAAACTCATCAGTTACTGAAGCAATTCTTTAAAACATAATATACTTAATATGAAAATAACTTTGATTTGTTCCTTTTAACCAAATTGAAGTTTTCTTATAACGAGCCACCTTTCGAGTAGTTAACTCAATAACAGGTTTAACACAATTGAAAATTATTTTTTATTATTATTTATGTTTCATTAATAATTTGTTATTATTATCTTTCATAATAAATTAAAAATAAAAAATTTTTAGGTCAAATTTTACTGTAATCATAAACGCAATCTGTTAAATTTTGAATAATATAATGCAATAAAACCTATACATGCGTCAAATTTAAAATAACGAACTCACATGTAGCAAATTTAAAATGGTACGCATGCGCAATTTTTTAAATAACTTTTTAATTAATTATGCTTCGTCCGGCGACCCTACTAACATTTTACCGTTATATTTAGACACTACAAACGATAATCTTTCTATTGTTACCAAAAAAATTACATTCACGATTGTTTCCGGCTAACTTCAGTACAAAATTTTGATTGTTAATTACAAATAAACTAAAGGGCTACAAACGAAAATAAATATACTACAAACATCTACAAACGGCCTACAATCGATTGAAGTTATTAAATTTTGACTACAAAAAAATTTCCGGCCAACGTCATGATGCCGGCGATGTATACTTTTTATTTCTTGACTTTAATTTGTTACTTGACAAGGAATATTGAATGGGACATTATGAATATAACCTTGAATTTTGATCTTGACCTCAAAGTGAAGGTCACCATCGGATGCTAAGACTTTTGTCCTCATCATTTATCCCAAAAATGCTTGCCCGCTGAGATTTTTGACCATTTCCATATTTTTACTAATCTGTATAAACCGCATGAATTTTATATTGTATTACATAATATATGTCCCATTCAATATTTTTCTTGTCCCATTCAATGAGAATAAAATTACTGACTGGGACAAAAATCTCATTTTTTTCAAAAAAAAAAAAATTACTATTATTTAAAAAGAATAAAATTGTTTTTTTAGTTTAAAATATAAAGTAATGTTTGAAGTGTCTTATGCCGCAAGAATTAAAATATTTGATTACTTGGTTTTGAAGTAAAGACGATTTTTAAGAAAAATGTCCCATTCATTAAGCCTTCCCCCTACTATATAAATTATTAATATAAATTAAATACAGTTTATGTTTTATAGGGTGTTTCCAAGTGGAAAATTTAGTTATTACAGTCACTATCATGTTTGAGGTGCTAAACTCAGTCAAACACGTCCGATATCTGGAACCTCAAAAAAAATAGAATTTATTACAAAATTGCCAAAATTCAAAAGATTTTCCAAATTTTTTTTACACTATAGCAAAGAACGCAAGAAGACACATAAGATATGTTTTTGAACTATTATCCCATATAAGTGGGTTTTCGAGAAGAAGTAATATTTTTAATGGTAAATTCCAATATTATGAAGGATGCTGCGACGTCGACAGGTGTACTTTTAGTTCTGGTACAGTAAATCAATAATAATCATAGAATATTCGATCTGTGACTAATGTGCTCCCAGTAATTATTCAATATTATTTTGTCCATGTAGGGTAGGGTTGCCAACATTTTTGGAGAAAAATATAGTATCTAATCTTTTGAATAAGAAAAAAATGAAGTAGGTATTTGTCAGAAAAAAAGTATTTTCTCAAATTTAAGTTTCTATTGTCTAAGTTGTTCAACACATTATCTAACAATTTTTGGTTATCTATGAATGTTTCATAGCTAGTTCTACAATCAAAGTTACAAAGTTTAGATTTTAATGAATAAATAATTCATTTTCTATTTTTATGGAGGATCTATTTCTCTCTGCTCGGCAATTCACATTCATCATCGAGAAAACTCTCTCAGTGAAAGCTAGGATTGCGGGAACAGAGAGCAAATATGAAATAAATTTTTTTTATATTTGGTAAGTTATCGCACGCATTTTTAAGTATCGTTTTTCAGCAGTATTTTTCTTTGCAAATTTTTTGTTATTGTTAGTTAGATTTTTTCTGGATTTCTTTAAGTATTATTGATTCAAAATATAGATCAATCATCCATCTTAATATTTAATAAATTGTTTGGGAATTACGAGAGTTTTGTTTAGTGTAATCACAGTCAAGATTCAAAATAAAGTACAACTTGTCTATGAGACGATGATCTCTGACGCCGTCGTTGCCTTTATTGTGATCTGTCTCTTTTTAGCATAATATGTATTCCGTCTGTCTCTTTTAAGCATAACAGTTCGTCTCTTAGCATAACTCCTCTTTCCTCCGTCCTGCTATTAGAGATCGTCGTCTCATAGACAAATAGTATTTTAGCATACTTTATTTTTATGCAAAAGTATAAAGTATGTTTGTGAAAAATAATGTAAAGTACTTTATTATAAAGTATGGTTGGCAACTCTAATGTAGGGTCTTTTAATGTAAATTCTTGAACAGAATGTAAATGTTTCGTAAGTAGATTGCAAATAGAAATGGTGGAAGCGCTGAAAAAAATGCATACATATTAAATATTTGAAATAATCTACAAGTTGAAATTGATACTTTATTGTCTTATTAAGCACAACATTTAAACAACCTACTTTTGAGCAATCTATCTTCCCAAACGAATCTTATACCTTCACCTCACTGCACAGATAGGACTAAACCGTGGCTGGAATCAAAATGAAGCATAAAAAAAGAAATGATTTCCAAAATGATCCAAGTGATGACAAATACCACCGGCATGGCATGGCATGGCCTAGTGCTGTGTCGGTGGTATTAGACTGAAGCCGTTTGGATGGACACTCACTATATATGACAAAAGTCGTTCGTCGGTAAATGTAACACACAAACAGCCCAAGAACATACAAAAAAATCATCAAAATTTATACAGAAAACATATTAAATAATAAATCCGTCAGGACATGAGCGCGCACAGTGTGCAATGCGCGGCGGTGTGTTGAAGAGCGGCGTTATGCTAGGCACGTACGACCATAACCAACATGATCCGGGTCTTACATATGTTTGACAAAACGAACATTATATGATTGTACAGATCCACAAACAATACGGAGTCAAACCAAAGTATGCATGAAAAAAAGTTTTTGTCGTAATATATAGGAACTTTTGTTGTAGATTTTTGTTTAAAAATATAAAGTGGGTCGGTTGGATTCAAATAATATTGCACCAGCCTCGGGTTTCAACGATAAAAGTTATTGCATTGCTGCACCTAGCCGATGAAAATAGAAACGCCGTGAGCAGCGGGACCCCATCACGAAAGTTGAATTTTTTGCTACATCTACGGTATTTTCACGATATTTAACTGTCGTTGAAAGGGTACTGGCTAGAGATGTCGATTTTAAATCGATTAATCGAAAATCGATTAATCGAAGCTTAAAGAATCGATTCTTTTTTCGATTTTTTTCATTTGAATAGATTCATGAATCGATTATTAAAAGTAAGGGATCGATAACTGATTTTTTCCAAAAATAACTCCATTTTAATAGTATATCTACAAAGAGTCATGTGTTAAAATGAAACACCAAAAACTCTATTCTTGATTGTCACTTTTTACTCGTTATATCAACGAACCCCTCCTATGCTCTATATAAGTCAGACTATTAATACAAAAGGAAGGAAGAGACCACCTGTCTGTGCAAACGACGATCCCTTTCCCACAAAAACGACTTATTTAGAAAATATTTTTCTGTCAATTTGTTTGAAATTTTTGAATAAACTTGGTTCAATTCGTGGTATTCGTCCTACATATTCAATTGCCTTATTTTTAGTCGAATTTTCTCCGAAAAATTAGACTTATACAGTCTATACGATAAGAGCTGCGAGAGGCGAGAGTATAGGGGCGCTATCCGTTTTCGGACCCGTAGAACACGAATATGTAGAAAAAAAATGTCTGATATATATATATATATATATATATATATATATATATATATATATATATATATATATATATATATATATATTTTCCCGCCACCTTTTAATTTGTGTAGGGCCCCCTTATGGAAGTTAAGAGATGAAATTTGGTAAATGGGGCTCATTTTCGAGGCACCTCATACTATCAAAGTGGGGTCAAATTTTGGGCAAATTTTTTTTCTGACCCGACCTTTAAGGGGGTGGTGGGGGGCGGAAAAGCAATAAAACTTTTCCAAACCGGTTTTAAATAATGTTTCGGTCAATTATCTACAACATATCCAAAATTCAGCTTCCTAGGATGATTTGGTGGGAGTAGAGGGGGGAAAAACGATTTTCGCTGGATCTAACAGGCCCCCAGCCCCCCAGATTTAACGTAGAGGGTTGAAATTTGGTGTGTTGATAAAGTTCGTACCTAGGTTGTGCTTTTTGGAGGTTTTAATATTTTACCCCCACCCCCCTCATTTTTAAGCTACAATTTCATGCATTTTCGACGTTTTCGAAGTTTGTACCAGTCGCACAGGTCACCCAAATAAACCTAGAGGGCTGAAATTTTGTATTCGGATTGAGTTAGTATCAAGGGGGTGCCTTTTGGGAGTCTCGACTTTCAAACCCTATCGCCACCATTTCTATACCCAAAAGAACATGATTTTTCTTGTTTTTTAACAGTTTCGTTCGGGTCAAAATCTCCCCAAATAAACCTAGAGGGCTGAAATTTTGTGTACAGGTTGAGCTAATAGCCAGACACTGTTTTTTGGGGGTTTCAACTTTTAACCTTTACCCCCACGATTTTTACGCCAATATTTCCTTAATTTTTTTACTTGTTTTCTAACACGTCTAGAGACTCTCTAAGGAAACCTAGAGGGCTGAAATTTTGTACGTGTATTCAGTTAGTATCCAGCTAGTACCTTTTAGGGAGTCCACATTACTTTTCCCCCCACTTCTTCCATTTTTACATCGGAATTGAATGCTATTGTTAAATGTGTTTTAAATGCATTACTTTTATTCTAAATACAAGTAGGCGAATAGTAATTTTAAAAAATTTAAAAAAAAGTGAATACAATTTTTTAACAAATGAAATACATAGATATTAAGTAATTTGAAAATGTTATTAAAGTCACTGTTTATTTATAAATTAGGAATTTTGGATTTTTATTATTTATAAAATAGAAATTTTGGATTTTTTTGGAAAGAAAAAATATCTTCATAAAAGCCTTCCAGTTTACTATTTAAGTTCCTTTTTTAATTTTTAAAAATAAAACACAAAGGCAATTGGCGGATAAGCATGGATAGAAAGCCCCGATCAACCGGACACTCATCACCAGTTTTGAAACCACCAAAATGACAAATCGCTTGTGGACTTTCAATTAGATTTCGCTTGTAGACATTCAATACCGAAGATGAAAGGAAAAATTCGACTTCCGCGATGGGGCTCCGCTGCTCACGGCGTTTTTTTTATTAATATGGTTTTATCTATGTAATGAAAACTTTAATTTATACAACGTTGTGTATAGGATTTAACTACACATATGGCTTCCAAAATTTTAAGACTTTTCTTAAAATTTTCATTTTACAAAATTTTTGTCAGTATGGTCGAAAAACACCTAATTTACACCTAATTCTTCATACTTTAAATTACTGAAACCCCTTTTTGACCTATGGGACGGGTAGGTTTACGTAAACCTAGCCGTCCCTTTTGTTTTTCACGTTTTTCCGAAAACGGTAAGAACACCTAATTTTTTATTAGCACACTTAATTTACACCTAAAATACACCTATTTATTATCTAGTAGTTTTTTGGGATTTTGCAGATTTATTTTTTTGGGACAGCTTTTTATGGAGGTCAAGATAACTAATAGGCATTGATAAAACAACATTTAAAACTTTAATGTTAAATATCTCCAAACTAATTTTATGGCATATAGTACACTTCAATAATCATGAAGCGATATTTCCTTGTAAAGCAGTCTCCACATTCTCGCCGAAGTAGGACGAGGTTCCTCGTCGAAGTTCCACGCTGAGGTTGGCGGAGGCATATGAATAGCATTAAAACACCAACCGCGAGACACAACGAAATGACCCTCTACATTCTCGTTTCGTCCAACTTCGGCGAGAATGTGAAGACTGCTTAAGAAAATTAATGAATGAAAATATTTTTCATATTATTTGAAATGTATTTGTTATAAATCAATAAATCAAAAGTACTAGAATTGAAATTATTAATTAAATTATATCTAAAACTCTCAGCGTTGATAAGATATAACGGTTTTCTTATAAGTAGCGCTATTTATCGTTGATAGTTGAAGAATGAAGACTTTTCTGATGAATTTTTTTTTGATACTCATAATTTTTGAAGGCTAATGAAATGTGTAATTCTTTAGACATTTTAATGGCCCATTATAGTAATTATTAATTAAAGATAGAGTTGCCTTATTTACCTCCAGTTTGGCTATTGTATATGTGTGTTAGTGATTGACGGTTGAATTTTACTGTTAGCCACAAAGGGGATAAAGGGTGTAAATGGCTATTATCACGGTAAAGTAACCTTTTTGTTATTCTAAACAGTTTCTGGACCCCAGAGGGGAATTGCGCTCTAATTTGTTTTTATCCTGTTGACGGGAAGACATGGTATAAAGTTGTTTGCCTATTATATGGTAGGAGTTTTACCTTTAGTGTTACGAATGTGTCTACGTGCAACGTACTGATTTGGTACTGATATTGCGTTACGTACGCATGAAAAGAGTTATATTTGAATTACCTGACAGGCCACATGTTTACTTTCCGCGGGAAATTCAAATCAATTTTTGTATATATGCTTATATAAAAATATAGAATTAAAATTAAATGTTACATAGTTATAAGACACAATTTTTTTTTTCAAGTTATTTTATTTAATAGTATATTACGTGATTGAGGTTGTAAGTTGTACATTAGACACGAGCGAAAAAGTCACGCAAGAGCCGCGTGGTGACGAGTGTGTAATATGCCTTACAACGGAGTTACGTATAGCTTGGGCCTTTTTACTTGGGACTGCGCAGAAAACGAATTTAACACGTGCATCTAATAGTAGGTAATAAAAGAGGGAACGAAAAAGCACAATATGTTTGTTAAAAAGGTGTCTCTTTTTATTATGATTTACACCTAGATATTTTTTAGATTTTATTGTCTCTTACTTGTAATGCATCAGTATTTTCAAATATATCTATCTGTGTAATGCGCGAGTTACTGCCAAGTAAAAGGGCCCGAGCTGTACTATACTTTATCTACGACTAACATGAAATTCACAATAAACGATAAAAATTCGGTACAAATTTACAAATACAATACATTAAAATTATGTATATTTGAAATTTATTAGAAAACAAACGTAAACATTCAGTTGCTAGGTAAAATTTTTGTGCAGATTCTAATATACCCCTGTCGCAGCATCCTGCATAACATAGCGAATTTCCGTTTCAAAAATTAGTTTTTCTCGAAAACCAGTGTACATAATGGTTCAAAAATGTTCCCCTCTATTCAATGGTGGAAAAAATGTAGTAAAAACTCTTAAACTTGGCAGAAAACTTATATTTTTCATGAGAAATGCCTAAAAAATCATATTTCGGGCATCTGATGTGTCTGACTGAAGAACTCGTCTGAAAATTTGTGGCATCCGAAGGTTTCCCCAAATTTCATATAAAAATTAAGGATCGTATGTAATTAATATTACACAAAACAAAAAATTTAAAATGAAAAATCTAACGCAAAACCCAAAAACAGAACTATACTTTTCATGTCTGTACAAATGCGTCATACATAACCACATATCAAAAACAAAATAATAGGTACGTATCACTAGAAAACGTCACACGGTAAATTACCGTAAATGCGTACGGCACATGCTCCGCGCAAAAAGTGTGTATGTATGTGTGTTGAATCGCAAATATGTGTGCAGTTACACAGGGATTCTAAAACAGTGGTCTCGAATTTTCGACATTAATTTTTTCGAAAACTAGTCACCTTAGAAAAAAATCGTATTAGGATTTTTTGTTCAGTTTTTCATGGCCTATCATCACTTTTAATTTGGGGCCGTCGTTACGGTTCACGGTATCATATATATATATATATATATATATATATATATATATATATATATATATATATATATATATATATATATATATAAATTTTAGTTCTAGGGACCTTAAAACAAATTTCTGCCAGTCTCGGGCTAAAGCCGCATTATGAATAAGAGCGTACGTAATAACTGAATTTCCAGAATTCTTTCTGAAAATTCGCTAAAATGTTATTTTATCTTGTTTAGAAAACGAACTTTTAGGGGAATCGTGAGGCTTTGATTTATGGTATTTTCTATGAAACTTTTTTTATACGGTCCCGATTTACCATATGAAAATTTTTTTACAATCTGGTGTGAACTTATGCGGTCCCTATCTATATCTACCGCATGAAAAGTATATGCTATGGTTCAATTAACATCTAAAAAATCAATGGAAATGAATTGAGATAGTTGAAAACAGTTTTGCTATACGCTGAACAGTTCCATGTTTCTTAAGCAGTTAATTATCCGGCCACTATAGTGTTTCTCTAGAACGTATTAGGTATATTATAGGTTTGCACTTTTAGCTTTACCAGCGATTCATAAAAATCTATTTGGATTTGAAGGAATTTGCTAAATTACGTAGATACCTACTTGAATTTTAACTTACCCGAATGGGTGTTTCACCTCGTAGCGTGATTTATTCACAATCCAGGAAAATATTTGCGAGATACACAGTTCCCACTTCAAAGCGCCGTTTTCATGTATTATTAAAATATCAAAGGTCTTTTTCTAGGGCTCTCTATAAGTTTTCCTTCACCATTTATCAAAGATACTAACATTAATGAATAAAAAAAATACATTATGACTATGTGGGTCTGTTTTATGGGACAATACAGCAAAAGTAGGTAAAATAAAATGAATGACTTAAATTTTACTTACATAATCTTATCATAAGCTCCGTTTTGTTCTAATGTTTTACGTTTGTTGATAAAAATCACCGCTTGGGAATATTTTATTATAAAACATATGTTTGTTTTAACCGAAAATAACTATTTCCTCAAAATAATAAGTGGGAGGGCTAACATGGAGGTCCAAGTGTCAATCCAAATCAAACAATTGCCTAATTTTTTCATATTTCACAAAAAAACAAAATAAAAATCGTTATTTATATATTGTTTCTTTTGTTTATACGTAAAAAATATAAAAACAAATTATTAATAAAAATATAAATAAAGTAAAAAAACAAATGATACTCTATCACCAATACATAAAATTTTATAACCACAGAAACAAGAGAAAGCAAAAAAACAAATGATTATCAGAAAAGAATGATAAATACATGATTTTATAACGATACCATATCTATTGTTCTTTGTTTTTATGATATTGATTTTTTTGTTGGGTTTTATTTAGGCGAATAAAAATGACACTAGAATTCGCGTTTGAATATCGCGCTAAAACACAAATAGCTAAACATCTCTTATGATATATTTTACATAATATTTTATTTGTCGTTTGGCTATTTCGATTTTGTGTTTTTGCTCGATGCTGTTGTCGTCATGGTAAAACTTATGACAACGTTAAAACAATTTGACAATCACATATTTTTCGATTTTAGAATCGACGTACGTAAAATTTTGTCTTTGCTAACAGATATTCTAAAAATGATGTATTTAAACATTTACCTACCTGTAGAATTTAAGTTCATTAAAGAGTTAGCTGAAGAGTTTTTAGAAGCGTCTCGATAGATGCTTTTGTGCATTCAGTCAAACGGAACTCTTTGGTACTATCGTAAAATTAACCAAAAATGTGTAAATTCGATTCAAAATTGAATAAAATGAAGATGAAGTTATATTTAATTGTTTTAATAAAATATAAAATGATAAAAATTTTTGAACTAACTCAAGTAAATTTTTTTAGAGATTTAAGTGGCTAGTCTAAAAAAGTAACAAATATATATGTCAACTAATTATGTAATAACTTTGCCTACCTATTTTTTTGACTAAAATATCAAAGATATATTGAAATTCGTTAATATACCACTGTTTTTCACACTGTCTTTCACAATTACTTATTAATTCTAAGTAATATCTAATAATACAACGTAGTATATTGGTAATATCGGACAGTTAACCTGGTTACTACCAGACCCAATGAGAGAGAGGCAGCCAGGTTTGCAGCCTCGGGGTTCAGGCTTGAAAAGGGGGTCCGGAAAAATTGTTGCTAGGGTTAGAAAAAATTACATAACATTAGCAGTTTTTAGAAAAATGTGATAAGGCAAAGTTATCTTCAATAGGCAAAGTTGGCTGACTTGACGATACTGGAAGAGGTAACTTCTACTTTTAGTTCTTTCATATCTTTATAACAACGTATGTCGTAACTAAATCCTATTGGCGATTACGCAAACATATTTAAAATATCGTATATATTTTATTTTCAGGCTATTGTTTTATTGTAGAAATATTTAGTAGTCGTATAATAAAAAAAAAAATTCATATACATTTATAAATAAAAATAAAATCATATGCCTCTATACGTATAGATACAGCATATTGTAAAAATAACTAAGCACAAAAATGATTATAAAACTTGTAGTAATAATATTTATATACAATGTGTTCCAACTCTTTCATTGTTACGTAGTAAATACAATGAATAAATGTATCGAATTTTAGTTATTTCTCAAATATTTTAAGGGGTGAACAATGATTTCATCAAATATTAATCAACTAATTAACGCTCCTATGCAAACTACAATTTAAGTTTTAGTTCATAATCATAACAGTGATACAAAATCTTTCTACTGATCATCAAAAAATGTTGTCAAGAGGTGACCACGGGACAAATGTGATTGTTGATTACTCATATTAAGCTCTATCAGCCGCTCTCTCTCTACTTCAAAATTTCGTGCAGACCACAACTACCATAAGTTACTGGGATTCGTTTCAAATACAAACAACACCAGTAGCCATCCAATTGTTAAAGTATTCTTTTATATGTTACATTTACAAAAGCTACACTTTTGTGGATTCCAAATATATAATTTTACAATTTTTTTATGGGTGAATTTATATTTACATTCAGTCTAGATAGTTACTAGAGCTTCATTGTATCTAGTGTTAGTTACATAATCAATTTCTGCGTGGAACACTCCGTAACTTTATAATAATAATAAAAAAAAAATATGTAAAGATGAAGCGAAAGAATGTTCACGTTTATATATCGACTAAATCCAGTTCCCGATACGTTTTTTTACGGCCACAGCTCTATAGGTAACTACACATACGGTCTGTTTGAACATCTGGGCAGAGATTCATTTCAGCTACAGATATTCTTTCTCTTCGCGGTAACAAGTTATTTTAGTTATTGTTTACTAATTAATATTTAATTATTCATAATTTTATTTAATTAGAATGTGTAACCTATAGCGATATCTTTAATAGTTTTTGATTGTAATGAATCAAAAATTGAAAAAGTTGTGTTCTGAAATGGGAAATATCATGCCTAGCAATGATTCACGTACCATTGAGTAAGACTGTTTGTGCCCAATTGTAGGAAAATGGAATTATTATATTATTATGGAAGAACTGTATGTATTCTCAAATGGTGCTTTTATCGTTTTTCTAAGATGTCTAACATAATCCCAATACAAGGTACCAGGTACCTACAATATCCCGCAATACTAACTCCATTTTCACCAACGTTTTTTTCTTTAATAATTTCCTCTATTAGGACCATAAAATGGAATGTATACAGACTTGTGAGTAAGGGGGAAATTGGAAATTTCTCCTAATTATTGTATATTTTATTTTACCATGAGTTATTATTAACAAATAATCAGGTATCGGATTTCTTTCGGATCAGACAGTTTCGTCTTTAGGCAGGTATACATATTGCACTCAATGTGACTAAAAGTTCAAAATATTTTCATAAAAACAACGTACACAAGTTACATACACACACATACATATGTGTATCAAAATATTATTTATACGTATTTTATGTAAACATCCTTTTTTTCTTTTATTTATTACCTGCACATTTGAAAAGTGCCACTGTAATTTTAATTGACTATCAAAAGTATTTTTGTTTATATTATATATGTGATTTATGTGACATGTCATTTAAATTAAATAAATTCATCTTTTTTTATTGTTTTCAATTTTGAGAGATAGAAGTATAGTTGCTTGTTAAAAATTTGTTTTTCAATAATAAAAAATCTTAGTAAATACGTACGTCTTAGCTATTATAGTGGACCGTCTAAATATTCAACAACTTTTCAATATATTTTACAAAAATTTTTTCCGATTTTTTGAATTTTCTTACTTTCGTCAAATAAAAAATATTGTTAGTATTCTAAATGGTGAAATATGTAATTTTTGACCAATTATATTCATTCAAATGTGCATAATTTAATCTAATTTAGTTGCAAAATTTTATTGAAATAAGTACTGTCCTGACCTGTCCGAAGAAACCCGGTACCTACAAATAATAATAAATTAAAACTAATCTTCAAAAAGGTAAAATTTATAGATAAATGTATGAAAATTAGCTGTTCAAGAATGCAAAAAGTAGTCTAGGTTAAATTGTTTCGTAATTTAGGTAAAATGTGTTTACGTTCAAAGGATAGTGAACTTCATATCTTAAAATTAGTTCCTTTATTTATTAAAAATATATACCTAAAATCATGAAAAATTTTTTGCCAATATATTCGATATATTAAATATTATCCAAATTAATAATTCTAGGTTAAAATAACATAATTGGTGTAAATTGGACGAATGAGTAGTTAATAAGATTTTACGTACCAGGGCTGACTAAATTTTTAAGAATAAAGTAGTGATGAGCAAAATTAGTCTTGGTCTTGCAGTCTTGTCTTGATCTTGCATTTTTTGTAAGACCAAGACCAAGACGAAGACTATGTATACCAAGAGCAAGACCAAGACCAAGACTATAAATATGGCTACAAGACCAATACCAAGACTAAGTGAGCAAGACCAAGACAAAAGAAAGAAAGAAGCAAGACTCTTGCAAAACTATTTAAATAGTTTGAAAGTATAATTAATACCGTAAAAAGAGAAAATTCTGATTTTAGAAGGAAAAAATTCGCTAATAAAAAAATGCAAGAAAGTAGAAGATTTTTTAGCAATACCAAGACCAAGACCAAGACCAGGACTGCATTTTGCAAGACCAAGATCATTAGAATAAGACTCAAACTGCTCTAGCAAGACCAAGACCAAGATTCTGAATGCAAGAGCAAGACCAAGACTGCCAAGTCTTGGTCTTGGTCTTGCATTTGCTCATCACTAGAATAAAGACATTATAATTTAAAATGTATACGAAAACTTATTTTAATAATTTGTAAGAACAGTATATCGTAGCACAGTATTTAAAGATTGTAATAAAACATTTTTGAAATTGTACAGGATTGCTAAGATATATTTAAAAAAAAAAAAATACAAAAAATATTTTTTTTTGACGTTCTAACTATTCTACGTCTTCCAAAATACTTCCTCAAATATATTCCAACGACCTCTTTAACAGACACTTTTTCCAACAAAAACAATCTAACCGTTCAAAAGATATAAATTAATTTTAAAATTTTGAAAAGTATTTTCTCTACTTAAACGATTTATAACTAAAAGTTGAAACTTAATAAAATCTAAAAAAAAAAATCAATGATTTTGATACGCGCGGGAGAACTTCTTATTCTTATGGTCCCTAGAAATTAGAACCAACACAATCCAGTCAATGCTGGATGTTAATGCTTCATACACAAACTAGGACGTGCACGATTCTTTCTTCAAATTCGTTTGAGTCAAATTGCGCCCATTTATTTTGTACGAATGTGATTGAAATTCAAAAATTAAATATCATACACCAATATATGAGATGAACAGCATGGGTCCAAATAATTATAATTCCTTTTAACTAATCAAAAAAAATAAGACAACAGCGATCCAATGAGCCGGAGCGGAGTGGACCAAAATAGAAATAACACCAAATATTATACCTTACGTACCTATATACGCGAACACAATATGTTTATAATATTGTGCTTGAGAATCACATGCTGACTTGGTCGTTGAATTCATCATCTAGTTGAATCGAACAAATCAATATTGTCGATAATTATTAGAATATAATATTCATTGAACGGCGTCCGATTGTTCGGAATATGAGGACTGATGTTCTGGATAAAGACTGTCAGTCATTGTTAGAATAAGTTTATCATAGTTGCATCCGAGGTCGACTTAGGATTTCCTACTTCCGATTCTATGGACATGCTCAAGCCTGGATCTAAGGGAGGGGGGGGCAAACCGTGGTCCTTGTTCCGAGCGTCAGTTTCAGGGGGCGCCAAAATCATACTGGATCGGTCTATATCAAATGGTCTAAAAAATAGTTGGTTGCACGACCATTTTAGAAAAAATTAATATTGTTCCAGTTGTTTCTATTATATTTGAAGTATTGATAACAATTTTTAAAAGAAATTATCTTGAACCGTTTAAACGTGGGAGCCATTTTTGTTTTCCAATTTGCGCAGATTTTTGTGTTTGCAGCCATTTATGCCAATGCACATATTTCATAAACCGTTCATCCTAAAAGATTGAAATAAAAACCATTTTAATAACATAACTGTCTCTTTATTTTAAGTGATGTCCATATTTAACCTATTTTCGCTCCTTCCATAAAAAACTTTACCTAAAGTTGGATATCAAAATTTAGCAAAATTCACTTTTTAAACATTTTTTTTTGTTATAGAAGGAATGTTTTCAGCCTCGCTTACTATTTTTTATGAGAATAGCTATACGGGTACAACTACCCTTTATGAAACAAGTGCACACTATTTCAATTGTGAAACTTGTATCCTTTAATTTTTACAAACTTCCGAAAACTAACTTTTTTTCCAAATTTTGTAATTTTGCGCCCCTGTATCTGTAATGGGGCTGGTGATAAAAATTTGAAATTTTCACAACTTGTACTGCTTTTGGAGTAGATTTTTTAAAATAAAAAATCAACTTGTAACTATATTTATCCTTTACAAAACCCTCAATTTTTATCATTGTCGTAACGGGGGAAATTGGAGTTTTATAAAGGACTTATATACTTATGATTTATTTTGACAATTTATGTAAAACGTTGGAGAGGGGGAGCGTCATTTTCAAGTTTCTGCCCCGGTTCTAAAAAATCGTAGATCCGGGGCTGGACATACTTCCTACTTCCTATGCTTAAGCCGGTTCTACACGATGCTACGAACGTTTCTTCCAACGTTCGATGGAACGTTTGATTCAAGTAAGTTGGGCTGCGAATGTTCCTGCTACACGGTGAAACGAATGTTTGATTCAATACATATGATGATGTGTTGGTACAAACGTTTATTCAGTGGACGAGGATATTATCTGTCTGATGTTATCTCTAATATTATACACTGATGTTGTCTCTCTTCATTTGAACGAGTCGTTTAACTGCTGAGTCGAACCAACGAACATTGTCCTTCAAACGTTCGAAGCATCCTTTGACTCGGTGCAAGCATACTGACATCGGCTGGAACATGGCCAAATGCGAACGTTTGACGCTCGACATTGGACGCTCGTGGGTTCGAACAACGGCCACACGATGCCACGAATCATCAAACGTCCAATATTGGAAGGTGTTCGTAGCGTCGTGTAGAACCCGCTTTACGCGCATAATATTATATGTATCAGAGTTCGTACGAAAATTGAAGCAGATAGTTTAATATTTGACTAGCACTATTCTGTTCCTGCTGTTAGGGAACCCTTAAATCTCAATTAAAAAAAACGACTTCGAAAACCTATAGACTCTTTAAGGTACCTATCAGAAAATTTTAGTATCCGTGATGCAGCTAAAAATTTTCTCTTTTCTTAAATTACGCTTTATGAAAGTGATGTGAAGTTGGGTCATTAGTAGAATCAAAATAATTTGGGTATAAATTTTTTGTTTTTATTGCCCAAATGACTACTTTCCTTTTAGAAATATGACCGATTCCAAAAAATTTTTTTATTAGCGTACCAACACGCTCAATTTTGTCATTTCATTTACGATTCTGACGACAACATTTTTGTAACCGTGATGATGCCCTAAATTTAAAAAAATCTTTTTTCTCTAATCCAGCTTTATGAAAGTGGTTTGCATTTTAGGGTAATTGATTAAATTAGGAAAATTTAAGTGTAACCTTTTCAATTTTTGCCATAAAAATAATGAAATTGCTTTTAGAAATATTTGTTGCCCCTAGAAGGGACGATCTCGGGTTATAGCTCATTTACCCCTTTTGTAAATACTCTATTAAGTCGATGTATAGTCGTATATAAAGTCGAAAACGAAGAAAAAGCTATGTTTGAAGTAAAGGTGTCAAAATCGGTATGGAAAATAATTTTGTAGTGGAATATTTGGGAGATGTTCGTTCTTAAATGAAAATACAGTTTGCATTTTCCGTCAAACGTTTGGAAATTAAACTCTTGTTGGTAACCATCCAAAAAAGTTATAATTATTTTCTATAGATAGTGTTTCAAGACCGAGAGTTCGGGTATTCACTGTACTGTATTATATCAATAATTTTATTTGTACGATTGTAAAATTAATCGGGAGTTGAACTGAAGGCGCATTCGAATCAAAAAAAATATCAAAATCGAAATGACATAAGATTTTTGATTTGGTTTTTTTTTTTTTTTGTTGTGTGGATTGAACGGACAGTTGTTCAATAATACTATTTTTAATTCTGTTTATCATGATCCTAATTAGTATTATTATTAATAGGAAAATAATTTTTTTGAAAATATTTTTTATGGTGTTCAGCAATAGCGTTGGTATTTATAAAGAAAAATAAATTATATGATGTGCAAGTTTTTAAATTTTAAGACAATTAACGAAATGTTGTCTCCTTATTTTTAAGGTACCAAATATCCTTATTTAGTTTTTATAGGAAAGTCACTAATCGAGAAAATTGCAGGCGAAACTTAATTCAAACAAGTCTGAAACAATGAAAGAAGTGAGAATTTCCACCAGACGAATTTCCAAAACTGACGAATAATTTCTAGCATGCGTCAATGCTCTGAACACATCAAAACATCGATTGAAAAGAGACTTATTACTTTCAGTTATCAAAGATTTATTTAAATAATGTGTTATGATTGTATAATCAAATGTTCATAAGACTTGTGCGTTACGAAACTTTAAAGTGCGCGAGGCTGTGTAAAATTTGTGCACCCCTTACACCGCCTTTTAAAACGGCAATGGTTTAAATTTAATAATTTTTCTTAATTTCGTATTTCCGCGCTTTTTTGGAACTGTCCATGATTTTGGAAATTATTTTATTCTTACAATAGTCTATCAATATGTGTAAATTTCTAGGATTATTTTCTACAAATTAAGGAATATACCTATAGGAAAAGATTAAATATCAGCAGATTTTTTCGTTTTCTTCGAAAACTATGAATGTTTGGAAGTTTTTATGGAGTATCTTTGAATTATTATATTTCAGATTTTTCGACTTGTAAACTTTGCAGATAAGGAAGAAGATACGGTATTTTTTCGTAAATTTATGGGCATAAGTCAGAAACTAATGTGAGTTAAAATTTGAAGTCTATAGTTTTAAAATGTATACAGGGCCGGACCTAGCCTAAGTGGCGCCTGGGGTCAAAAAATGGCGCTCTTGTAGAAAATAATTTTTTTTTCTCCTCACTTAAATAAGTGATGAGCAAAAAAAAAACGTCATATAGGTACCTAATTTTGGCGCCCACTTAAATTTGGCGCCCCCAAGACCTGCCGCCCGGGGCACGTGCCCCGGCTGCCTCCCCTTGATTCGGCCCTGAATATATAAACCAAGTCGCTACTTGTAAATTTTATTTACGTGGAAGAGATACGGACAAACGACTCCTTTCTTACGAAAACTCATCATATGGTTTCTTTTTTAGGTACGTGGAACGCCAAAAATTATTGTCAAGTTACTAATTTTTGACATAGTGTTTCTGAAGGTTTAAAAATTTAAAATTGATGCAGTAGTTATAGCTTTTCGTACTTCCTGGATAATATTACAATTGTTTTAGTTAATTATCATTTTACGATAAGATCCGCAGTCGTGGAATAAATTTTTCCGGCGACTTCATATATCACAACCAATTAACTGAATATCTCCGTTTGACGAAAAATGGATACCTACCCATACCTCGTTTACATATTACACAATTAAAAGAACATAATCATTTAAATTTTTTTGATTTGATCACGCGGGGCCGGTACAGTGGCGACGGCATGTGGTGGGGGTAAAATCAAAACACATGCACAGTCAAAAATGAGTAAGTAGTTGAAGAAATAAGCGAATCATTCACCGTGTGCGTCTCAACTGTGGAGTTATTTGACATGAATATATAAAATTCACATGGAAACGTTGTACGGTATGTACCTATATGTACGGTGTATGTACAGTATACACATGCTGTGAGGTATTTAAAGGTACAATGAGGCGTCGTGGGGCGCAGTGCCCAGTCATGGTTCTGTATTAGCGGAGCCCTAGGTGTTCCTCCGTCAAATAATCCTCGATTCCGGCTCGGCCGACATTCATATCTTCACCTAATAATAGAAACGTATACCTACATATGTGAATTTTTTGCGTTCAGTAATCAGACAACAGTGTAACAATGGTCAAAATTTTCGAACAACACTATGATGCAAAAATTTGAAATTCTGCACGGAGATAGAGTGTAAAAGGGCCTAGTTCTAGATGTAAAGTATAAAAAGTTGAATTTTAATCTTGGCGTCAGTTTCAAGCGGTAATAGGGTACTTGACTGAAGTTACAAAAATATTCTAAAAGCATTGTTTTTCCATATCAGTTAAGTGATTTTTTTTATTTTCAACAGATTCTGTAAAAAATTATCAAAAAAAATAACCCTACAATTTTAAATTAGAAAAAAGCGGGAAAAACAGCTCACTATAGTGACGTCACATTTTGAAGCAACTAAACGTCAATGTCAATATTTATAACCTCAAAACTTTGATTATATTCATAAAATGTCAAAGTAAAAACAACTATTTATTTGAATTCTGGTCGATTATTATTACTATATATATATAAGCTAATAGAAATATTCAAAAGAAAACACAATTTCACCTCACCGATGAAAATTATCAAAATCGACATATCTAGCAACAAAATGTTACGTCATTTTCAAGAAATGGCGCGTTTTCATTAATTTGAATATTTGTTGAAAAATGATGATTTTCAAACTAAAATTTCTAAATAATTATCAAATTTTTTTATGTTTCATCATTAAAATTGGACATATGTAATGATAATGCATAGAATTATTTAACATTTGATACAAATTTTAAATACAGTCAATTACCGTATTGGGAAGTACCTACAGGAAGGATTTTTCTAATAAATGTTACCATATACAGCTTAAATAAGTAACTTATTTTAAACATATAATCCATTAACAGCGCTATCTATCAATCAACGGACGAACTATGGCTACTACTGCATCTCTCCCGACGCGGCATCTCTCCCGTACTTACCCTATCAAAATCAAAATTTTATCACGGAATATAACCAAAAGACATTAGTTTTGAAAACAGTTAAATTATATACCCAAATCACCCCAGCTTACCCTAAACAGTTTAATTGTTTATTTCGTTATAACGGCTGAACCAATGGTTTAAAAACGAAATTTTTGCCCTTACTTGTTTTCCAAAATTTTCCCGGCATAGTATTTGCCCAAATACTGTTTGCACTGTTTACCAATGTTTTATTCTTTTATTGAACTTATAAATGCTACATATAATTTTAAATAGAAAGTCATAAAAAAGTGTGTTTTCGTATTTTGATGTTGGATAAGGAACTTTGTAAACATGCTGTATATAAATCTAATCATGTCAACATAAAATAACAACTATTCACATAAATACAATTAAATAACCCTTTTACTTCTGTAAAATGTCGCGCCAGTGTCACTATTATACTTATATACCAACTGGGATTTTATTGTCAATCTCTCTAGCTTCAACTTGTGCAGGACCATACAGTAGATAGGTACTTTGCATATTGTTGTCCATCAAATTGATTCCGCATAATGGGACACGTCGAATCATCCTTTCGCAACAATCACTGGCAAGAAAAAAAAATTTTAAAAAATGGCAGAAAAGAACTGTAGTGCAGGTGAGTTAAGTATCGACATACGTTCAATCCATTCTCATAATTCCAACTAAAATATTAAGATGAGATGTTCAATTAATTCTTTGACCGTTTCGCTGATCTTTCGAAAAGTATTAGATACTGTAAATTACAAATTTCTTCATTTAATTTTCCAAATTCATAAAAAATTTAAATTTTGTTTCCGATGCTTCTATTAGTATTACCAGGCTTACGAGATTACGAGTCAACTTTCGAGTTTCACCTCATTGTCAAGAAGATCAGGAAGAATATAATTAAAGATTTTATTTTTGGTGAAATAAGTCTATCGTTCTTTATAGTTAGCAACATCCCATTCTTGTTACCTATTGTCGCTGATTTTTATGAATGGTTGACTTTCTAAGTACCAATTTTTGTTATTTATTGTAATTTTTATGACTGATTTAAGTAGGAAATATTTCTTTATAATCCGATCAATTTAGTCCTAAGAATAGTGGTAAAGATACAAAAATTAAGGGAAAGCTGAAAATTGGTACGAATGTTCGGAGCACCATTATAAATGAGTGTTGAAAAGTCCTCATCGATCCTGTATGTGGAAAAAATTTTATTCAAGGTCAAAGGTGTCAAAAATGGGTTTTTCGCGTTTTTCAGCAAAACGATAAGTTTTATCATAAAATTAGCTCAGACAAAAATTGTAGATCATATAATTATCTATAAAAGATGTCTCAATACTTTTTTCCTAAGAACCACCGTTTCTGAGATATAACTATTATAAAAAATCTCGCGCCTTCGCCGGAAAAACTCCTCAACACAATTCTTTTTTAATGTAAAAAGGGATGTAGTGCAAAATGGGGCTGCAAAAAAGTTGGATTGTTTTGTTCTCTTGCATGTACCAGTTGTTAAGGTCAGTCGTGCTCTAATGTTGAATCACCAATAGAAGAGGATTCGTATGATACCAACGATAAGACATGTGATGCATCGTTATTGAGGCAATTTACTTGCACCCAACAAGAAGAACAAGAACAAGAAGAAGAAGAATAACAAGAACAAGAACAAGAAGGAGAAGAACAAGAAGAAGAGGAAGCTGAAATATTAGACGATTATGAATCTGACGAATAATTTCCCTCTCATTTTTTTTGAAATCTATACTGCTTTCATTATTCCCAATACTAATATTTTTTATTATTCAATAGTTTTCAATTAAACAGGATCACCATAGACCGTGGATTAGGCCTACCGGGGAAATCCTTTAAAAAAACTCGCTAAGTACACTACCTCACAGGTGGCGTGGAAACGTGTGAATATTATGAAGATTACACTCTTTTGTAATAGTTATATCTCAGAACCGGTGGCTCTTAGGAAAAAAGTATTTAGACATTTTTTATAGAAAATTATATGATCTACAATTTTTGTCTGACCTAATTTTATGATAAAACTTACCGTTTTGCAGAAAAACGTGAAAAATCCATTTTTGACATCTTTGACCTTGAATAAAATTTTTTCCACCTACAGGATCGTTGAGGACTTTTCAACACTTATTTATAATAGGGTTCCGAACATTCATACCAATTTTCAGCTCTCCCCTAATTTTTGTACCCTTGCATGTTTAAATTGACCGGTGTATTAGATTTCTGTAAATAGTAATATTTCTAAACTTTTCGTCGGCCCTGTAAAATCGGAGCGTTATGTATACAATAACGAAAGTATAATAGGACAGATCAGCTTGATGGTTTTAGAATGCAGGCTAGAGAAAAATCATCAACACTTCGAGTGCTGCAGAAGGGAGTTTGGTTCTAGGTGAAAGTGACAATAATGCATTTTATGCAGCGGAGATTCGGCATTACAAGCAAAATTTGTTTAATATGCGATGAGTTCTGTAAAACTATTTCGGACAGAGACACTCCAGATAATTATTTTTGAGAACTTTGTCCCTTGAATAGTTTAAAAATGTGTGACTCATACAGTACTGAACGACCTGAAACCATTGCATGATTCCATACTTTTTACTTTAGAAAAACTTTTGAAATAAAATATTAATTGCTATTTGATTCGTTTTATTTCCGTAGATAAACATATTACCTAATTATATTACTTACAGTTTTAGAGTCCAAGCTTAAGTGTACGGTAACCTCCGTCGCTATCCTCTACTGAAAATGGTTTGCATATAAGATGGTTGATATCTAGTAATCCATTTGCCAAACAAACGATTGTGTGTTTCGTAGAACTACAGTTTTGGTGTTTCAGATGTTTTCAGCGAAATCACCTATTTTTCATTTACTTAGTAACTTCTTGGGCACATTTTAACTTGGATTTTTACATATATGTAGCTAGCTTGAAGAACTAGGAGAAGCATTTTTTAAGGGAAATCGAAGGACCGCTAAAATTGAAACATCATACTACTGTTATAAATGCGACAGCGAATTTGTTTGTTTCATTTATTTACTCGCTTTAACAACTTAACTAGTCAACCTGAAATTTTGCATAAGACTTAAGGAGAGGGTAAGGTTAATTCATACAAAAAAGGCATGTTTTTGTTATTTTTTTGTAACGACACAGTTAAAATCTCTTTATTAAAACCAGTGGTACATTAAAGTATGACATTCGAAGAATATTCTATAAAATTTTCACGAAGAAATATTAAAAAATACAGTAATGGCAGCAATTAATCAAACGTGTTTCGGAAAAAAGTAGAATTGCGGTGCCCCTCATAACTTGGTGCTGGATCATCCGAAATAAAAAAATTAAAGTTCATTCGTTAGATAATAGTTTTCCTCAGGTAACGCTGGGAGGGTTTTTCGAAATTTCAATTTTTCACTTTTTTGGAACACTTAGAACGGTAAAACACGATTTTTTGCGAAAAAAAATTGGCTAATTTGTTATTGTAAAATAAAAATTATTAACAAATTTGAAAAAAAAAACTTACCTCGTAAATTATGTACAGAAATAGTGTTCAAAATTTCAAATGGATCGGTGCTGCAGTTTTGAAGTTATGAGGGGCACCGACTTTGAAAACGTGAGCTGTCGGGGAAAACGCTTTAAAGTTTTGAACACTTAAAAATTCTTGTATAAAACTGATATAGAATACTTACTGCTAAACTAATTTTTGTACCCTACACTGACAAAATACACAGTACAGGTATAAACACGTTAGTACTTCGATTGAAATTTCTATAATATAACTGAGATATATATATATATATATATATATATATATATATATATATATATATATATATATATATATATATATATATACTACCCTGCCCTTAAGTATAGCTGGAATGACGCAGAAAAACGCAGTCTACCTTTTACTCCGGAAAAGTGTTTCGTTTCCGTGGGAAGATATATTTGAATTGCTTAACTAATCTAATTGAAACATGACTTATTGATAATCGGGAAGACGAAGGGAGGCATAGGTTAGTTTTCACCTCAAAAAAACATCTGTTTCCCGTGGAAAAATATATTCACAATTTAATTTGATATTATGATTTATTTTAAAACAATTTTCAAATAAACTAGCATTTTTACTAACAACAAGTTACTAAGGAAGTGATGACGTCAAACAATTCGACATAGTATACGTACGTAGATACTGGTCCGTCGGTGAGATGTCAATACTTTGGTGGTCTTCGCTGATTATTTCTGAACTACTGGCAAATCCTCCTCTGGCGCAACTAACTAAAACAAGCGCACACATATAAACAAACATAGATCAATCTAAATATTCATCAATTTTCCAACAAAGTTATCGATTTATTTTGATTGGATGATTATAATGAACTGTACGGACTGACAGGCGGATAGACAGACAGTAGTTGTGGATGAATCAATGTCACTTACACAAGTCACATCCAAGAAAAGAAATTGTCACTTTAATTGATTGTTTGTATCGTAAAATTTAAACGTATCTAGGTATGTACCTATATTGGCTTGGTTGAGTCGTGGTGTTTTTTTTTTCTTTTTGTAAAATGGCTTATTATAAATGACTTACCTACGTTTACCAGCCAACCATAAGATAATTGATTATTGTCCCATGTAATTGATCGAATTGTTTAAGAGCTTAATTAATTTTTTATGGCATAAAAATTTGTTGAAGATTATTGTAACCTCTTAAAATATATATAAATAAATGATTGATATTTTTGATATGATACGTTTTGTTTTTGTTTTTGGAGTGATAGGTAATTGTTTTGAGTTGTTCATTTGGTTTCGACATAGCTTCTGTGTAACTAGATTTGATCTAAAACTAACATAATATATTATTATGTATAGCTCCCCAATTTTGGTTTTACAATTGAATGAAAAAATTGTAGGTAACGTAAAAGCCCCTATACCGGAACACTATTTTTATGTGTGTAATTAAACTGGCTTATAAAAATTGACAAATAAATTAAACACCCATTTTTAGAAAAATATAATCCAAAAATTTTTATTTATTAATGTTTTTCTTTTACAAAATATCTACACCTATATTCAAACAGAGAAATATTAATGACACTAGAAGTTGGGAACCGATATACAAACAAACGTGTAATATGACTAATATGATTCATAGAATGGTTTAAGTATCAGACGTAAATAAAGCATCAAAATACTGTATTCAACAAAAATTGCTTAATATATATATATATATATATATATATATATATATATATATATATATATATATATATATATATATATATATATATATATATATGTATTTCTTCAATTAAGTAAGGAAACATTAAATGCGAGGTGAATTTAAGTTGAAAAATAATCATTCTATTAACAATAATTTTTGTTATCAAAGGTTTCTTTCAGAAATAACTTCAATAATATATAAATATTAAAACTGTTCGGACATATGATTGCGTTCCGGTATAGGGGCTTTTACGTTATACTGACTTATAAAGACTTGAGGGTAAAATAACATGGAGGCTCAAAAGAACTATTTTAATTCCGTGCTGAAACTAGTATTTGTCTGAAAAGTATATTTGTCTGAACAAAGAAATGGTACTGGTTTAATTTTCAAAATGCGTAACAATTTGTGTGTCTTGTAATAAGTATGGTCATGTTTACTGAATAATAGACAACAAATTATGTTCCTTATATCACACCCCGCTTGGTGTTTCAGTGAAATGTTCCACCCACCGGTAGTAACAAAACTGATCAAATGTCGTTTCTGAAAATCAAACACGTTGACTATTTTTCGTGGTCTTGCAGTCTTGTCTTGGTCTTGCATTTTTTGCAAGACCAAGACCAAGACTATGTATACCAAGAGCAAGACCAAGACTATAAGTATGGCTGCAAGACTAATACCAAGACTCAAGTGAGCAAGACCAAGGCAATAGCAAGAAAAAAGCAAGACTCTTGCTAAATTATTTAAATAGTTTAAAAGTATAATTAATACCGTAAAGAGAGGAAATTCTGATTTTAGAAGAAAAAAATTCGGTAATAAAAAATGCAAGAAAGTGTAAGATTCTTTAACAATACCAAGACCAAGACCAATACCAAGACTGCATTTTGCAAGACCAAGTCCAAGACCAAGAGTCAAATTGCTCTAGCAAGACCAAGACCAAGATTCTTAATGCAAGAACAAGACCAAGACCAAGACTGCCAAGTCACTACTAAATACACATAAAGCCAACTTAAAGTAGCTTTGGTTGAAGTATCTTTAGAAGTAACACTTTACCCACTTCTATGAGGGACTAAAAGTACATTTTTTAGTCTCACAATTTCAAAGAATAAATTAATATTTTGTCAAATTCATTTTTCATTTTAATTGTAATAATATGAATAAAATAGGAAAGACTAACTCATAATTAATAATTTGAGATTGATTAGATATTTCCTTTAACATTTAATAATTGACAGGTCCGAAAAAGTTGATGTTATTTGGACATTAATTAAAAGTGATGTTCTCAAAAAATGATTTCTAGTTTTTGGTTTTAATTGGTGTATTACAGTAGTCTTTACTTTCAAAATCGTTTGTTATACAATAGGTACATTAATTTTTAAACTACTTAGCTCTTGTGCATTTTTGTAGAAATCTTGATTTAGTATAAAAAAAAAAAAATACAGAATTTTTTGAATAGGTAATGTAAAAATCGTGCTAGAGCAATTGTTATTTTTTATGATTTTATCAAATTTTAAAATTTATAAAAAATTGTTTTAAACGGCGCGGCGCCATAATTCAAAAAATAAGAATACTTTTATTATGGGGAATTAAAAGTTAAATTACTACGATTGAAGAAGTTCCGACAATGTAACAATATTTCAGTGGTCATATTTTGTACAATGTGAATTTTTCAAAAATAAAATTTTTATTTCAACTTATGCATTTGGATAAGAATTTTAACAGATTCCGTCGGAAATTTTAACACAGTCTTACACGCACACAATCCGAGCTTTTCAATATCGCCTTCGGTTAAATTCTTAGAGCAGATGGTATGAGCGCAGCGTTGCCGAATTTAATTCGAATGAAACTTGTTTGCTGGAATCAGTCCGGAAGACTGTCTCGATTATGACAATCCATGTCACCAAACAGTGACCTGGTTGAATATTGTTTAAACCAACTTTGTTTATAACAAGAGGAAAAGTAACATTCTTGGAATCGAACAAATTTTTTTATATTTTTTTTATATTAAAACATGGGATCGTTGCTTTGTTATTTTTCACAACAAAATCGTAGAAAGAACACGAGTCGACTTTCGGCTTTTACACCATCATCAGGTGAAAAACATAACTAAAAATTGTTCTTTTAAGCGAAAACTATTTATAATATAAATTGAAGTAAATAATGTATTGGTGGGGGATGTTAGAGATAGAGGCAGATATAATCACATCAAACAGATGTAAGGGGAACTCCCAAGTTGACCAATTTTTGATAAAAATAAAATTTTTTTGTATTATTTTCAAAGGTACCTACAGCGAATTTTATTTTAAACCGGTGTAATATCCTTAAAATGAATAGAGTACGTTGGGGAAAAACCAGACACGTGAAACAGCGGCGAACCATAATTACAAGAAATAAAGAATAAAATATACAGGTATCGGTCTGTATTAATTTTTTCTATGATTTTGTTGTGAAAAGTAACAAAGCAACGGTCCCATGTTTTAATATGGATTTTCACAAAGTAAACCTATCTAATATTAATTATTTTTTTATATTATCATTTTCTTTCTTTGGAAGTTAATATGCAAAGTTTAAAAACATTATAGAAAGAAATATTTGATTTTAATATTAATAGATGTGAGCGTTATTTTATGGTATTCCATATTTGTAAATAAAAAAAATAAAAAAATTTACTTCGCAAAATACCTAGACCACTTTTATTTTTGAAACAATATTGTCACAGTTACAAAAATAAAAGTGATATTTTGTGGTAAGTTGCATTTGCTTATACTTTAAGAGCGTCATAAAATCGAAAATTTTATTTTTTCAGTTTTCAAAAATTATATACATATATATTAATAACATGGAAAATATCAACTTTACGAAAGAAAGTTACTAAATATTTTTTTACTGGACATCGATCAAAATTTTGTTTGATTTTAAAAATGTTATTTTTTCTTTTGCTTGTTAAAGTAATTTTAAAAAATATCCAACGAGGCTACTTTTTGTTAATATAGATTGTCTGCTCAATTGATTTCAGCAAAAAAATATTCGAATTTTTGGCACGACTGTGTCCATACCACCTAGTGAATTTTCCCCTTCCTCTCTTTTTGTTCAGATCCCAATGCTGTATAATAAAAATTAGAATTTTTGTTATATGTTAATTTTATTGAAAAATTAAGCATAAATTTTTATTTCTGTAATTAATTCTCATTTCTCTACCTAATAACTGTTTAGATTTTAATTATTGATAATTACGAAAAAAAAAAAACTGAAGAAAGAAACACAAAACAGTAGTAATTTGATCTGAATCAGTAATGGAACGAACAAACAACCTGAAAATTTCAAATATTTTTGAAATTTAACCGCGATAGAACAAAAAACAAACGACTACTACCTATTTGTATTCGAATATTCAAATATTCATGAAAATAAATCTAATACATTTCAATACATATTATAATTTTAAACAAAAAAAAAAACTTACTACAGGAAATATTATTTAAAATGTAATTTAGATGAAACCGACAAGACAAAATTTGTTTATAGATAGAAAAAATTTTAATAATAATAAATAAATATAAAATTTCAAATTTCTGTTTTGTTCCCTCTCGTCTGTGCGTCTACTCGTGTGTATTAATTGTAAATTATTATTTAAATAAAAATAATGTTTTACATAATTTTTAAATTTTTCCAAAAAAAGAAACAAAATTTGTTATTTTTTAAAACGATGTTGAAAAATTAACAAGTCATTAAAAACATGTAATTCATGGACGGCAAACAGCTACTTTATTTCCAAAAAATATCATATTTTTTGTTGGAGATTTCGAAATGAATTATTATTTTTGGATCGAAACATTCAAAAAACATTTACTTTGTAATTTTACCGAATTAAACGTTTTAAGTTTCATTTAATTTTTTGGGAGGGCTTACAAAAAATAATATTTAATCATGTTTGGATCAAATTTCTTTTTTTTGTTCAGGGACATTTTCAGATAATTCTTTAGGGTTGTTGAATTCTCAGAAATTTCACACTTTTCAATCAACGGATGTCTCGAATTTAATTCCCAAAATCTCCTCACTTGCATCCTTTCAAGGAAATAATTATAAAAACATTCATTTTTTTTTAAACAAAAAAACCCAAAAAACATTTTAACAACGACAAAATAATTGAATCTAAAAAAAATTGACAACTGGTTAGTGTTTTTAGTGATTTGATTGTCTTTTTTTTAGTGTGAACGTCAATTGTCAGACAGAAAATATTACAATGATACTGAAAACGACTAACGAAAGTAAAGTGTATAATATAAAAGTAAGCATTGTAAATCGTGTATGTATTTTATGAATGATGCATCTGTGTTTGCGGATAGAATATAAAGAGTAACGCCGGCGACCTCTCGTTAACATTCCGCCGTGTATACATACGTAGTCAATCGGCCACGCCATACTATCAACCTACTAAATCAGAGGTTTCGAAGAAAAATCACCTTTTTACATCAAACATTGAGAATATTAATTTATTAAAACAAAACATTCATTCCCGATAAATTATTATGTTTCCACGTAAAGAAACGACAGAGACGTAATTTTTTTCTCTGGACTGTTATTTTAATTATTAACATGACCAGTAATTTTTTTATCTTGAGATGTCGCATTACCTCAAAATGATTTCTCTGTTCCAAGATTCAAAATATATTTTTGTTTCAAAATAGTAGGTATATTTATTATACACCAAGGCACTTAATTTACAAAATTAACAAATTTTTTAATAATGAGGAATGTGTGTAATTGCTGTGTCACCCCCCCCCCCCTAACATTTGCACCCATACCGGTAGGTTCCGGTATCAGGTATTATACTTAAAAACTTTAAATGAATTACATTTTTCAAATTGGTCGACATGATTTCTCGAGTTCTATTTAGTAATGAGCAAATGCAAGACCAAGACTTGGCAGTCTTGGTCTTGGTCTTGTTCTTGCATTAAGAATATTGGTCTTGGTCTTGCTAGAGCAGTTTGAGTCTTGGTCTTGGTCTTGGTATTGCTAAAGAATCTTGTACTTTCTTGCATTTTTTTATTAGCGAATTTTTTCCTTCTAAAATCAGAATTTTCTCTCTTTACAGTATTAATTATACTTTTAAACTATTTAAATAATTTAGGAAGAGTCTTGCTTTTTTCTTGCTATTGTCTTGGTCTTGCTCACTTGACTCTTGGTATTGGTCTTGCAGCCATACTTATAGTCTTGGTCTTGGTCTTGCTCTTGGTATACATAGTCTTGGTCTTGGTCTTGGCCTTGCAAAAAATGCAAGACCAAGACAAGACTGCAAGACCAAGACTAATTTTGCTCATCACTAAATCGCTACCTTTCTGAACCAGAATCCTTTTTTTTCGTTGCAAATAAGTAATACAAATCCCAAAATCATGTCAACCAACATGTTACTTTTTTGCATGGTTGTATTTAAGTCGCTATAAGTCCTGGAATTTTTATTTTTTTTTGTATGAAAATATGAATAAATTGATGGTAAAAAACGAACAGTAAAAATATTAAGTTTTTTTTTTATTTATTAATTCCTAAAAAAAAATTCGAAATTTTTGCTCTTTGAACTAGAAGACTGCCTTAGGTTTTTTCATTTTGATTTAACTAATTTCAAATTTTAGCTAATTTTAAAGATTTCGACTGTCGATTAGCAATTACGTTTTTATAAACAATTTAAGTTGAATTTTTTACAAAAAAGAGCATTAAAATTTATGTCTTTATGAAAGTTAATACTTTTACCAATTGTGTGTGTACTTCCAAAAAAAAAAAGTAAAATAGAAGATAAAAAAGTTTCTAAACATTCGGCAACATATTTGAAACATATTTTCTTTCTCTTCTTAGAAAAACCAATATTTTCTAAAGTTTTTTTTGGATAACAGTACATACATAAAAGGTGATTTATAAGGCGATTTGTGGCTTTTACAGATGTTTTGTTCTAAAAATGATTTTTCGTTTCTTCTTTTACTTTTTCTGTTCTCTATTGCAAGTTTGGTCTTCAGATGTTTTGTTGTTTCACATTTCCGTTTTCGTATATCATTTTTAGTGATGTACGTATTTTTTTTTGCAACCAACGAGTTGCTATATTTGACATTGTTTGATTTGATTGGTTTTGATCCAAACTAAAAGGTTTTTAGTTTCTTTTGTTTATAAAAAAAAAATTAATTTTTTAATTTTTAATTTTTATTTTTATTGATTTTTATATTTTTGTCTTGATAATGGTGTTTTGAGACACCGAAACCGGTCGACATGTTGAACATTGGTTAAAAAATTCTGTTTGGTTTTTTGCAGGTCTAAATATTGAGGTTTATCGCCAAATAAAGTCAAATAATGAAATTACAAGTTTAAAATTTTTTGGCGAAAATAGAGGTAACAATTTATTCATATACATAAAAGTTTTTAGTATTTGATTTGATTGAACATTCATATCTCCCTTCAAAACACGCTATTTATCCTGAAATATAGTTTAATTGCTTATTTAAATAATTATGATTGGTTATAAACAAACAATAAATTAATTAAATTTAATTCTCTTAAGCGTCGTTTTATTAAGTAATTATTAAATAAACAAACAGATAAATATTACAGATAGCGAAAATCAAAATGAATACATTTTTAAACATTATCTAGATCTTTCAATTATACACATACATATCTGGCTATCTACTAAATTTATCTAAATGTGATCTTATAATCAACATAAATTTATTAAATTTTGGCAATAAAACAAAAAAAAGATACAAACTGATTTTTTGAGCTACTGCGATCAGATTTCTAAAAAATCAAAACTAATTACACCTCTGAAACTCTACACACAAAAACATTTAAAAATTTCTATACACACATAAACAAAAATATTGTCGACGACACATACGGTGGGTATAGAAGCAAGGGGAGGGGGAGTGATATAACAATTTAATAATTTTTAATACATTGTCAAACAAGACATATCAACGGACGTGCTTCCAAGGTGGCATTCATAATTTTATTTTTTGGGATAAAATTTAAAAGAAAAAGTTATTTTTTTGGTTTATTTAAATTAGGTATGGATGCGTCTTTTTTATGAATTTCATTAAATGTTTTTGGACGAATTATGAATTTTGAAAAGATCAAATAATTTACTTTTTTGTTTATGGTGGTCTAAATATGTTCAGGCATTACAATAACAATTACAATTTTTTAAGATTGTTTTTTTGTAAAAATATTCTAATGCAATTTTCAATGATGTAAAAACATCCTAAATGTAATATCCAATAGCACTTATAGTCCAAAAAATTTTTTAAATGGCCCTCAGATCTGAATTTCTGAATCAATTTCAGATGCTTTAAAACGTCTTGAAACGCTTGGTGCGTCTATAGTTGCAGTTTGGGGATGTTTAGCTCAGTCAGTAATTTTAGAAGTTCCCAACTAAGGAAGCTGAGAATGAAAATCTTAAAAGAGTTGCTTCATGGTTCTTCAAATTCATGCCAATTTGCTAATTCATGTCTAGGTGCAGATGAAAAAAGGTTATTCCGCATGCCACAAACATCCTCTAAAATTAGTGATGAGCAAATGCAAGACCAAGGCCAAGACTTAGCAGTCTTGGTCTTCGTCTTGTTCTTGCATTAAGAATCTTGGTCTTGGTCTTGCTAGAGCAGTTCGAATCTTGGTCTTGGTTTTGGTCTTGCAAAATGCAGTCTTGGTCTTGGTCTTGGACTTGGTCTTGCATTAAGAATCTCGCACTTTCTTGCATGTTTTTGATAGCGAATTTTTTCCTTCTAAAATCAGAATTTTCTCTGTTTACGGCAGTCATGTCAAAGATACGGCCCGCGGGCCGCATCCGGCCCTCGGACCATATCAATACGGCCCGCGATCACTTTCTATCACAGAAAGAATGCCTGTGATAAAGATGAAAATCGATACCTATACGGAAGTTCAAAAATGTGCGCGCCTTAATTATAAGTAATTTCAAGAGTAGCGCGTGCCTAGACGAGCGAGAGAGTGTTAGTTATGCTTTTATCTCTATCGCGCGCGCGAAGACGGCTTCTGTTTCGTCTGAGCACGTAGCGCACACTGCTCCCCTCCCCCGCACACTCGGGTTGAAGTCTTTTTTCAGTAAGTTTTAATTTTTTATTTTAACCTGGCCCGCCTACACATTCTAAACCTAATATATGGCCCTCTGCAAAACTGAGTTTGACACCCCTGGTTTACGGTATTAATTATACTTTCAAACTATTTAAATAGTTTAGCAAGAGTCTTGCTTTTGCTCACTTGAGTCTTGGTATTGGTCTTGTAGCCATACTTATAGTCTTGGTCTTGGTCTTGCTCTTGGTATACATAGTCTTGGTCTTGGTCTAAGACAAGACTGCAAGACCAAGACTAATTTTGCTCATCACTATCTAAAATAGACTTCAGATGACTGTACTGTCGCCATTTTAGAACTCGCCGCCAAAAAAAATTGTTTTCTATACCCACAAAATTTCATTGTGATTGTTTTATTACATTATGAAAAACATAAATCCCTATAAACATCTATTTTTCGAGGATTCAAATAAATGTAACCTCTTAATTGGAGTTTTTTTCAATGATTTCTTAAAAATCCATAATAAAATCATTAATCACCCTCCAATAATAGAAACCAAATTGATCTAAAAATAAATACTTGGTTAATTTTTTATAAAACAGACAATTATTCCCCCAAACAAATAAAAAAATCTAATCCAATCCAATTTTTTATTCGACTTTTTCATTCTTATTTAGACTATTGTTATTATTTATTGGGCACTATTGATACTGGGCCTATTATTTATTTACAAAAGGATTACCAAAAAATCAAATTAGACAAAAAAAGAAACGAAAACTTTTTCAAGGGCCCAGAAAAAAAGTGCAAGTAATGCTTCAAACATCAGTTATATATTTTTTTAAATTGGTTCTCTTATAAAAAGTAATCATAATTCCACCGAATCTATAACGCAGTTGGTTTAGCTCCAAGATCCAACTCGATCGGGATTATCAAAAATACAAAAGCTAATCATAATATTAATGAAATACGTTGTAGGTGAGATATTATTTGATTCAAAAAAATAACTATTCAGAAAAAATAAAGTATATTATTTTTGGCTACAATAGATCGTTTAAACTTTCAAGTTTATTTGTGAGCATACAATAGGAAACATAACGTACCAGAATTGAATATTTGTTTACCTATATTGTTATAATCTCTTGAGATGGAGTGTTATTTTTCGTTGGGAACAATGAAAATTGCATTATATAGTGTTTTTATTGTGAAGCCGTATCAAAATATTGTCAAATACAACAAGACATGGATATTTTGACTTAAAAAAGTTTTAAATTTTACTTTCTCGTCCACATAGTTCACCAGACCTTCACGTTTTCGGACTTAAGGGGAGGTTTACTCGAGAGTCCTTAAAAATTATGTATTTTTCTAGAATTTTTTTCTCAAGAACGGAAGTAAACATCAATTTCAAATTTTGTACACATATTTATTAAGTGCTAAAATATACAAAAAAAATTTTTTCAAGGAAAAATATAAAAAATTGTCCATTTTATAGATACTGCAGTGTGACGATCCGAAAATCCAATGCCTTGTTGGCGGACATCCTAGCGCCGGTAATAAACCACCGAAATCTAAAAACAAAAAAGATTTATAAAATATATGAAGGGTACCGGCATCTCTACCTATAATATCAATAAATTGCTGAAAGAAAAAAAAAATGGCGGATGTTTGAACTTTTGATTACGATTTTTATCTTATTTTTCGCACTTTCGCAGATTCAGTTAAAAAAAATCATGTAAGCTTACGAGATTGTATGTTATATAATACAATCTCATGTAAGCTTACATGATTTTTTTTAACTGAATCTGTAACAATATAACTTTAAAATGTCAGAAAATTGTTTCACTTTTAAACGTTTAATAAAACTATATTCGTCAGTAACTGAAAAAACTTATAATTTTTCGGAATTGTTTAATAATAAGAACTACTCTCATCTTTTTTATTATATATATTTTGGTACATATATATGGAAACAAATAAGAACTTTAAGTCTCATTTATAATAATATATAAACAAAATCGTTATAATTTTTGACGATTTTCAAATATAAGTGGAAGTAAAATATTGAATAAAAAAGTCTAGCAACTAACTCTGATCAATCTGAAAAATTAACACAAAATGTATGTCCTCTTGTGTGTTAAATCCTTGACACAAATCTTGTGTAAAGATTTGACACATATGCTTTTTGTTAAAATAACACAAAAAATTGAGTGGACCGTTCTGGACATGTGAAATGTGTTAATTTTAACACAAATTTTTTCACTGTATAGTATACCTTTTATTGACAATCGATTTCCTGTAAAATGGGGTTGAAATGGGTGAAGGTGAGTTGAAATATGGAAGAATGATATCGGTATCGTATTGTTTCTTCTTTTTCTGTACTCGAACTTCAATAGTAATGAGGCTTTAGAGACTTTTTGTCGACAACAGATGTCACTCACACTAATTCATATTTTATTTACTCGAATGATAATTGCACTGTGGAAGACAAGGGAACTGAACGGGGAGGAACTAGGTTTTGGAAAGTATGCTGGAGGAAGAAAAAATGGTGAAGGAAAACTGCAGGAAGACATTACAAGCATAGTTGACTGCGGAAATCGAACTCGTGATCTACGACACTAATTGTAAGTAAGAGGAGGCTAGCACGATATGCCACGTCTACACGTATATATATATTTTTCTTGTATTTCTTATACATATTTGAATAGTCTTGAATCGTTTTTAAGGAATACAAAAGCGAATGAGTAGCTATTTTTCTGGATAGACTTTTTAAAATAATTTACCCAATAAGAAACTCAATTAATCATTTTTATAAGCGTGTAAATTGTTATTTATAAATATTTATAAATAAATAAACTTTATTTGTTATTTTATTATTATAAAATGAATTTGTGAATTTCATATATGTTTCTGTTAAATGCACACATTCATATGTACTTTATAAGTGTGTTATTTGAACAATGGGATTCCCCGGTGCGTTTGAAAATTACTCCCCGTATCACTGCGATCACTGTGCTATTTCTATAGAAAATGATATGTCACAAATTTTTTGAGATTGTCTGGTGCATTTAATCATTTAGCAATTTTCAGTTTATTTTTCCCTGCAATAAAAATTTTTGAAATATTTTTTGGTTTTAAAAAATAAAAAAAAAATTATGTTAACAGCATTCTTTATAAAAAAAAAAAAGAATTAACCAAATAGATATGATAATGATTTTTTAAACCACTTTAGTCCAAATTTACATACAATAAGTTGTCCCATTAAATTTATTATTTTAACCAGTGGTAATAAAACAGTGTTCAGTGCACAGTGTATAGTAATATTGTACCTCTGTGCACGCTGATATGTGGTTGTAGGTAGTGCCTTTAAATAATTTCTTGTTGTATATTATTTGTATAGGTAATTATAATATTTATAAGAATTTTCAACTTCAAAGATAAAAAACAATTTTTGCTCAAAGGTTTAAAATAATTTACTACTTTTTTTGCCTTGTTTAATATCATGTATTGTGCAGTTTGTAATAATTTTTAATATAATACTTATGTAAAATATTCTAAATTTGCCCGAGCAAAAATTGATTTTGAAATAAAATAAAATAAAAAAATGTTTCCGTACAAACTTCAGGCATATCTCGGATAAATATAGTATATTACTTATGGAACGAGAAGTGTAAGTTACTTTTTCAGCCAAAAAAAAAATTATGAATTTTAATAAAACTGAATAGTAAGTAAGCGTTACGCTTAAGCAACTATCATATTTTCATAGAGAAGTGCATTTATTAACTTATTTGACTATATGCAATTACTTTCGTGCCTCGAAAGCTAAGTAAATTTTTTTAACCTCGTTGTCATTGGTGATAAAAAAACAGAATAGTAAGAGGTACGCTTACACGTTAAGTTATAAATATTCCTTAGACGAATTTTTCAAACTTTCTTTCAAAGCTATCAAATTGTAACGGAATTTTTGATATATTTGATAGATTTGAGCGTTACTTTATGGTATTCCATTTTAAAATAAAAAGACTATTTTTTACTTTACTAAAATACCACTTTATTTAGAGTTTTAATTGTCACAGACAATTAAAACTCTAAATAAAGTGGTATTAGGAATTTTTGATTTTCACAGATAGTTACTAAGAAAATCGGCTTATATCACGATACTTAACGTAATACAGGATGATTTAAAATTGCTAATCAATCAGATAACAGTAACTAAACCTCCTTAAAATCTTTTTCTAGGATGTTAGACATCATGATTGATATATAATATATATCAATCATTATGTCTAACATCCTAGAAAAAGAATTTATTAAATATTATTTAATAACATTATCACGGTAAATATTTTGAATTTATCGTGTAGTGAGGGACATTGCGGTATCTTAAGGACAATCTATTAAAATCAAGGAACAAAAACTTTATTGGACTTGATGACGTCAGCAAGTTAAATTTTTGTTTGTTGATTATATAAATAGTTAATTGGTTTATGAAATTTGGACAATATTACCTAGAATTAAAATGACGTAATTCTTTTTTGAGAATTTTTACTACACTAAAATAGTATATTGTGCAGTAAGGGCGAGAAATTGTCGGTTGCCCACGAGAGCGAAGTTGAGCGCACGATCGTAGTGAGTACGCTCATTCGCTCGACAATCCCACACGAATTGCACATACTATTTTTTATTACGAATTTCACATACTTTTTATATTATTATTACTATTTTTTATTACTTTTTAAAATAATATTTTTGAGTGTTTGTCTTTTTTTTCTGAATTAAATATTGCTTACGTTATTTTGTTGGTGGTTTCTGTAGAAATAATTACACTGAGAAAAAAATACAGTAATTTTTACTGAAATTTTTGGTAAAAAATTACTGAGCTCTCTGGTAATGCGGACATAAGTGACAGGCTAAGTAAAAACTACGATAATTTATAGTAAAAATTTTAAATTACACGACGGCTCAGTAAAAATTACCGTATTATTTATAAATAAGGTTTTTTTTTATTTATTAATAAATAATTGAATTAAAATAGTTTAAAAGGATATTGATAGAAGGGTAAGCATTAAAATCAAATTATTAATATAGAAAAAATTTTTTGTGGTTTTTTATTATTTGTGGAAAAAAATATATGAATTCTTTATTTGAAATATTACATGATAAAAATTTTTAACAATAAGCACATTACAATAATTTGTATAAAAACATATTTCAATTAACATATCAGGTTACATACATATAAAAAAAACACAAGAATTAAAATGAAAACTAACCAAAAATTCATGAAACACAACAATTTTTTGTTTTAAATGGAAAGTCCAATACTTAAATAATAATGACGCACAACTGACGAACCGACCAACTTGTATGTCGTGTATTGTCCTAACACGGATGCTCTCTGGACCTCAAGCAGGTTACGTGGTGGTTGCGCTTGCGTACTTGTTTTGTTTATTCTGTTCTATGCAATACTTGCTATGAAATACACAACAACTCAGTATAGATTATAATAATTTCAGTAAATTTTACACAAAATTAAGCAAATTTTCCCGGTGTCCACTTGAAATTTTACTACCCCATCGAATTTTACGCAGCTGTATAGGAAAAATTCTTAAGGTGTATAGGAAAAATTCTTAAGGTGTACAGGAAAAATTTTCAAATGAATCGTAAAAAATAATGTTTGAAACGCATTTTTTATATTTTTGCTTAATAATTTCCTACGGACTGGTCACTTAAGACTCGTTTACCGGAGGCAGCTCAGTAATTTTTACTGGAATTTTTTCTCTGTGTATGAAATATTTATTAAATGAAAAATCAAGAGGCGGCTTTCCGTGTTTTGATTAAATTTTGCTTGTTTTATTGTCAATTTGCATGCGCAAAATATACTTTCCGCACGCCAAAAGCATGTGGGGAATACCAGAGTGGTCAAACAGTTATCTTGCGTACAAAAATGTGTGCCACAAGGTAGTACTTCTCTCGCATGAGTAATAAAAAATATTTTTAGTTATCACAACTGAAAAACTACTAGATTTTTTAGTGAAATGCGACATCAAATAAATTTGTTTAGTTGGCATAACTAAAAAATAATGCTTAGTAATGACTACACAAAATTGCTGAAGTAACAAATAATTCAGCTATTATCATATAATTACACAAATGAGATAATTTTAATAAGTATACTAGCGTGAATTGTAAAAATTTGTTAGAACAACTATTTCAAGTCAACTAAAATTTCTTTAGTAACAACAACAATTCAATCTTTTCAAAGTATTATGAATAATTTGTAACATCTTGTAAATCTAATGTGAAAAAACGAGCAAGTGTGTTATATATTAGTTATGCAACGTTAGTAAAGAACATTTTTAACATTCTATCGATTTTAAGGGCAGTAATTATATGATAAAATATATATTATAATCAGAATTGCTTATAGCAACAAAAAATTTTTACATATACTTAATCTATATCTGAATGCAACACTGTATAATGTATATATAATGTATTATCTATATAAAATAATTACAAGGTATAGAAAAAATAAAAAAAAAGAACCGATGACCAACGGAATCGAACACCCGCCCTCTAGCTTACAATACTACCATATTAAATTTTTCTCAAAAAATATCCCACCTAATGGTACCGAAACAATACTAAGGACTGTAAGAATATGATAATTTTTTGAGGGTTTTTGTATTAACATATTTTCAAAGCAATATCATTAAAATGTATTTTTTTCTGGTATTGTTTAAGTTTTATTTGGTGATTATTGGTGAGCTTACATTTAAATATGCAAAATTGCCTAAAAGAATATGAGAATTGGATTCGGTATCTTTGAATAAAATCAATCTAAATTGACGTTAGAACTCCAATTTTTTTTTTCAATTTAATTTAAATTAAATTATTTTTTAGTGTTCAGTATCAACCCTTATGGAATCACTGCAGGGTCTTAAAGGAAAACTTACTGAAGCACGAATTCAACAATATAATTATGTGACTTTTTCGGGAAAAATGCCTGAAAATTATGAGAATTGGATAATTTTAGCGCAAATTACATCAATTCCACATTTAAAAATAACTTATTGTACGGAACACTACTTGCCCAAATACGTCTTGCATAAAATTTGACGCCAGATTTGGAATAACTGACATTAGAACTGAACGTCAGTGCAATATCAAATTTGATTGTCACTTTTCTTTTAACAAATTGCAAAAAAAAAAAATTAATTAAAGTTTGAAGGACAAACTTTTTTTGCTAAGCACTTGCGGTAACATGTCAAAAATGTTAACAAGGTTTTGAGTGGAAACTGATCGAACTGATGACGGATCAATAACTAAACGGAATGAAAAAAACCGATTAACAACTTCATACCTTCCATTATCTGACAGTAATTCCCACATTTACTCGTATGGGAAGTGTATTGTATGGTCGTTAAGTAGAAGTACTGACTTGTTTCGATAATATGTCGATAAAAAAAATGTTTGGTATAGTAAGCTTACGGTGTGTGTACCTATTTATTGGATGTGAGAGATTTGTTTATGATAGGAACGCATCGAGATGTAACAAAAAAGTGTAAACCTCTCTTCTCCGCCCCGTAGCTGCCCAGTCGGGTGTATATTGAACGAAAATTTCACCTTAAGGTGTTAATATCAGATAGAGTATAAATATAATGCCTATTGAATTTACCAGTAACGCACCTTACCAACTTTACCATCGACAAGATACTAGATATTACAAAGCAGAGAGGTTTGAATGTAATCTTGTTTAGTGAAAAGCTGCCGTGTATTAACATTTTGTTGGTGAATTTAATGTCGATATTAGATTTACACTTTGAAAAATTTTTGATTTTTGTTATTAAAATTATAAAGTTGATTCAACAAGTCGCATTTCTTAGGAAATCACTTTTACTTTTCATTGCGATACAGTTGCGATTAAATTAAATGAATTACACAGAAGCATTAGAATGCTGCCTTCATACTTTCCAAATTCCATGTAGCTATACCTAAGTAACCCACAATTTCACATTTCTTACCCACGGCGAAACAGATAAGGTATGCGTTTGTGGCAAGAGATGGGTCCCGCGTTCTCCAAAAGGGCTTGATCAATTTTAATGCGGTATTAATTTTATTTAAAAGCTGGCAATTCGTGTAAAAAGCGAACATATTCAATTTTGTACGGTAAAAATATAAAAATTATAATTAATCATAGAAAATTTAAAGGATAGAATATTGTTTCCATAATATTAGCTTCGTAAAATTTGTAAAACAGCACAGTAAAAAGTTCCATTGCCAACAAAAAAATATTTTTAATTGTTTTTCTTACAAAAATTACCATGCTGTATTATAATATTTGAAATGCTATCTGCTAATAGTAGAAAGAAAAAAAGAGAAAGAAGGTTGTGTGTACTGTGAACGCTGTTGAAATGTACCTCACTCATAGCAAGTCACATAGCTAACCATAGGTGTGGACGACTAGCTTGGTCGGACGGGTCGGACCAAGCACCTTGATTCATTAGACTGTCTTACAAGCAGCAAGCAGTATTCATTACACTGTGTTAAAGGATGGGGATGTCACCGTTTAATTCATCATTTTGTTACTTCACTATCTTTAGTATTAGAATATATTGTTGGCAATCATTTTTGTATGCATCATAAAGTTCTTACAGGTTCGAAGTTTTTAGAGGTACAGCCCAAGCAACATAAGGTTGCGGGTCAGATGCGCAAACGAAAGAGTACGACAACAAGAATTAAACTATAACATATATGCATAAGAGTGTGTAAAAGTTATGTTAGCACATTAAATTTTACCATGCTAGCACATATTTTTTATTTTGGTTGTCGATCGCGCACGCATTATAAGAGAGCTTGGTAATTTTTCTGAAATTTTATCTACAAAAATTATATGATTTTTCTCTCCGTGTACTATTCGGAGAACTCTATTTTGTACTGTTTGCAGTTTTTTTAGGTTTGTGGCGCAAGTAAAGCTCCAAACAGGCATAAGTCAATACCGGTCTTATTATCATGTAATAAATAAGTAAAAAAACAAACTTTAAAAGTTTGTAAATGCGAGATTATTCCTAAGCGGGTTTGATGGACACTGCCCACTGGTTCAACAGATTCCAGAATATTGCAGGATTTTCAAGATAAAAATAAAATTAAAAATTTTAAAAATTCATTTTAAAAGCCGGTAGCAGTGGCATGATTTTTAACCAAGTTTGACGAAAATGAATCAATTCGTTTCCAGAATATTTCAGTATTTTCAGGGAAAATGTTATGAGCAATCTTCTTCAAGATAAAAATTTTAAGAATCAGCATCGAAAAGACTAATTTAAAGTTTCAATTAAAAGTTTTTTGAAAATCCACAACGAAAACGGTTAAAAAATTTCAAATAAAAATTTCTGGAATTTCATATTATAAATTTTGTTATAATTTAGAATAGGTAAGCTAATTTTTATTCATCGGAGGTGACATGTCTTGCCGTGTATTTTGTACTATAATGTCACTCACGACAAATGAAAACTATCTTATTCCAAATTATACTGAAATTTGGAATATGGAATTTCCAGGAATTTTTATTCGAAACTTTTTTTTAGGGCTTTTTCGTTATGAGTTTTTAAAACTTTCTTTTTTATATTTGTATTATTTCAGAGTCATTTTTACAATTTTGGTATTTAAAAGTAAACAAAGAAATATGGAATTAAAAATGTTCTCTTTCGATCGCTCTTTTATTTTTTTAAGACGTTTTAAGCCGTTTTAGAGCGATGATTTTGAACGGCGTGGCGGGTACCTAATACTGCTTGAAAATTCAGGTTAAATCGAAGGCTAAACTAAACTAATTCTATGGCTACACTACGTATTTATCTGCGACAAATTTACACTTTAGGTAGATTCCTAAAGATTCCGCAGCGCGGCGTAATTGCTGTCTCATTTAAATAGCTATAACTTCGCAAATATTAGCAATTTCAAAATTTCCTTTAAGAATACTGAAGAAAAGAAGCTGATTGTTTGAAAATTCTAGATTAGAATTCAGCCTTAAATTGTATCGTATGCTCTCGTTTAATATTCAATATAAAATCAGTATTGCCGTGTTTCTAACAAGACGCAAACATATGAAAAGTTCCATCTACTCGAATTCAATACGTTGTAATATTTATATCTCTAGTGGTTACACAGTCATGATATAACCGTACCAATAACCATATCATAATTATAATTTAGTCTCAAACTTACGCGCTCAGGTTCTCCGCATCTCACATAACACCGCAGTATAGAACGCGATCTTTTTTTTTTTTACTTATAAAAAAAATTATTACTATACTATAAAGTTAATAATAATGATTAAAATGTGTGGGGCGGAGCTGCAGTTCGATTTTTTTCCTCTTGCGTTCGTTTGTCTTCGCTCTAAACTAAAATACAAATTTGCTGTTAGCTACAGCCGCATTAGGTGTAAATATATGTTATTATTTATTTATAAGGATATCAAAGATCAAGTCGCTTATGGAATAAATAATTCTATGAGAAGTTTTTTTTTGTTATAAAGTTGGTATGTTGCTGTTGTTGTTGGTTGGAGAAGCGGATCGATCACTGATCAATATTAGTCCAATATTTTTTATTTTTTTTATTTTAAAAAACTGAAAGTATTTTGGTTTTTCTCTAACAAAATAATGTAAAAAATAAGAAAATATATTCCAGTGTAGAATTTTTAAGAACTTGAAAACTTTGTGAGTATCTAGAATTAATTCTGACAAAATGGCAATTGCGATTTAATCGATTTTTAGGTATACTAATTTATTTAAGTACTAGTATAGGGTTGACCGGGGTATTTGTGAATGGATTTTCATGAATTGAGATAAAAGCGTTGTTTTAAGTATTTTTTACTTCGTATATCACATTATGGTTGATTTATTTTTAATTCTACATTATTCAGGATGCTCCACACAAATTTTGAGCAAATTCGTTTGAAAAACAAAAATTTTATAAGCCATTCATATTTCCCCGGTGCGGTTTTACAAATCTTATGAATTTCGGGGTAAATGTGAATGCCATCAGAAAAATTATTGGAAAATTACAAATGGATTACAAGCGGGGTGAGGTACATCAGAATAAGGACCAACTCAAATTCTTCATATTTACCCCACTTTCAACTTTTTCATCATACTTTAGCGGTCACAATTTCTCTTTGTTTAATGCAAGTAACGCATACCTCAAATTTCTACAAAAAATCAAGGTTAAAGAAAAATAACAAAAATTGTAGGAATAAATTTATTACAAGCTAAAAATGATATTTTGATGATATTTTGTCATTTTATCATGTAAAAAATAAAAAAATTACATGATTTTCACACAAAACAAGGAAAATAAGAGTATAAGACTTTTTCAAGGAAATACATTCAGTTGACATGAACAAAAAACAACAATCTATTTTTTTTGTGTTGTCTGTACAACGGAAACTTGTACAATAATGTCATTGTACATCATCATCAACATTTTCCACTCTGAAAAGGACACTACTGAAATTTTTGACCGGATGAGGGCATTTGTGAATGACGTTCACAATTACCCCGGAATTTTAAAATCATGGGGTAATTGTGAATTGGTAATAAATTGTCCAATTTCTTTAGCAGTTAATAAGGAACCCCCTCAGGCTTTAGACCACTTCTTTACAAGTACCTTTATCCATTTCTTTTAAAAAAAGAAAATTTATTTAAAAGAATTCTTTTTTGAGGATTGGTCGAAGTAAGATACACAAAATTTTGCAAGGGTTTTTTCAAAATAAATAAAAAGGTACTAATACTTGGAGAATTGTTATGAAATTTTAATAGCATATTAAGAAAGGACAGAAAAACATACTAAGATTTGATTTTTAACAAAATTAATGTTATTTTAGAAATTATAGGCGTCGTTCACAATTGCCCCAATTCGCATTTACCCCGGTCAACCCTACATAATATTATATTGATGAGTATAACTATTTAATATAATAATGCGATTTAATGTCCGTTCTTCAGACTGTTGTCTAAACAAATGCCACTCACATCATTATTTTCACCTTATTTGAACAATTTACATTATATTAACTTGTTATGGTGTGGGTGGAGGACAAGGAGAAAATGGTAGCGATCTAGAATTTGGTCGGTATGCGTCTGCAGCCGTCTTCTTAAGGGAACTATGCCGATATTTTTCTGGAATTGGTGAAGGGAAATTGCAGAAACATCTACACGAGCATTAGCCGGTCTTAAATTATTGTAAAATCAGTTTTTTTCTAATTTCCGTAGTCTTATTGGCGGTTAGAAAAAATTAAGAAGCAGTTCACACAGGCATTCAGTTGAGTTTAAGACATAGTTTAAGCAAAAAATTACTTGAAAAATTGGATAAAAGTCTGTTACTAATATGAAGAAGCTATGTACCAACCTTCACTGGCAGGGTATTTTTTTCTTATGTATTATAAAATAGTATTAGGTATTACGTGATTGAGGTTGTAGTTCAGTAGTTGCAAATTGCACACGAGCAAAAAAGTTACACAAGAGGCGCATAGTGGCGAATGCGTAATTGCGTGAGTGTGTAATATGCCTTACAACCGAATTATGTACAATTTTTTATCTACGACTAACATGAAATTCACAATAAATAATATTTTGATATGAATACAATAAATTATAAAATTATATAGAACTTGACATTTATTAAAAACAAATGTACGCAGTCAATTGCTAAGTAAAATTTTTCTACAGATTTTAATATGATACACAGTATACAGATTAATAATAGTGTTATGTTCCTTTACGCATACGTGCGTGTAAAGTTCAACTGTGTGTACAGCTGTATGTAAAACATAGTTTACCTAGAACTTTGCATTTGCATTTTGTACAATAAAAATAAGCAATTTAATGGTAGTCGTAAATAAAGTATTTTTTCTACTCCTGTTGAAGAACACACTCATTACATATCCGTTAATTATTGAGAAAGTTAGGCATTATTCAAAGGTGTGGAGGAATTTTCATTACTGACTACCTTTTTGACCAATGAAATCACCGTATTAACCATTATTCAATGGGCTGGCTTTTGTTTTGTGTATAATATCCGTACCGTAAAACCGTCTAGACCTGGACACTTTTTTACATTTTTTTGGTTAATTTTATGTTTATACATGTTTCTGTCATAGATATCACCAATAAAAGTATTATCATTAGAAAGAGTGTATTTTATTTGTTATATCCCTGCGACCCACTTGTTTCATTATAAGTAAAAATAAAAAAAATGAAAAATAATTAGTAAGTGTTCGGATCTATACCCTAAATCAGTCTTGGCCCGGACACTTGCTTAAATAATGTAATAGTTCATGCAAACTAATCTCTCCCGTCGGGGTTAGGACAGTGTTTTATATCGTCTGATGTCTTTGAACCTGTCAAAGGCTTCAAAACATTTTGTGGGAAGGGAGAGGGGTCAATGCATAGTATGTCTCTCTATAAAGTAAACATGCGATATGACACCAGAAGGAGGCATAAACCGCGTAATTCTGGCGGGAATGTAACGTATGGATAATGGAAGTTACAGCCAGTGCGAATCGCGGCCATAGTGTAATAAACTGATGTGTCCGGGTCTAAACGGATATATAGGTATATAGCATGTATTTTTTTATATATACATCGAATATAACTTCAAACATCATTAAATGAGGTGCGATAAAATTCTGAATAAATGCATATCAAAACTAAAACAATATGACAATTATAACGAAAATTACATGTCTAAGTTGGACACACATTTCATTTCTTTGAAAAACTGGAGCATAGTAATCCTGTAAAATGAGATATTAAAAATTGAAATCCGTAGTTTTTATTGGTACAGCTGTTTAGAGGATGTTTTTCTCTCTCTAATGGCGTCAAGAACAAATGTTTATTGTTACAGGTTAATGTAGAAATTGTTTACTTTGAAGATTGGTGCAAAGTGTCCGGGTCTAGACGGTTTTACGGTATAAATTTTTAATTTCAAATATGTTGCGTAGTAACATCTAATAAGTAAACAAAGTAGCTTGTATTTTGTTTTCATCGTTTGTACATATATAAACATTTAATGAAATTAGAGACAGATTAAAAATTGTATTCTTTTGATTTAAAAATATTCAATTTTATTTAAATCAAAAAGGGGAAAAGTCGTAGAAAAAATATCGTATTCTACTCGCTTACAATGGCTATTACTCACTTAGATGCATTACGACACTCGCCTCGCAAGCTCGGCTCGTGTCGCAATTCCATCTTCGTGTGTAATAGCTATCATTACCAGCTTGTTGAATAATATACTATTTTCTATGTACAGATTATTTTTTAAGCATTTACTTCATTGAAACATAATGTTGAATTTAAAATTATTTTAGATTTAACTATTGGTTGTAAATGAATATTTCACACATTTTTCTTTTCGTTTACATAAACTTCATTTCCTGTATTGGAGGGACCTTGAAATGGCATCGAAGGTGATCGATTAAAAAATGTTCGTTTCTCGCGTTGCGTCGGTCATCGCAATTGGAAAACAATAATTCAACCACCAAAGACGATCAATACGTAACACAATTGCTGTGATCTTATCGCACAGGACAACTCATAAACATAAGTCAATACAAATGAAATAACACAATAAAAAATGTGACAATTATTTTGATTACTTTGACACATACATACATACATGTCGCTATATTTGGACATGTACGTACAGGTAGTGGTGACCAATACATGAAAACATGTCAACTAATGCTTGGTATGGTGTAAAAAAAATCAATATATCTATTGAACACTTGATATAGTATCAATATACTTAATATTATAAAGTTTTATATCATTCAAAAGTCAGTTTTTCAGAATGTTTAAGGGCGATTCACACCAGAGTGCTAATCACAGTTCGTTCTCAGTTCAGTCTCGATGTGATAAATTGTTCCTAAATGAGAAACAAATGAGTGTATTCACACTATCAACACCAGTGCAGTTCCATTCCGGTCACAGTACAACACTGATTCCTTCCAAATAATGTCTGACTAGTATCGAGCTCCTATCGTAGGTATTTTGGATACTTTTTAAATTTGTTTTTATTTATTTAATTAATTAATACTTTAATACCATAGAAACATCTTTTTTCTACTCCTGTTGAAGAACACACTCATTACATATCTGTTAAGAAAGTTGAGAAAGTTAGGTATTATTCAAAGGTGTAGAGGAATGATCATTACTCAATACCTTTCGGCCAATGAAATCACCGTATTAACCATTATTCAATGGGCTTGCAATTGTTTTTTGAATAATATATCTATCAAGTCTTAATTTCATATGTGTTGCGTAGAAACCTGTAAGTAAACAAAGAAGTTTTGATTATTTTATTTTGATTATTTCCATAGATACGTGTACGAACATTTAATGAAATTAGCGATAGGTTAAAAATTTGATTCTTTTAATTTAAAATTTATATTCAATTTTTTTTTTTAAATCAAAAAGGGAAAAAGTTGTAGAAAAAGTATAGTATTCTACTCGCTTGCATTGGCTATTATTCGCTCAGATGCATTACGACACTCGCCTCGTAAACTCAGCTCGGCAATTTCATCTTCGTGAGTAATAGCTATCATTACCAGCTCATTGAATAATATACTATTATAATTTAAAAAGAAAATGTAACGTGAATGGCATTATAATGTGAACCAAACTTTTAATGTGATTTTACCGGATCGAGACTGGACCGAGAACGAACTGTGATCGCCACTATAGTGTGAGTTGACCCTTAAAGATGAGATATTTCTATTCGAGACAATGGACATTAAAGGACACTTAATGCGTCGTTACTGCGTCGGTGTGAACACAGAGCCGACACTTGGGGCACCCCACACAATAGGGGTCTCCACAAAATCGAAAAAATTTAAAAGTTAAGGAATAGAATAGAAAGGATAAGCATTATTTCATGTTTTCTTTGTTTTCTTTTTTTTTCTTTTTTTTGCTTGTCAACCCTATTTTTTGGGAAAATTTGAAAACGTTCGATAATTCTCCGTAGGGGTCTCTATATGTGAGGTATTCACAGGCCACCGGATTAAAAGTGTCCCAGGGTCTCCAAAGAGGTAAATCCGGCCCTGTGTGAACGGTTTAAAATACAGGTAAATGAACATTCAGGAAAAAACTATATATAATAGGAATAATAATTTGGAATAATATTGGTTTGTCAGATAAGCTAAATTGTTGACCCCGTTAAGGAACAGATGCTTGAAATGCTTTAAATCAAAAAACTGTCGACTTAAAAACAGGGCCGTAGAGAGCAATAACGGGCCCTGGGAATAAACCGCATTTTTTAAAAATTTTTTCCCAAAAAAATAAGTGGTGAGTAAATGGTCATTTACCTAACAAAATCTACGCCTTACACACAACTTTGCTTCGCGACAACCGGCCAACGCCACCACTAACTGGTCACAGTTCTGTGGGTCACAGCGTGTCCGTGGTGACAACAACCGTTCTTATACTTATTTGTTCGTGTATAGTTTGACGTACCTCCGTCAATACTAGCCCCTAGTTCCCCTACTTCAGAATTTGTATTGGGCAACACGAAAAAGGTGTTTAAATATTTTTGAAATCACCTATACATTTATATTATTTGTTTTTGAAAGAACTGTTTCTTAACAATTGTTTGGACTTCAGTAAACTTCATTTAGTCATTTTAGTGGATTTATTATATTTAATAAAACATTAAATTCGTTATTAAAATTATTATTTAAAAAAAAAATTACCCTGACGTAATTAAACGATATTGGGGGTAATAAAATAATTAACTCTAATAAGTAATATATTAAAACAGTAAAAAAAGGTACCTTCTTTTTACAACAACTTTTATGACGTTAATAATAATCTTAATGTGAAATTATATAATAAAATACAGTTGTAATTTTTTTTTTTATACCGATAAAACTACATAAAAAACGACAATTAAATTACCTATTTACACTCATGTTCAAAAATATTGCAGCACGCTATTTTATTAATTAAAGTAGAGAAAATATATGGTTGGGTATTTTCTATTTTTTGTACATTGCTGTATTTATATTTATAAAACAACAGAACATCATCACAAATTACATAATTGTAATTATAAATATAAAGTCAATACCACACACTACAAAAATTTATTTTATATGATTTTTTATAACTATACTTATGATAGCGATTATTATCGTAAAGAGAATCAATAAAAAAAAATTTAACTGCAATTTTTTATTATTTATAATTTTCTTTTTGTAGGATGGTAGGTGGAAATATCGGTTTTTAATTATATTAATGATAGAAAATAGTTTGGTTTTTTCCGTTTTTTGTAGTAAATAAGAAAATATTTTGAATAATTTAAAGATTTTTAGATAGTCTTAATAAAAATTATAATAATTTTATAGTATTGGTTAAAGTACAACAACGATCATAAATATAAGGTCATCTCTCATCTTTGTAAATTATTTATTTCCTTTTTGTAAACGAAAAATTCAATATCTTCCATGATTCACAGAATGGTAACCTTTAATTTAAGGGGTTATGATACAGTGACCGATCTATAAACTATTAATTTCTGGAATCTATTCCGATAAAATGACAATTACAATTTAATCGATTTTTTAGCTATCTATTTCTTTATTTATATACATATCAGAGAGTATAAATATTTAATGTTAAAAGAAAAATACAGATTTGTAACATCAATATATACAAAGCTGTTCTTCACACATTGATGGGTCGATGATTTAGCTCAATAATTGGCTGAACTTAAAGAAAAAAGAATATCGTTACACAACGCAGAGTTTTTGCAAAATACCATAAGTTGTACGGTAACGTTATTTTGACAGTTTGAGTAATTGCGCATGCTCCACAATAACGTTAACGTTAACATAAATACGGTAATCTAGTTTTTTTACGCTATTTCCTTTCGAATACCGTAAGTAACCACGTGTAAAATCTAACCTGTAATTTTTAATAATTTTGTAAATTTATAAATTTATATTAATAAGCCCAATGCTCCTAATTCTAGTAGCTCTTCCATGCTTTTAAAAGCAATAATTTTCAAAAATTCATGTGTATTACCTTGAAAAAATTCATACAATTTACTTAAGAACCAAAGAAAGTAAGGCTATTATACTGAACTGTCAAAATAACGTACAATAATAAATAAAGGTTGCAAACACTCTAAAACTATATTTTACGGTAAATATGAATATGGTAATGGTCACGTGACAAATAGCATTACCGTATAACTTACGGTATTTTGCAAAAACTCTCTATTATCTACAGGTACAGTTTTATCTATGACCTGACTTGCAATTCAATATTTTTTCTCATAACTAGAAAAATGAATGATTTTTATTTTTTACAAGAAGTGTTCATTATTGATTACAAATTTTAAGCAAAAAGTGATATCCACAGAGGACAGAGACCCCGCAACTATCTCTTTTCTGAAATCACGAGTGTGTACTTCTGTGCTCATTAGGCTTCTTAGTTGTCAGTTTGTCAGTAGCAGTCGATGATTGAAGATCAACCACACGATAATGGACTTGATTGTTGTTGGTATTGTTACATCCACGTTACATCGGTTACATCCCCTAGTACATGCGTGTGGTGTCTGACCCACGTGACCGCCCCTACTATCTGCGTTACTCACACAAATACACAAAATCGCACTAATACAATGTAAACCCAGTGTGTGTATACAACATATTGTCTATCTCTTACATGTTACACTGGTTCCAGTAGTGTAGGCATAGATATGTTGTCTCTATTACTCTATGGTGATATCAATAAAATCGTCAATTTTCATACAATCGATATGATTTACTAAAGTATACTAATTTATTGCATTCCATATTTATTATTATTAATACCTAAGTAAAACACTTTACAAAAATATTTACCACTTTTATTATGAAAACTCTTATGGCATATTTCGGTTAATATGAGCATTGTCAAATAATACTGGCTTGATAATGGTCATATTGACCGAAATATGTTATAAGAGTTTTAACAATAAAATTGGTATTTTTACAAAGTAAAATGTTTTTGAAAAATTTTGCTAATATTTTAATCTCTTAGTTAGGTGAATATTTATAAATTGGCCATATTTATTTGTCCGTTAGTGTACTTAACATTTAGTAATTATATGCAAGAAAAAAAGGTGAAAAATTTATTCACTGTTAAAGACTGTTTTCTTTATTTCTTTATACTATACACGTAAAGAAATTTAAATAAAATTTTAATGTAGGTTGGCTTGATACCTAAAAGATGATAAAATTAATAAATTTATTAGGTAATTAATTAAATATTTAAATAGCTTGAAATATTCAATAAATTGTTCGGAAGTGTTTTAAATTCAACATATTTATAAGAAAAAATGCAATACCTAGCCGTTTAAGGAACCGAAATTATTAAAATATTTTACATTAAATACTGCATAAAATTATATGCATATCATCGCTGTGCAAAAGATTATAAACTACCTATCTATTTTCTAGGATTATAAAATTGAAGTGTGACTAATTCTGAAAAATCCAAGGTATTTCCGGCAAATTTTCACATAAAGCTTTTTATGGTTCATGTTATAATTAAAACTGAACATACATCAGTTAAAAATATGGTTTAAGAGGTTGGTGTAAAAAAGGATTAAAAAAAATTTTAAAAATGAAAAACAAAAGAAGACGATCATCACGATTGTTATTGACCACGGATGACCGGATATTGTATATTTGTTGTGTTGTACACAGGGTCCCTCTAGTTTATAATGTCGGGACACTAGAACACCAAATATAATCCATCAATTAACATCGTAATTTATTATGCGGGGTGTTTTAAGCAACTAAGAACATATTATAAGTTTTAATATGGAAAAGGTTAGTTGTGATCAAAGATGTTTTATTTTGTTGTTACCAGATATTTAAAATAATTAATGTTCTAAAATAATTAAAAGTCAATAGCAGCAAATTTATTATAATAATTATAAGTAAATGTTAAACTCATACTCACTTTTACTATTTAATAACGAAAAAAAATTACATTTATTGTAGTGATATTTTTGTTTTCAAAAAATATCTTCTTAATTTTAAAGATTATTACTATGAGTACTAAAAATAAGCATACCCTGACCCTTTCCAAAAAACTTTCGGTATGTTAAAATTTATATTTACTTCTCTGAAATGGACAGCATGGATAATACAGTAAAATTTCGATTAATCGTCACCCTTTGGAACCGGGACTATGACTAATCGAATTAGATGGATAACAAAAATTTCTTAATAAATTGATTTTACTACTATAGCTTTAAAACGAAAATGAAAATGGAGATGTTTACAATATGTACATATTTTAACAAAATATTTATTTTATTTATATGTATGCGTTTGGAAACGCGTTTGGAAACTAAGTTCGTGCACTTAATACAAAACAAATTGTTCGGTTTGGTTCCTAGATGGTTCCTTACGAATTGTATCACAATCGGGGTAATGGTAGCCACTGCGTTATTTTTTTATGGAATTATGTATGCGTTTGGAAACTAAGTTCGTGCACTTAATACAAAACAAATTGTTCGCTTTGGTTCCTAGATGGTCCCTTACGAATTGTATCACAATTGGAGTAATGGTAGCCACTGCGTTACCATGAAAAAGTATTAAATGTTGGTATTTTACTTATTACTAGTCTCATTTTACTTAAATTTTGAGAGTATTTGTGGGTTAGACCATACATTGTCCCCTATGAATTTCAGTGTAGTCAGAGTACCTAATGGTAGTTACTGTGTATGCAGAAAAGTAAAATATGTTAACGCTGGATGCACGAAATGGAGTTTTTGTTTTCTTTCTTACTATGAAAACAAAAAACTTTAGCTGCAAGAATCAAAAAGTTTTCAAGTTTTTTCAAATATTTAACGTCAAATTTTGTTTACTGGTTTCCCTAATTTTTTATACAAAATCTACGTAGTCAGTCTTTGCATAGTTACCATAGTTATACAGGGTGTAAAGTATATAAATCTCGCTACGAAAACAGTTGTAGATCTTACCCACGTAATTAATATTTACTAATAGAAAAAACTTGATACAAAGTATGGATCAAAAAAGCGGCCCTTAAAAAATTTTTAATCCGGCTCTGATTTAAAAAAAAAAAAAAACATGTGGGATACACGTTTACGACCTTAACATGTTTACAAAATTTTATTGAATTTTAGTCAAAAAAATTATTTTCTACCTTTGATATTAAGAAGGTATTTATGCATAATTTAGACAGGGCCGTCGTTAGGAAAATTTTGACACATCATGTAGCCAGTTAATTTCTGATTTTCTCAAACTGTTTATTCCGAAAAAATTCGTGCGGTTTTAGCGTATACACAGTGTAATAAGTCACCCTTCAAAAGGACAAGAGTTATTTTTTTTTACACCCTGTACCTATAGCCGATTAGAAAAACTTAAAAACCAATTCATCCTATCTTTTCTCTAAAGCTATTCCTGTTTCAAAAATGGCCAAAATGGTTTCAATAATATAATTAGGCGTGAAATTTAAGAAAAGATGTTAAAGCCCAGGTAGTTTAAGCCCAAAATCACTTTGTAGATTGGATAAAAGTCTGTTACGAGTATGGGGAAGCTGTATGTCCGCCTCCATTAGCAGTGTCGTTAAAATCACATTCTCTAATATTTTCCCTGCTTAATTTATTCTCTCCCAGTGCCTAACAGTCCACATAGTTCCTACTGAAAACCCAATGGGAACTAAATTGATGCATATGGTCGTTAATGTGTTAACTTTGAAACGCATTTCATAAGTAATAGTTAATTAACGATAAATTATGGTGAGTTTTAGTTTAGTGTTCCAACGTACTTATATATAATTGAATAGGTAACTCATACAATAAATTGCGGTCGTGATTGGTCGAGACACCTGTATTTTATAAGGCGGAGTCAAACAGTCTATCGCGGCCCCGTATTGGTGCATATTGACGACTTTATAAATAGTTTTTATGTTTATTTAATAATAAACACTATCAAATGAAATATACCTATAGCTGATAATAGCTTATAGCAGCTTATTGTTAGCTATAACAATACATATTATAGGAGAGTTATATTTTTATATACACTGCACTAAAACTGAAATCAAATGAAGCAGTAAAGAGGTAAATCTTTTTATTAATAGATTTTAGTGTTTAATCTTCCTTGGTAAATTTTACACCATCTATAAAGCGCCCTCGAAAAAGACTGTTACTCAATCGAAATTTTTCCACATTATCTAATTAAAACTCAAGGTGATTTGTCATGTTTTTCAAATCAGCATAACACTGCATGTGATTAGGAATCGGACAAAAAAATTTAATAACATTCATGGTAAATGGTTTTGTAAAAAATCATTAATAAATTTCAAATTCTAATACATTAAGTTATTATGATAAAAAAATAATAAGCAACTGGCAATATAGCAACAACAACGTTCAGTATTATTAAAAAATATTTTTCGAAATTTGCCAAGTCATCCCAACTAACATACAGCTACAACTAACCTAAAAAAAAATATGTATATGTATAATTAGAAATAAACACAATCTTACAGTGTTCGTTCTAGTAGAAAACAAAAATTGATTATGATATAATATGGTAAACGTGTACACTGGTGTTCAAAAAATCATGAACACTAGAGGATTAGGTCGAATACACGACGCAGATCATCGGTGTCGTGTTTTGACGTATTTTTTAAGCGTAAAAAAATCAGATCGTACATAGTAACTAAAAATCAATTTTTCAGTTATATATCTTTGGTGAAAAATTACGAAATTTTCAATTTTCCTTCAAATTTGAACACTTTCGGTGAAAATAGCATTAAGTTAATGGTAACTTTAAAAATAATTTTTTCCTGTAAATGTTTCCGTGAAAGTATATATTTTTTATTTCAAATCGATGCAGCACAATTTATTTCATATTTCAAATTTAGGCAATAATCTCTGAATTTATAAATGTTGGCTGTACGAGCTAATTTGAAAATTAGACGCTAAAATACAACTAAGATTTACGTGGCCAGTATAAACCTACTAAATATAAGTAAATTATTACTTATTCAGTTAGCAAAATAACAAACTAGAATTTTCATTCAAAATTTAAACTTTGTTAACAAATTGAAAGTTACAGAATGACAATATCATCTTTGGCACGGCACTGTATAGTACCTGATTCCATACAGTGCCATATAGTACCTAGTTAGTTTATTTTATTGTGTACAGTTTTATGACTCTTATGCGCTCTTAAAACACCGTATTTACTTGCGCTATGTCGACACGCGCTCTCAAAGCACATAATCGCAAGAGATCACTTATAACTTTATATATGTAGACCTTTATATATTAGAATAATTAGATAATAATAAGAATAATAGACTTTATATATTAGAATAATTGGAAATTCGCCAAGTGTTAAATGGATGACGCTAAATTAAAATTCCGTAATGATTTCAAAAAAAAAAAAAAATATATATATATATATATATATATATATATATATATATATATATATATATTTTTTTTTTTTTTTTTGAAATCATTACGGAATTTTAATTTAGCGTCATCCATTTAACACTTGGCGAATTTAACACGGGGCCACGATAGACTGTTTGACTCCGCCGAAAAACATTTCTCCAAGAGGAATGGTGAAAAATACATATATAGAGTCAGATTTCCGAGAGGCATATGAAGGACACTTCCCGTATGATTAGGATTGTCAGGTTACACTGTGAATACATAGGATTTGTCACATCAAATTTTTCTGGAAGGTAATATAATATTTTATATAATATATACGATAAATTTCATCAATTTCCGTGATAATTAATTCAATTACGTTAACCACATTACATTTTTTAACACATTTTTTTACAGTGTAACTATCAACTTACAGTACCTACACTAAGTTTTTTGTTGTTATTAACATATTATCTGTTCCCTACTTCCAATTTTTGTAAATGGTTGTTGCATTCAGTATTGGACTAGATATCGAATTTTATTACTTAGATAACAGATAATTTAACAGTTATCTAGATAAAATGTTAGATAACAAATAAGAAAAATATTAGATAACAAATAAGATAATAATTATAAAAATAATACGCTATGTTTACTTTACTATTTCATTGATTATACTTAGTTCTAGATAACTTTTTACTTGAAAGTTTATTTAAATTCTAAAAAAGCAGTATTTTATTAAAATTAAAAAAAAAGCTTTCAAATTCATTGTTATTTATATTTTTAGAAATACAACAAGACCACAGGATAACTATATAATAAAAATATGTGACGTTGACATTATGTGACGTATCAAATGTACAAAAGTAAAAAATATACTTTGATGATACATTTCATGAGGGAGTATTTTGTGTCAAGTTAAATTTTGTTTAACTTATACAATAATTTTATAACTAAATTTATAGAAACATATCTGATGAACCCAGGCCCGGATCTAAGGGGGGGGGGCAAATGTGGCCCCTGCCCCGGGCGTCAGCTTCGGAGGGCGCCAAAATCATACTAGGTCGGTCTATATCAAATGGTCTAAAAAAAAAGTTGGTTGCTCGACCATTTTAGAAAAAATTAATATTCTTCCAGTTGTTTCTATATTATATTTGAAGTATTGAGAATAATTCTTAAAAAATTATCTTGAACCGTTTAAGCGTGGTAGCCATTTTTGTTTTCCAATTTGCCCTGATTATTGTGTTTGCAGCCATTTATGCGAAAGCACATATTTCATAAACCGTTCATCCTAAAAGGTTGAAATAAAAACCATTTAAAAGGTAATAAATGTCTCTTTATATTAAGTGATGTCCATATTTAACCTATTTTCGTCCCTTCCATAAGAAAACTTTACTTAAAGTTGGATATCAAAATTTAGCAAAATTCACTTTTTGAACATTTTTTTTTCTTATAGAAGGGATGTTTTAAACCTCTTAGTATTTTTTATGAGAATAGCTGTATACGGGTACAACTACCCATTATGAAACAAATGCACACTATTTTAATTGTGAAACTTGTATCCCTTAATTTTTACAAACTTCCGAAAACTGACTTTTTTCCAAATTGGAGAAATTTGCGCCCCTGTATCTCTGACAGGGCTGGTGATAAAATTTTGAAATTTGCACAACTTGTAGTGCTTTCGGAGTAGATTTATTAAAATAAAAAATAAACTTGTACCTATATTGATCCTTTACAAGACCCTCAATTTTTATTATTGCCGTAACGAGAAAAATAGGAGTTTTGTAAAGGATTTATATACTTATGAGTTTTTTTGACAACTTATGTCAAACGTTGAACGCCATTTTCAAGTTTTTGCCCCGGTTCTAAAAAATTGTAGATCCCGGGCTGGATGAACTTGAAAAGTCTTTGAAATAGTCGAAATATATATCGTTCATATTATGTAAATAATCCTAATAATTGATGGTGAGAAAATTTCTCCAAATAGTACAAATCGAAATAAATTTTATGGACTCGAATTTTTTAAACACAAGTGTAGATATTACTGAAAACGGAACTTTATTAATTAATATTTGTATTTTAAATCAAATCGAATAATTCGTTTGTCGTTTCAGTTTATAAAGCTAGACACGAAACACCAAGTAGCTATTATTTTTAATAAATAGTTATATAACAAAAAATAGAAAAAAATAAAAATGTCAGCCACTGTTTTAACTAATTTTGGATATACATATTTGACATGGTACTGCCCAATATAGAAAAAGAGAAAAAACTAAAAATGTCAATTAAAAGTTTAATTTTATGAATGGGAAGTCTTTTGAAGGGATAGCAAAGGTGGACATCTATCTATTTTTTGGTACCTAAAACAAACTGTAAATTTCATATTTTCTATGTTGAAAAACAGTAGTAAAATCAGTGGTATTAAAACAAAAGAAATATTAAGCGTCCACTACACTCTTTGTCGAAGTTCCGCGCTAAAGTACTCGACGAGTTGCCTAAGATCCGAAGTAGCATCGCTACACATTCGTAAAATTTCGCGAGACATCTAAATGCATAGAAAATTACTAAAATAGATTGAATAGTGACATGAGTCACTTCGTTTTCGAACTTCGGACTCTTAATCAGATCAAAAAACAGCCAAGAAGTGGAAGATGTGTGACGCGAGATGAGAAAATATATTCTGTTGCTCGACCAATTTTAGTCAATTTAGCGAGTTTGGATGCTTATAAAATTCAGAAAATTAAAAAGTTAGAAATATGATTCGACTAAGTCTTTTTTTTTAGTAAGCATATATATATTATACATACCGATATTTGATACAAATGAAAATAATGACTAAGAAAAACCTGTAATTCGCAGACAGTTTCATTATTATGATATTTTATTTATCGTTTTTAAGATACTGAAAAATTTTAATAAAAAAGATGACATCATATAGTAAAAAAAAATTTTCCCAAATGAAGCTTTATGGGAGTCGTCTAACAATAAGTTAACGTCAATTTGGTATGGAATTTTCATTTTTGCTATCAAAATTATAAAATTTCTTTTAGAAATATGATTGATTCGTTAGAAATTTTTTTCTGGTGCTCCTACATGTTGAATTTTTATAAAAATGCAAAGAACGACTTTGAAAACCTATAATTCGCTTTCAGTTTCATCTTACCGTTATCTTACTTACAGATTTTAAAGTATTGAAGAAATTTTGTAAACTTTATGATGTCATAAAATTAAAAAAATTTTTCCCTCAAATTAAGCCTTACGGAATTGATCTGAACCAGAGTGTTTAGTTAAATAAGGGTAATCTGGATGAGGGATTTTCGTTTTTACTAAAAAAAAAATGGCAAAATGGCAAGAAATATGATTAACTCGACAGAAGTCTTTTTTCTAGCTGTCACACTTGCTTAATTTTGATAAAAATTTAAAAAAAAATGACCTCAAAAACCTATAGTGTCCTCCCAGTTTTATTATTCTATCATCTTACTTACAGTTCTTAAGGTGTTAAAAATTTAAGTAAACTTAATGATGTCATCAAACTATATTTTTTTTTCAAATCAAGCTTTATGAAAGTGGGTTAAATTAATATGTTTGGTGCAATTGGTGTAATTTTGGTGTGAACTTTCCATTTTTTCTGTCAAAATAATGTAATTCCTTTTACACGGAGAGACAATTCATATAAAAATTACTGTGCTCAGCACTACAATCGGCGTGTAAAAGGCGAACATATTCAATTTTTTACGGTAAAAATATAAAAATTATAATTAATCATAGAAAATTTAAAGGATAGAATATTGTTTCCGTAATATTAGCTCCGTAAAATTTGTAAAACAGCACAGTAAAAAGTTCATTGCCGGCAAAAAAATATTTTTTAATTGTTTTTCTTATAAAAATTACCATGCTGTATTATAATATTTGAAATGCTATCTGCTAATAGTAGAAAGAAAAAAAGAGAAAGAAGGTTGTGTGTATTGTGAACGCTGTTGAAATGTACCTCACTCATAGCAAGTCACATAGCTAACCATAGGTGTGGACGACTAGCTTGGTCGGACGGGTCGGACCAAGCACCTTGATTCATTAGACTGTCTTACAAGCAGCAAGCAGTATTCATTACACTGTGTTAAAGGATGGGGATGTCACCGTTTAATTCATCATTTTGTTACTTCACTATCTTTAGTATTAGAATATATTGTTGGCAATCATTTTTGTATGCATCATAAAGTTCTTACAGGTTCGAAGTTTTTACAGGTACCGCCCAAGCAACATAAGGTTGCGGGTCAGATGTGCAAATGAAAGAGTACGACAACAAGAATTAAACTATAACATATATGCATAAGAGTGTGATAAAAGTTGTGTTAGCACATTAAATTTTACCATGCTAGCACATATTTTTTATTTTGGTCGTCGATCGCGCACGCATTATAAGAGAGCATGGTAATTTTTCTGAAATTTTATTTACAAAAATTATATGATTTTTCTCTCCGTGTAGGAACACTAACCACTTTAGGTTCTACTTCGTTTAGCTCCCTTGAAAATATGCGAATTATCGATAATATAGTTAGATTTCATTCTTTTCAATCGATATACATGCATAGATAACTGTTAGCGATTTTGTAAAGGTTACCACGCTTGATTTTCATTAACTATAATGATGGTCTAATCAAGTTGAATTCAACTTTCGAGAAGAATTTGTATAATTTCTTTCTTAGAGAAATCCGTAGGTACAACATTTTGATAACTACTACCTCTGTGCAACCAGGTAACTTATACCTGTTACGAAGATGATATAACTAAGTCACACACCCTTTATTTTAGTGTTTGATAACTTTACGTTTATTATGTTTTACTAGGACGGTGATTAATGTGATAGCCGAGGATGTAACTGTAATTCACAAATTTTATATAATTGTATTATTGTGATGAAGATGGCATACCCGTGGATGCCCCTACATTTTAACAAGGGTCCACTTGTAACTTTTACGTACGTTGTCACATATTTATACTGTAACAATGTTATAAATTAGTGTTTTTGGATGTGCATATACGCCGTTAGCTGCGCTGAAAACGTGAGCCAATTATCGAAATGTTTCACGCAGGGCACGCAAACATATCTACGCCGGTAAATCAAATTTGAAATGGATACATACCCATTATAGGACGTGAAATTTACAAAAAAAAAGAATTGTTTTAATAAATAAAAAACTTTGCAAAAAACACCACTCTATGATTTTGTAAATATTGTGACATGTTTCAATCAATTTAACCATTACCAAAAAAATGTTTTCATCAGCGTCCATTCGTCTCGTTGTATATCACAGTCATTTTTATGAAAAGCTATACTATTGATGTCGAATTAAAATTTGGTACATTGATAATAGAAGTTATTTGTCCGCAATTATTATTGCTTTATCCTGTTAAGTCAGAAAGGGGGGGGGGGCTCAGTGATATTGTTCAATAGTTAAAGACTAAGCTTTGGAGTAAAAATCACCAGTAATTAATAACAAAAATAATTATTTGGTTTGCGACGTTTCGAAACAAAAAGTTTCATCCTCAGGCAAACTGTATATGTATACGGAGAGAAAAATCATATAATTTTTGTAGATAAAATTTCAGAAAAATGACCATCCTCTCTTATAATGCGTGCGCGATTGACGACCAAAGTAAAAAATATGTGCTAGCATGGTAAAATTTAATGTGTTAACACAACTTTTATCACACTCTTATGCATATATGTTATAGTTTAATTCTTGTTGTCGTACTCTTTCATTTGCGCATCTGACCCGCAACCTTATGTTGCTTAGGCGGTACCTGTAAAAACTTCGAACCTGTAAGAACTTTATGATGCATACAAAAATGATTGCCAACAATATATTCTAATACTAAAGATAGTGAAGTAACAAAATGATGAATTAAATGGTGACATCCCCGTCCTCTAACACAGTGTAATGAATACTGCTTACTGCTTGTAACACAGTCTAATGGATCAAGGTGCTTGGTCCGACCCGTCCGATCAAGTTGGTCGTCCAAACCTATGGTTGGCTATGTGATATGCTATGAGTGAGGTACATTTCAACAGCGTTCACAACACACACAACCTTCTTTCTCTTTTTTTCTTTCTACTATTAGCAGATAGCATTTCAAATATTATAATACAGCATGGTAATTTTTGTAAGAAAAACAATTAAAAAATATTTTTTGTCGGCAATGGAACTTTTTATTGTGCTGTTTTACAAATTTTACGGAGCTAATATTAAGGAAACAATATTCTATCCTTTAAATTTTCTATGATTAATTATAATTTTTATATTTTTACCGTACAAAATTGAATATGTTCACCTTTTACACGTCGATTGTAGTGCTGAGCATAGTTATTTTTCTATGAAATTTCTCTCCGTGTACGTACAAAGAAATAATATAGTTTTTAACAAAAATGAAAAATTGAGAAATGAATAACTGTAAACTTTGCATATACGATGTTCACATTTATCTTGTTAGGAAAGCAATTTCTAGGGAAACAGGGAGATTTTGAATTATGCATTTTCTACGAAATTTTTTTTATGCAGTTCCGATCCACAGTATAAGTAAGGTTTTTTTTTTTACAATTTTAGATTATATTTTTTTTGTGCGACTTTTATATTGTGGCGCCTATCCACCGTATAAAAAGAGCTTGTGCTGTATTCGATAAAGTAATGATGTGTTTTAATTTCATTTAAAATCATAATTTATTATTCTAGTATTTATTTTGTGTTTAAACAAAATAGTAAAAAAAATTACTCGCTTTTCACAGTATGATCACTATATATGTATATGTATATCGCACTGCTTGCTACTAAATATCCACCTTTCTTTATCTAATTACATTTCCGCATAGTAGATTTACCCGCCTATAGTATATCCGTCTCTATTAGATTTATGATTATTAACAATGATTTGTTAGGTTATCTATGTATTATTGTTATTAATAACACGAATAAACTGTGTATAATTTTCACATTATGATAAGAAATTTTACCTATTTATAGTGTTTGAATGTACAGTAAAGTGCCTAGGCAAGTGTTTGTGTGTGTGTGTGTGTTAGTGTCAGTGTGCAAAACCAACTATGCGTGCACAGAAATTTTTTTGTTTTGTTTTTAATTTTTATGTATAATCACATTTAATCGTGTAATGATGTATATTAATGGTATTTGATTCGATAAATCTGAAGGATGCAATTCATCGTTTACTTAATTGAGAATACTTCGAGAGTAAGGCCTGTTCCACACTATTATAGTGCTACTCTCGACCAGGGCTGGGAACTATTTAAAATGATTTTATTTTAAATATGTATTTAAAATACAAAATGGCATTTTGCATTTTCTATTTTAAATAAGTTCGGTCAAACCATTTTCCATTTTGTATTTAAAATGGAAATTTGAATTCATTTTACATTTAAAATGTAAATGCATGTATACTCAAGTTTATGTGTATATCATATTATTTATGTAGAACTTGAACGACTTGAAGTCTAACAAATTGTAAGTTAAAAAATGTAAGTTGATTTTTTGATCAAATTTTTTATAACTCGAGTTGCAATGACACTTGAGTTAAATTTGTTACTAGAATTGCAGCTCTCTTAAATCAAACTTTTCTGACTCAAGTTGTGTACTAGGTACTATCTTTAAGACACGTCGATAAGAAATGTTTCTGTATTTCGAGTAGATGATTTTCATAATTTTATTTAGAAGTTGCAGTCGTAGCATAGTTAAGGTTTGAATATGGCAAAGTCGAATTAAATTTTACAATATTTTTAAGTAACAATATTTGAAGAGTTAAATGTCGTTTTCATATCATGCAAACTTTACAAATTTTTCTCAAAAGACTGCCTTTATTTAATTTCAGTACGTTTAATATTTCCTTAACTTTTTTTTTTAAATTAATATAAATAATGATAAAAAATTTATAGAATAAATTTAAAGTAAGAAAAGCATTTTGCATTTTATAATCCATTTTAAATAACTATTTTCCATTTTCAATTTTAAATATGTTCAGCAAAACCATTTTCCATTTTGTATTTTAAATGTATTTTTGGAATACATTTTCCATTTTCTATTTTAAATGGTTTCTATGAACCATTTTTCCCAGTCCTGCTCTCGACACATTTTTAGTTCGACAAAATATTCTTACAGAAGAAACAATGATTGTATTCATATGATCGTTACGTACGGTTCCAATTGTGATTCAATCGCGGTTCAGTATCACTTATACTGAAATCACTTGTACTGATAATGTGAATTATATGTACTAAGGGAAGATTTTATTGAATCGAGAGGGAACTGAAATCGCATCGAGAGCGGCAATATAGTGCGAAACGGGCCTAATATTTCAACAGAAATCTTAAAAGTTTTGTAAAATTGATTTTGGTTTGCCTTACTACGGTGGCTGCAATCAATTGTTCGACAAATATTTTATACCGAAAAATTTCGTAATTGTTTAGGGTTTCAGCGAAATCTCGAAATCTTTATAATTTTTCATTTTTAAGTCCAATTTACAAAAATTGAGCTTCAAAGTGATGTCTATTGTGAAGTAACTTGTCCGCTTTCCTGTAGTTTTTTAACCGTGAACCCAAGAAATTTTAAAAAGAGATATACAAGGTGGTCCAGATACCGTAATTACTAGAGCTGATAGTACGTTCAAAAATAATGCTACCTTTTCATCTACATTTTTTTGGAAAACTCAATAATCAGGGAGATAAAGTGAAGGAGTGAAATGTAGAGGGGTGGAACGAAATGGAGTTCTTTTTTTAAATTTTTTAGGCGCTTTTGTATAATGGATTCATATTTTAGGGTTGCGTATGAACATCAAGATAATTAAATTTATGGTAACAATTATTCCATTATTTATGAAAATTTGTTTAAACAACTGCAAAGTAAAAAAAAGAGGTGATATCTAACACCTACTACCAAAAACCAGCGCTTGATCTTAAGTGGTGGGATAAGTGTTAATATAAATTTAATCCTCCTAATGCAAAATACGTACCCCTAAAATATCAGTCCGTTATTTAAAAGCGTTTGGAAAATATTTAGGAAAAGATGGTTTTCGTTTCACCCCCCTAGAGGGAAGTATCTCCCGTTTTATTGAGTTTTGGAAAAAAGTGTGTATGAAAAGGTACCATCATTTTTGAAAGTACTATGAGCTCTAGTAATTACGGTATATAATTCTGGACCACCCTGTATAAATACTAACACTTAATAAGAAGACTCACAATCAGTCAAAATTATTTTTGCTAATAGACTTACACATAATTCAAATTTCGTCAGTCAAATAAAGGGAGATTGAAAGCGAAAATGGCTGCCAGAAATAGATTAAATTTTGCGCCTGTTAAAAAATTACGTTTAAATTATGCCGGAAAATGCTGGAAAGTGAATAGAACCTTTCAACGGATACTTTTTGGTATTATGTAAACAACGAATAATGCACGTACACTAACATAATTATTTGTTCGTTGGCTTTCACTCATCACTTTTAAAGAAAATATCTTTCTTTAAGGAACCTACAGGAAGCAAAATTATCACGTAATTACCCCTCATAGTAAATAATGAGTAAGAAATGTTCTGGAATAAATTTATCTATTTTTATAATAAACTGTAAAAAATATCCTTGAATGTTCAATATTTTATCCCACAAAAGCAGTGCACGGAAATCTCTAACTATTGAGGAATCCTGACTTAATGTGGATCCAATACATACTTGGCGAATTTCTTTTATACATATATGTTTATACCGTGTGAGTTTTTTGAGTGTTGCCATTTTGATTACAGCAAAACCGTTGATTTAATTGAAAAATTGTTCAAATAAAAGTTGTAGATATCGACGGGGGCAACCGATTTCTATAGTCAAGAGCTTTATAGCTCTTATGGTTTTCGAGCTATGATATAAACTTATAGATTTTTAAATGAGACTCTATATTAATTTTTCTATAAAACTGATCTAATGCATTAATTAACAACATAAATGGAGAAAAAAATTTTTTTATCCAAGTTTAATTTTTGAATTTTTCTTTAATTTATCAATTAGGTGGTAAAAACATGCATATGTACTTGAGGCTACTTCAACCGATAGTGTTCTGGTTGGTTATATTTCTATTACATCCAAGAAAAGAACCTTTTCCAGCACCATTTCTATCCTACTAATTTGGCTGTAATAAAAATGGCAACTCTCAAAAAATTCACACGGTATGTTACTAAATTGATTTCAAATGAACAACCTAAAAAGTAAAAAAAAAAAAAAAAAAAAAACTTTAAACAACATTAAAAATCGAATCTTTCCGTTTAATCTTTTTATTTTTTTCGGAAAAAAAATCTATAAATATAAATTATAATTTGTCGTTAGAGGTTAGAAAAAGTGGCTACTTGTAAGCAAGGTGGATCGATCGAATATGTCCTATATGGGGCTTGGTAATAAAATGTAGTGTTGTCACGGTATGTGGCCCCGTAGAATTATCGAAGCCCCCGCTGATATATTGCCACTGGCCTGGTCGTTCCGTATAAGTAAATCTACTTACCAATAAATATATTGGCGTTTTTTTTTTTCTTTGGTTTAGATTTATCTAATCAATATTTTTTACGTTTGTGGATGAAAAATGGATTTTTTAAATAATTATGATTTATTTATTTCATGGATTAGAAACCATATTGATCCGCTGCAGGATTCATGTTATGAATCGATAGATATTTTCTTTTTGTTTTTTTATTAATTGTTTTTATTGGTTTTGGTGATATTAATTATTATACTTGTTGAAAGAATTTTGTAAGTTATGTGGGAAAACTTAAGAGACAATTTTAGTTTTGTTTGGTACGGTAACGTGGAAGCAATTATTCTCTTTGTTTTGACTGTATTTTTATTGTAAAAGGATATAATCGTGATCAAAAAAGCAGTATTATTTCAAAACTGGGAACTACGATGGCTGGGAGCAGAAATCATGAAATAAAATTTCCAGTAAATCACGATACCAAACACAATTGTTGAGATTACATTTACAATAGGTGATATTTAGGGGGGACTTGGCTATTATTTTATCGTTAAACAGCGTTTCTTCATCAACTTCGTTGAAGAAATAATAAGAAATAAATCTTTGCAATTTAAGCCATCAAATAATTGGTTAGGAAGTGTGAGTTATAAATGAACAATCCAATTCTGATCAATCCTGCGGCATTAGTTTTATCAAAAATGAGAAGGATATTATTGAAAACCTCTAAATAGCAAGTATCATCAAGTCATTGTGTCTTAAACTAGGAATTTTGAAGCTTTAAAACAATTGAATTGAACTGATGGCGTTACAACGGTTAACTATTAATTTTTAGTCGAATTTTCTCCGAAAAATTAGACTTATACAGTCTATACGATAAGAGCTGCGAGAGGCGAGAGTAGGGGCGCTATCCGTTTTCGGACCCGTAGAACACGAATATGTAGAAAAAAAATGTCTGATATATATATATATATATATATATATATATATATATATATATATATATATATATATATATATATATATATATATATATATATATATATATATCAGTGGCGGCTCGTGAGCTTTAAGATTGGGTATGCGCTTTCAGAAAAGATAAACCACACTTAGTGTGTAAAGAAGTACTAAAGAGAAAGCGGAATGATATTTTCGAATTTTTACTAAATATCGTAAAGTCTAATACTAACAAATACTCTTTTACTAAAAAATATCGTAAAGTATTGTACGTAAATAATTCCTACTCTATCAGGAGTGGCCAACCCGCGGGCCGTGAGATTCATCACACTTATACAAAATATATTTATTTTATAAAGACCATGGTAGTGAAAACCAATGTATCAAAAAAAAAAAATACGTAATATATTATGGGAACATATAATTTTATATGCAGCCCGTGGAGTTATGATGTGCTTCCAAAGTGGCCCGCAAGATCATTTGGGTTGGCCACCCCTGCTCTAAATTTACACTTTTTTCTGCGAAAATACATTGAACACAAAGATGGATAAAAAGGACTAACTGCATGTAGAAATTTAAAAAAAAATTAATAAACGAATAATTAAGAAATAAAAAAAAAAAATTAATTTTACTCAGCACGTTAGATTTTAACTGTAATATTTCAGGAAAGCTTTATTCAATATAAATAAACTTAAACTGCTTTCATCTTTCATCTTTCATCGTATTCTTAGAATGCTCCTAGAAAACGAATGTGAGTTTTCTAAATGACCATTATCAAACAAGTAAGGTAAATGCAGTAAACTAAATGAAAGTTTAATTTTTCATCATATCAAAATAGTAAATTTACAAATAGTATGTAAATTCCTGAATTTGATAATTCTGAGAATTCGTCATGTCAACGAAATACAAGATCTTGCATAGCCAAAAAATATACAGCATCAGTTAAGCGTTTCATGAGACCCTTAGTGATTTTTTGTTATGCTTTGAAGAAATAAATATTTTCTTTACTGCATCAATTATTACAAAACCAAATACATTCAATGAAATACATGCTTGCATATGAGCGTGACTCCATTCATGTTTTTTGGCAACATTGGGGAAAATTTTCGCACCTAGCAGTTGCCCATACAATTTTGTTCACAGAGAATAGACAAAAGAAAAGCTTTTTTGATATCAAACAACAATTTAACCTAGAATATTCAAAAAAAACTTTATTAAAACTGATGTACAAATGCTTTTTCTGAATTATCAACCCTTAAAATAAGGATAAATTAGCAATGATCTATCACTCGAAAAAATCATATTTTTTCACTTAATATTACACGAGAGATTTGTATTTGTTGTAATAAATTTATGTTTATATAATATAAAAAATATTTATTGTCAAAAATATTTCTGCTTCGCTGTCGTATTTTTGCTAGTTGACAATTCTTCGAGTTAAATTACTTTAGGTAACAAATTAGAATTGTAGAAAACACAAATTTATTTAAAAAAATATAAAATATCGGTTCTAACTTTTTTTTTTCACAGCAAAAGTAAAAAACCGATAATATTTTTATGGGATTAAATATGCATAAGTTAAATTATCTTCAATATACCTACTCAAAAAAATTCTTTTCCTCAATATTCCTTTAAAAAAATGTTTTTTAATACTTTATTGTAGTATGTCATTTTAAAAAAAGACAGTTAATAATAAAATAACAATCAAACCACAACGGAACAGCAACGATAGATTTACAAGAGGTATACAAGAAGCATGCTAAAAACCCTAAAACGTGATATGACTAGAACACAAATTAAGTTTTGATTAGTTCGGCTGTAATCGTATGTACGGTAGTCACCGAAAAAATCGCCTACTTTGTGAAAGTACCAACAGTGTTTATAAACAACTAATACAGCTACATAATATATACACACATATACAGGTTCAATACACACGGATACGCTCTGCTCAGAGAGCCTACCATGGTAGGTATGGTATCTGTCGTATCTGTGCAGTGTGCATGTGGAATAATATTGTTGTATGTATAGCTGGATAAAGTGGCTATAGATATGCTATAGTAGTATAGTGTATATCGTGTATACATATAATGGGTATATGTACGTTCTACGGACAATATTACAATATTTATGCATTTTATAATTATGTATATTCTAATATGCAATATATGTAATAATGTGCAATATTATCAAAGTAAATCTTATTGAAATTGTGTATTTAAATTATTTTGTAAACAATGTTACGTTCTTGTTATGAATTTATTTCAGTTTTTTAGAAATAGCTGGGGTAGGCGGCGCCTACCCCGCATACCTGGAATAACCGCCACTGATATATATATATATATATATATATATATATATATATATATATATATATATATATATATATATATATATATATATATATATATTTTCCCGCCACCTTTTAATTTTTGTAGGGCCCCCCTATGGAAGTTAAGAGATGAAATTTGGTAAATGGGGCTCATTTTCGAGGCACCTCATACTATCAAAGTGGGGTCAAATTTTGGGCAAATTTTTTTTCTGACCCGACCTTTAAGGGGGTGGTGGGGGGCGGAAAAGCAATAAAACTTTTCCAAACCGGTTTTAAATAATGTTTCGGTCAATTATCTACAACATATCCAAAATGCAGCTTCCTAGGATGATATGGTGGGAGTAGAAGGGGGAAAAAACGATTTTCGCTGGATCTAACAGGCCCCCAGCCCCCCAGAATTAACGTAGAGGGTTGAAATTTGGTGTGTTGATAAAGTTCGTACCTAGGTTGTGCTTTTTGGAGGTTTTAATATTTTACCCCCACCCCCCTCATTTTTAAGCTACAATTTCATGCATTTTCGACGTTTTCGAAGTTTGTACCACTCGCACAGGTCACCCGAATAAACCTAGAGGGCTGAAATTTTGTGTCCGGATTGAGTTAGTATCAAGGGG